>JBBMOC010000012.1:4934986-4988378 GCA_037975185.1 Centropyge bicolor | reverse complement strand
ATATTCTAATGACTCTGTAAAGGCTGATTTTCTTTACTATGTTCACCTTTGTTTTGGCCACATAAACAACCTGATGTTGCCCAGCTACTTTCCTTTATGACAGCCAGCAAGTGAAGTGAAATACTGTGGGTCAGATCTGAGTCTGAGTTGTGACACCCAGACTGGCAAAATACACTGATTTACCTGAACGATTGTGTCATTGAATTTCTCCTTTCACTTCATCTTTAGTGAGCACTAACTTTCAGAGGTATCACATCAATGGTCACTAATTAACACTAATTTTGTGAGTAACTTGTTGACGGGCCAGAATCCAGCTTGATCTGTTGCCTGATTTGGGAGCAAGTGTCTGTAATCTGAAGGAAGAAGAAACTGCACCTTGTTTCATCACTGTACTTTACAGTTGTAAGCATTTTTATATTTAGAACAAATTGATAGATCTTTTCCAGGAAAACGATCAGGTGATTGCATTATATCAGTTTCAGGAGTCTCAGGAGTTAAATTTCATTCATATCATAGCAATTACATCAGCAAACTGAATCTTTTCAATGAATCTTCTTTTTTTTCACATTAAATTGTTTATTTAATTGTTTATTGCTTATTATTTATGAAGTGAGTTTAGTTTAGTTTGTGTGTGCTGGACACGTTTATTTTTTTTTAAATAATTCTTAATTTTTAGGTAACTGTTTGAAAATGTAAGTGTTTGAAAACCTTTAATTTTGGCCTCCTTCTTGATGAACTGCCTCCGTTTTAGTTGCATGTAAATGATTGAAGTGCTTTACAACCAGTTTCAAGAATCTCCAAAGTTCCACTCTAAAGAATGTGGGCCCAGTGAAGGACACTGGAACGATTAGTCCTGCTGAAGTGTTGCTGTCATGGAAACCCAGAAGCAGTGTAACTGCGAGGGATCCTTTTGTTTCGCCTTGTAGCACCAACAGAAGAGCGAAGGACTTAGCAATAATTAATTCCTCAGTAATTGGTATCAGTCTCGAGATTCTGTGAAATATGAGATATCTCACTTCTCCCCCATGTATATTCAATACTATCTACACATATGTTAATGAAATCCAAACAATTCAAGTGGAGGAAGACAGACAGGGAAAACTGATGACTAATTATACATTTGGGAATCGGAGGGTGAGATTTCAATTGAATTCATAGCCACACTTACCCAGTCTCTAACAAACTTTCACAAGACAGAGAGGGGGAAAAGCAGCAGAAAAGGAGAAAAATAGAGGTGACATGGCACATGTAAAATTATGTGAATACTGCAAAAGAAGTGAGAGACGAAAGAATGAGAATTGCCTTCAAGTAACAGAGAGGACAAAAAGAAATGAACAAATCATTTTCACCTTTACCTGCCAGCTTCAAACTTTTATCTTAGATTGAATTGAATGATTTGCCCCAAACAGTGCTTCCACTTTTCTTTTTCCTATTAAAAAAAAGGAGGAGTTACCAGGACATATTGGTGTCTCCTACCTCCTGCCCCAGGTCCACAGCACACAGCTTGCCTGACTGAGCCTTGGCATCCACCATGACATTGAACATGGTGCAGATGGACTGTGGCACACGGAAGTCTGTGGCCCGGCTGCTCTTCTGAAGCTTCACCTCGAACGCTGCCCGTGTCCTTTAGAATAGAACAGGAACATACAGGACTTCAGAAATACTAAGGTCACGAGTACAAGTCCCTGAAGCCAGCCACACCCCAGGATACACAAAATGCTCATTCATTATACTTCCTTCTCCAAACTGCCAGGAAACACACCTTGTTTGATTCATTAAAGTAATGAAATCTAAATGAATATGATGAATAATAAATATAAATCTGCTCATCTGAAAATAAAAAAAACTGACATAAGCACAATGGTATACTCTTTATATGTTGCTGTAATTTATGGAGTAATCTGGCACAAGAAGTTCCTTCTGGATTAATACAAGTCTTATCATATTTAAACAGTGTGTTACCGTTTCACACAGGATTCGATCATGTCACTGGACATAAGTTTCAGTCGGGTCTCCAGGTGTTTGCCAAACTCCTCCTCTGGCCAGTGGAGATCTCTGATGAAGGTCTGCAGAGCGTCCAGTTTCCAGAAGAGATCCTCGGACGTACCTGATCCGTTACTGCAGGGCCACACGTCAAAACAGTAGCAAAAAACAATTTAAAAAAGAAAGTTTTGAAAAGGGGAAAATAATGACGTTGGTTGTACATGAAATTCTTGAGGAGGAACTTTTAAATGTAACCCACAGTGATGTTTTTAATACACTCAGTGTGCCATGTTCAGTGTGTAGACTCTGTGCACCTCATCATCATCTGTGATGACTCCATCTATGCTCACACTGTTTTACTCACTACACTGTGAGTACAGGTGAAAATTTATGCACTTTCCATCTTGTCATTTACAAAGCAACCATATTAGTGTGTTAGACTGTGAGAACGTGTGGGTGCAGGATACTAACCTCTGCACTGTATGTGTGCTGCTTAGACTATATTATAGATTATCAGAGACCTGCTCTATGTGAAAAGTGCCTTGATGCTTTGAGATGACTTCTGTTTGTTGTGATAAAGTTGAATAAAGTTGCATTTTTTGGGAAATGCGAATTTCATTTACAGTTAATAGGAAGAGAAACACGGACAGACAGATGATGAATGTCTAGCCATATTCTTTAATGGATAGATTCAGAGTTCCCACTAATCCTCAAAAATACATTTTTAAGGATATTTTCAAATCCTGGATACATGTTGGCCCAGAGAGCTGTAATGAACTCTGAACTTTCTTTCTTACTTTCTTATCTACAAATCATTCGTCTGATAGCAAAGTTGCCTAAGTCATATTTTGGGCATATAGCCAATAAGGCAGGGTGATGCAGCAGTGGTAGAAGAGTAAAGTTAGACACATATCACAATTTGGCCAAAAAATGACTTAGGCAATTATACTATTAGGCTAACGACAGGAAAATCTACTGAAGTCACTTCCAGGATATTTTCACTTTTGGTGAAATTCTCAGTACTTTTTGATGCATTGGAACAGTAGGTTTTCCAGGATGCGTGGGAACCCTCAGTTTGTTACTGTCAACTGGGAAAAGAGGTGACATGTTTGGGTAGAGTGGTTAATGCTAGGACCGGGGTTAACAGCAGTGCTGCAGCTGCTGGTATGACAACATTATACAGGCCATGACTTTGTTCAGCAGCTCCCAGCAGGCTGCAGCACAGTGCAGGGACAGATTCAGACACAAGGGGCCCCTCCTCAACCATCTACCCTGAAGGTTGAGAGGAGCCAGGGGGGCAGGGTGCTACAACTTCAGGTGACTGGGGGAAAGGCTTTGGGATGGAAATATGTGAAAAGATGCAAATTCATAAGCAGGACAGAAGCTACCACTGAGGTCATGTCTCTGTCTTTTTAACATCCACATGGTACAGTTCTGGTTCTGGTGTCAAGCAGTTACCAGAGAATACAGGAATTTAGATATTGAGATCATTTTGAAAACACCTATGTTACATCCTGTTTGCTGAGGATTCTCAGTTCCCATGGGCAGACAGGCTTGAATTCATGTGTAGTTAGCAGACAGTATATCCAAAAGACAGCTGCCCAGTGAGAACAGTCTAAATGTGTTCTCTGTTGTTTTTGATGTTTGCATGGATGAGGACATCTCCTCACAGTCGGAGAAGAAAAAGGACGTTTGAAATCAAGTTAGCTGTGATGAAGCTGGTGGCCTGACAAAGTTTCCATGTGTACTCTTTTCTACATGTTGCCTAGTAACTGAAGTAGCAGGATTTCTGAAGAAAATCAAGTAAATTCGCAGTAATCATTCAAGTTATTATAAGTAATAGAAATAAATATAGAGTTATAGAATGTACCAGAATCAGATCAAAATTTATACTAATGATGTTCCATCCCAGCTCAGCAGTACTTTGTGTTGAGTTGAATGTTGTCCCACTGAGTATGTGAGCATGATGTTAGCGTTTAGCTACGCACAGAGCTGAATAAACAATGTGTGTGTGGTATGAATCAAATACATGAGCACACATGGAATGCATTATTAATGGAATAAATATGAAATAGAGAGAAAACAGATATGTGTGTAGAAATAATGAAATAGTAAAACCATCTGCTTCCTAGTTGGAACCACTTCTTATTCCCAGAAGCAGCATGCAGGACAAACAGAATATCCTCAGTGTTTACAGTTTGTAGAACTGTCTTCTTTGTGTTTCTGGCTTTCTGTTACTTCCTGTCTCACTGTTATGCTTTTGCATCTTTCCAGTCCATATAAAAATACGTATGTGGGCATGAAAATGTTGAGATTCATTTTGCAAGTGACTGCCTCCTCCATCCACACACACCATGTCCTGACACTGGCATGAATGTGGCTTTGGGCCTGTATGAAATCCAGCACTGCAGCAGACTGTGTAGCTTGTTCAGTATGTGTGAACTCCTAAACCTGCCTCTACATTTAGAGTTTGGGCTCACCACTCTCCTGACATTGGAAAGTGGAAATGGAGAAAAGTCTCCCATCTCTGTTTCTTTGCGGAGTATTTTTCAATGTGTATCCATGAGATTCCAGATGAGAGAAGAGGATGGATGTGGTGCGGCGACAGCGTCACACTCGGCAGGATGCTGCAGCGTATCAAGGAGCTTTTACACCTTTGATCCCTGTTGATTGTGCAGACAATGTTTCACTTAAGTTTTAAAAGTGCTTTTAACGACAGCACTCACAGGATCACATACATATTAATAGAAACCCTCACTGAAATCAGGGGCTTTACACATTGTTCAAACAAATAATGTTAACGGCTGATATTACTGAACCAAAAAGGCCCAAACTTTCAGCTTTAAAATTGAAGATTTAAAAAAAATTCGAACTACTGCAGATCATGAAAAGCATCTTGAATTGCAACATTTTCTTGATATAATAATCCTATATATTCTAGTTACACTTGTATGACCTTTTGTTTTTTCTCTCTCTAAAACAGTTTTGTATCTGTCATCTATCAAGTGCTCCATACAGCTTATTTACAGTCTTAAGTTCATTTATCAGTTTATGTTATTAGACAACTAACAGAGTTTTCTGTCTGAAAACAGCTGCAATCGTTTCTATACCCTAATCATGTAATCAGAATACATTTAATTATAAAATGAAGGCATCATAGATTCAAAACTGTTTCGACTGATTTGCAGCACACACAGCCTGTTGATTTCCATAAATAGCTACAAACTTCAAGCAGCTTCAACAGCACAACAATAATACTAAAATAGCTACAACTATTCATAAGACATATTATAAATGATCTAATTATTATTCAACTTTCCTGAAACACTATTTACCCCCCCCCCCCCCTTGCCCAAGAGAATAGACCTGTCAGAGAACAGTTCTGGATGTGTTACAGGTGGTTCTGCTGCTGTGGGGTCACATGACTTCAATGCCACATTCATGCCAAGGACACGTATGCATGTCTCAGGCTGATACACACTCTGAGTCAGAATTAGCTGTCATCCAGTTGGCTGGAGAAAAGCTGGGCATTTGTGGGAGGTTAACACTTGGCACTGTTAGATTTGGTACTTTAGGCATTTGGAGGTTAACATTGGGCAGAGTGCTTGTTATGCTCCTGTAGAGAGAAACAGAACAACAGAAAACAGAGACTTTATGTCAAAGCTGATGCAGATGAATGGTCTAAAGCAACAAATTGAAGATTAAAGGTGATTTTGTTGTTCACCCATTAGTTCTCCTGGATCCAAAACTTCATCCCAGCTCACTGTGATTTTAAAACCCAACCATGAGAGAGTATAATATTTACTTATTGTGTATTGACATATATAATGTCATTCATTAGGAAAATACAGAAAATGTTAAATAACTAGACACTTGTGCAGTGTTGATGAATAAACTGTTGCAGTGGCACAAAGTAATAGTAGTTCAAAAGAATGTTACTGATTCAGAAAACACTATCCAGTAATGCTATTGACCAAAGTAAGCATAATACATATTAGAGGGATGAAAAATGCAGCTTGAATTTTTTTTTTTAAAAATCAGTCGGTTTTGGACAATGTAATATGCATTAATTAGGTGTTGGTAACTGCTTGGACATAGACTTTTATTCCCCTCTTATGAAGCACTCAGTTTGGAGTCAGTAGTGTTCCAAAGTAACAGTGTGATTCGATCAGTACTGGCCTTGTTTCATTTATTTTTCCCCTGTATTTACTGCTTTTAGTATTGGTATCTAATATGGAAGTGGACTTACAGGACAAAGGTGTAACAGTGCTGTTGAAAGCAGCACACTGACTCTGAGGACCTGAACATATAGTAAATGATATGTTATTGTGTTCAGCTGTGGCAGAAACAAATATAAATACAAAAAAAAAATACAGAACAAGCAAAAGGCTGAGAAGGATCACTGACTTGTATCTGCTCTGCTTAAAGAGCACAGGCTTTTCAAAGCAAACAAGAGAAACTATAAAACTATAAAAAGTTCACTTTGGACATGCAGGTTTTCTATTTCAGGCTGTTTGAAAACCCCACTGTTTCCAAATCATCATCACTCAACTCTCAGCTGTGAGGAGCATTGAAATTCAGCACTGAGCTGAGACGACATGGAGGTTTCAGGTGCAGTGATACAGAGAGAGGATCTTTATACTACACATGGCTGATTATTATGTACAGTAGATTTCCTGAATGTGTTTATTCATGTTATCTAGAAGAAACTATTCTCAGTCTTTGATTTATTTTTTTTACATTTTTTTCTAAATGAATGATTTTTGAAACGAGTTACATTTATGATTGTGATATTGAGAAAATTGTTTTACATTTGGCCACATGGAAACAGAACATCCCATTCACAACAGCTTAGATCATCTTCAATGAGAACATAACATATCCACAATTGTTGTATCTGTTTGTAGAAACAGATGAGGCTCTGAGCAGCTTTAAGTGCAAAATGAGTCCTATCCAGTTTAATTCAGATGGACTTCATGAAGTGACCAATGAGGAATCATAACCCAGGCTACATCTGTGCACAAGTCTGTTCAGTGAAAATGGCCTAAACCTAAAAAAAACTAAACAAACAAACAAACAAACAAAAACCCACATTCCTAATGTGGATGAAGAAGACAGTAAAGTCAAATCAGAGTAAATGAAGGCGTCCTTACTTCACAGGTTCCCAGGATTCCCTCTCAAAGCCTCTGTGAATGGACTGAGCGATGGAGGACTCCATCAGATCCACGTATCTCACCACCAGGGGGGCGTACAGGTCCTGCAGGTGTTTGTGGAACTTCCCATTGCACAGATTATCTGAGGGATGAGACGGTGAGGAAGAATCATGAAATGGCAGTGATACTGTCCACTGCAGGCGAAGCTGAGTTACTGTGCTATCATGACAGTTCTGTGAGTCAGAGGGACAGTCGATAAGCTGATGTGTTTGTAAGTCATCGGTGTGAGTTGTAGCTGCCCTGTGGAGTTTTCCTGTGAAGTTATGTTCACATTCAGTGATGGTACTCACCAAATGTTTGACCTCTAACAAAATATACTGAATGCATTTCCTCTCTCATAAAACACTGACAAAGCTGTTGTTACATGTTACATTAAATCCTGCATTAATGACATTCATGTTCAATCCCTGTCAGTTTCCTTCCCTGTCTGTTGTGCTGCATTACCACTAACTGTTCACTCATTGTGACATCATTCATGTCATGCATGTGCATCCTCACACATGAGGTAAACAAAACAGGCACCTACTCATAGAAAAACAACAGTAGAGAGCTGCTGTTTCTTACAGATGTGTCAGACTCAGCCGAGCTTTTCATCGACTTTAATCACAACACATGTCAGCAGAGACGTGCTGTATGTGTGTGACCATGACCTGAAGTGCTCTCATGTGTTCATGTGCACGCTGGGCTGCACAGTAACTCTGGGCAGTAAGACAAATAAGAGAAATAATGAGAAGGGGCCGTGTCCTCAAAGGCGATAATGACCAGTGACAGGGGAGGTCCAACACCGGCTCTTCATTAGCAGGTACGACACAGCACATCCCCTTTTCAGTCTTTCTAAACAAAAGGTCGGAGGCTCGGGGTATTTCTAAATCCAAGCCGTCAAACACATTTCCCCCAGTCTCCCCCGGCTCCCAACTGGTAAAAAGGCAACAATGACAAAGACCACAGGAGATAAAATGGAGGCCAGTGTGTGCTAATGTGATGCCTCACGGCTCCATGCAGTGTGTCTGCTTTTCCTCTCCCTCTCTCTCTCTTTGTTTTTCTCTCCCCCTCTGAGCATGTGTGTGTTTGTGTTTGTGTGTGTTGGCATCGGAGTCAAGGTCGATGATACACAGTAGGTGCAATGTTTGTTGTGCTCCCTGATTGCCACTCTCCCAATTAGCCACTTGAGCGGCTGCTGTCCACTTGGATGTGTTGTGTCCAGGAGTGTGTTCGCAGGGCTCGCCGTGGCCCAGCCACCACTGCTTTAGTCCTCATTAACTCCTCCAATGGCAGTCCAACTTTGGCGCCTGTCTAGTGCTACGGCTATTTACTGCTCCATAAGTGCACCGCTGTGGGGCAACAGAGCAGATGACCTTCTGTGGCTCTGCTGGCTCTTCTGCTGGTGTGAGGATGGTTGTTACATGTGACGTCCTCCTGCAAGAACCTCTGACGTTACCGGGCTACATAACAACACAGTGGACTGATGCTTTGTCTGAGGACAGTCATCCTGAAAGGGAAGGATGGCACAGTGACCTGACGAGCTCCAACCACTGTATTTGTAGTATCTTGCATGTATTGCAGATTAACACTGATTTCACGCATAAATTCAGTTTACTAGTCATGAGGAGTAAAACTCAGCCTCTGGGAACACTGGCATAATGAGACTCTGGAGGAACTTTGTCAAATAATGACGACATGATAAGTCTGCAAATTCATAACAAAAAGGCTGTATTACAAATATGAGGAATTGAGTTTTAAAAAGATGGGAATTTACATAGAGTGAGGGTTTGAGAATAATATGCCATTGCTGTATTATGGGCAGTGTAGGATCCGGTGGTTTTGAAGCCTGACCTGCACTAAACTGAACTAAAAGTCAGGATCTCCCTTCAGTCTGCAAACTTTATGGAAGTGCAACAGAAACTTGCTGGAATTTCTCTTGAAAGAAGCCGGAATCCTCAATTTGGACTAATTTGCACTCTTATTATATATCAGTTATTAATTCATATTGATTTAGACATTTAGTTTTATATTTTACATCACATTTTCATTCTAATTTTGTACAGTTCATAACAAGACGATCTCCATGTGTTAACACTGAGTCTTACTTTCTTTAAAACAGATTAAAATACATGCAAGAATTTTGAGATAATTTTAGACTGTTCTACGAAAACTGAGTTTATATCTTATTCATTCATAATTCATATAGGGGTTATAGTTATGGAAGAAGGCTGGTTTGTAAGAGAGATCAAATCAATGCAAACAAAATGATGTCATTATGCATCAATTCAATCTACACTAGCACATGACTGACACAAGTTGGAAGATTCCAGCTAATTGATTAAAGGAAATGAGGGGTCTGTATTTAATACACTGTCCTCCCCTCTGTTAACTGCTGGCTGGTGTAGCTCCTTCCATTGGTATGCACTTCAATCGCCATTTTATCACACAGTTTACAATATGTGGCAAATGAGAAAGTGGCCAATTTGATGACACTAACAAGTGAGCATAACGAGCTATTTGCAGCCGTCTCTGTTCAGCTGAATGACTGGACCGTGCTCTCTCGTCTCCTTGACTCCCGACTGACAAACTGAAAGGGGGAAGCATTCCCCAGGGACAATTAGCGCCCCACAGATTGAGTCTGCATTCTGAAGAGTGAAGTGTTTCCTTTACAGGACCACGGACAGCTCCACAGTGTTCCTGCAGGCAAGAACTGTACATGCAGTTCATTAGAGAGATGGCTGGCCTGCAGCAACCAGCATCAAGACCTGACCATTATCTTCACTCAGACACACACACATACACACACACACACACACACAGACACAGACACACACACAGAGTGTTCAGTATGTTCACTGCTCCAGGCCAATAGTCGACATCTCACATTGACAGGACTGATTTCAAAGACATCTGAGAGATGTTTGAGAGAGACTGGTGTGCACAGGCAACAGCAGCTGTAAATCTTCATTGTTACCGTCATATAGTCTTGTTTTTATCTAGTTCATTAAGTTGTATATAAAACCCCAGCTTGGCAATAAAAACATTGTAACACGGATGATGATAGAATTTCCTTGAAAAGAAAATGAGAAACTTTGATATACTGTGAAAAGTTTACATTGTCATCTGTTCATCTAATCTAACTAATCCTGTGGAGGAAACACCCCACTTTCCAAAACAGGTGAGCAGGACTGGATGAGTTGCATCACATAACAATGGTTTAGACGCTGGACAGAAGGAAATGATGAATGTTCCTTCAGCAGACTCTTAACAGTCCTACATGGCTTTTTTAAATGGCAAAAGACATGCTAATATTCACAGTTAAAATCAAATCAAAATAAAATGCCAGACTTAAACTGAACCTTCCAATCTATTTGGTGTCTGATCATTTCTACACTGATCGAGCTTCTACAGGACCAACTGCCTGATCAGCCACCTCAGCCCCATGGTGATGTTGAATATGGTTTTTAATAGCTTCTCACTCACAGTCCATTCTCAGGAAGTCATTGAGCAGCTGGAAGAGGGGGAAACTGTCCCAGCTGTCCGGTGGCTGAACTTCAAGAGCCGCGTCCATGTCGGCCGAGTAGAGACAGAGGAAGGTCTCAGCGTGCTCCACCATCAGGTCCGACCACCACGCGAAGGCCTTCAGACGGAGGACAGGAGAGACAGAATACAGGGAGTGGCAAAAAAATCAAGAGGTTGAGGATGAGAGAAATAAGACCAATCTGACAAAGAGAGTGTACTCATAAGTGTTTCCCAGTGGGCATGTCTTTACAGTTTACAGCCTGAATCTCAAGTAAAGGACGTAATGAAACTCCACTGATCTATTGCAAAGGCTCTTGAATATCTCAATTTTCACCATATGAAATCAAGTTGCTGCCTCAATGACTTCACTGTGTGATCTCCGGGGAAAGCTTCTTCACAAGTCGCAGCAGAAAAAACAGCGCTTGGACACAGAAAATCACACGCTCTTGTGTTGGCCCACAGAGGAAACAGCAGCAGCTCCTTGACAGGCTTGGCGGGGAACTACTTAAACACTCACCCACAGCTCCTTCAGCCAGTCAATCAGAAGAAAGGAGCTAGTGAGCTGTGCTGCGCTCATATCTCCCCATTAAATAGACACAGTGGAGTGACTGTTAGGGACCAAGCTACTCTCATGCACATCAGAAACACTCGCTCTCCTCCATGCACCCCCACTCTTGCGGGGCCTCTTAAGAGGGACCCCTGAGGATCCATGGTATTTGCTCATTCACATCAAGCTGTCAACACTGTAATGTGAATGTACCCATGGGCTTACGTGGTGGTGGGGGGGTGGGGTGGGGTGGGGAGGATGGGGGTCGAGGGGGGCATGCACTCACCATTGGATAGTTGTGGTGTGGGAGAGTTGGCAGGAAGGTACATCCAGTCAGTGCCACTCATGTAATCATCTTTTTAAAATTTGAGAAATGTCAGTACACTCAAGTCTAGCAAAAAGTATTTAAAAAGTCAAGTTAAGCTTTTTTTTACAAAATGCATCAGGTATTTTAAAAACATGTCTGTAAAGAACTCTTCCTTCACTGCCCTGCTGTCAGTACAAGAGAATTCCCAAAGATTCAGAACTGAACTTCTTTCATAAGTTGCATCTCCATTTTCCATCTCATTGAAATATTTGATTGAGCACTAATGTTTTATTATCATGTAGTTTATGCTTAGCCAAGATGAAATGCTTATGTTCTGTGGGTCAAGACTATCCAAGTCCAAAGAACCTTTTTACCATATGCCTCAGTTGAGCAACTCTTATTGGAATAACTGAGACAGCTAAGACTTTCCTGTTGCCATGTCATTTGGAGATGTCCCACATGAAACTCAGTTCAGTTTTACTTCACTCTTTGGCAGGATGAATGTTTTTATGGTGCAGATAAGGGGCAGAAGAGTCCTTGGAAGATTATGAACATGCCTTTAAAAGTGCTAAACCTAAACCTGCTGCAAGTTTATCCCTCATCTTTGTGTCATTTCTATAAGTTGCTGTTAAATTTGGTGACGACATGAGAGTCACAAAATGAGGCTAGTTCGATGAGCTATAACCAGCATTAGAGCCACTCAAGTGAAAATGTATAAGAAATAATTTCATGGAATATTAATAAGCTTGACTACTGAAATCACTTTCACTCTGAACTGACCAAAGGAAAAACTGATATCATTTGCAAGGAGTCGAATGCTGGTTAGGCTAGTTCACCATAACATAATCTAAAGAACGGTGTAATGCATTTCAGTGAAATGCAGGGGATCGACGTTATCCATGATCACACAAAGCATGCCTTGCATTTCCTCCTTTGTGTGTCCTGAAGGATCCAATGGAGGGGAATGGGTTCCTTGAAGGGAAGGAAAGGTGAGACGTACCTTCCCCAAGCTTACTTACTGGATTTGGTAAAAGAATTAACACATTGCTGAACTGAGGAAACATGTTAGCATATTCAGAGATGAGTTGAGTCGACTTGTAGAAAACAAGGTACAGAGTTCTTTGAGACAGTATTAAAAGTCACCACTCTGCACTTTGTTTCCTCTGAGCATTGATGGGTTCAACAGGTCAAACACACGGCCTAAGTGCTTGTCTCTAACCTTCATCATTGAAGGCAAACTGTTGCTAGCTTGATAGCTAACAAGCACCGCTACAAGCACTTGATCAGCAGTGAGCACAAGCTGAAAGGAGTTCTGGGTCATTGTTCAGCAGGGAAACATTAATGATCCTCTACAACAATAGCCATGTCATTATAGCATGCACAGGACTCAGAGTAAGGGGGGGTAGGAGACGGGGGCGTACGTCACTAAGACAATCACATACCTCTTTTCCCTGTTCACACATTTCCCCGCAAACAAAATGAATAATTAAAATAAAAAGCAGAGAGGGAATAAGTCAGTTCTGACAAAAGATAAAAAGATTGACAGTATGTAAATAACAGCATTCACATGAAACAGACAGGAAGACGGCTGGTTATAGAATGTTCAATCAGATACTCGTCTATTTTCCATTAGTGCATCTCTTTTCCTTTCATGATTTCTGTTCTTGTCTTTCAATATATTTTGGGTTCATGTTCAGCTCAGATAAACAGTAGCTTCTCTGCTGTGATAGAAGGATAGAGCTGACCACAAACTTGCCTACACTTTGGAGTGTGTACTTTGTGCCAGCTGCAGCCCACTGTGCAGGTACGACACAGTACGATGATTTAAAGTAGCATGTGGTTACTGGTGAGGGACTTTGTGTTTACCATTTGGAATCTGAATGAACATGCAGCGATGAGAGCTCCAGTCAGGAGGAATACAAAATATCTTGCTCAATTTATCTTCTGAAACTAATCTTGAGATTCTCCATAGGTATTCTGATGCTTTTCAAACTGTACTGGAGCCCAAGGTAAACATATCCAATGGAAAGTCTACGAATGAGATTTCTGAAGTCAATCAATATCTCAAACATAAACCAAACTCTGGGACTGATAAATCTGATTTAACAAATTGGGAAACAACACCTGAAAACACTCCCTGCAGAATACTCAACACAATGGAACTGGGCATATCTGAGTGCAGCATGATGCTCTCATTAAGTTTCACAGGCTGACAAGGAGAATGTCTGGAAGACTTCTCAGTGCCCCCCCTTCATTGTCTCTGACTGGTAAACAAACGTCACGAGACATGTGTTTCGGTTTAATTCTAATGAATTTAACTAGTTCATATTGCACTATTTACATTTGCTGCTGTGCTAGAATGTCACCTTATCCACTAAGCCACTTTAGATTCCACTTCCACTGTACTCAGTTGTATATGCTGTATATACACTTTACGTTAACAGTTGTATATACCTTCTATATACCTCTTTTTTTTATAGTTATACACTTATTATTTTTATCTATTTGTGTGCTTGTGCTGCTGCAACGTCCGAATTTCCCCTGTGGGGGATCAATAAAGAATTACCTTATCTTATCTTATCTTAGTTTTGTGATAACTGGGTTTACTGTATGACCTGGGTGCTGTGAACATAGTTTGGATTTCAGGGGATATGCAGAATGTGTATTGTAGCGACAGCGATAAAGTGGTGCTTACACAAATGACAGTGGATGTATCCATGTTGATGTGGGTGTGCTTGGACAGAACTCCATGTGAGATAGATAACATAAACTCAGTCGACCAACACTAAATATAAGCTGCTATAAGATATCATGAATTAAAGCAATATTTGAGTGAATGTCATAGTAAATCTTGCAGGAATATTTTATGAAATTTTGGCATGTTATGTTGATGTTGTGAACTACACAGAGGAATGTCAAGCATTTCATGCTCCTCAAAAACATACAGTATGTAAGACGCTACAGTGATATCATAGGATTAATAGTAGGTACTTTGCTATAGTTTGTAATAGTTTGGTACTTGGTGATAGATCAATAAGTCACTTAAGAAAATAAACATTAACTTGATAAAAGACATATTTCCTTATTTTTAAGATGATAGAATGAGAGCATATTATATATATATGAGCTGATGGACCTCAGTGAGGTTCTATTGAACATTAATGAGGTTTATAATGTCAGTAGCTGAATGGCTGAAATGGCTGTTAGAGGAACAACCATCATTGCCGTTCATTCATTTTAATTAGCTCCACCTTTTCGGTTGCATTGCTGCACATATAGTCACTGCTCTGTCAGTCAACTCTCATGAAACTACAGGCCTGTGTGTGCTTGTGTGAGCACAGATGAATGCATGTATACTGGGACACTGACCTCAGCGTGGTGTTCCTCATTCTGCTGGAGCACTTCGATCACCAGCTCGGCCAGGCGAATGGTGTCCTCCAGCTTTTTGGCAGGGGTGATTAACCGTCCTACATTCTCTGGAGCACAGAGGTCAAGGATCAGTGTGGGCAGCGTTCTAGTCTGATCAGTAACTTTCTCAAGACAGGCTCTTGTTACTACAGTATTCATGCAACCAAACGTGTACAGAATATCTCTGGTCTCAGTTGTAAAACTGTGTCTCCTTTTATACAGTATTTAGATTGTACAAATGTAAACAACATGCATGTTGTCCTGCCTACTCCCAAAAACCGGAGCTAAAGGATTAAATCACTCACAAAGTCTGGATATACAGTAGCTGTTGCCTCAAAAGTGATCCTTAGTCCAGTCTATAGCCTCAGCCTAAACCATTGGGACAATCTCATGGTCATATAATAAAAATACAAACATGAAATATCAACTTCTTATAATTAGGGCTGGGTACCACATCTTAATACTTTTGGATAAAAGCTACAATTCTGTTGAGTGTGGAAACCTGTAAATTAAGGTCAGATATTGGATAAATTTAAATAATAATTGTATTAATTGACTTCTTTTATTGTTATTATTTTCATGAGGCAAAGTCTATGTGCAACATTAAACACATTTAACCCAGCCCTAGTTATAAAGTATTTCCAGAATGGCTACATTTCTCTTTATATTTTTGATATCAACATGTCCAAGAGTGCTGAAAGCACTGCTGGGTGGCTGGAGGTAGCAATGGGCTGTGGGTATGTAGTGAATGAGTTAAAGGTTTAGCCATGTGTTAAATGAGAACAGTTATCTAGAGAAAACATGGATATGATGAGAGATGTAAACAGCATGTACACTGAACACTCATCATGCAGTGGTTCTGTTTATCTGACTCAGTTTATAATTGATTCTTCTGAGTGGTAAAGTTGAATCTCACTCTCCCATGTCCTTCAGTATGTTCAGTGAGAGGACTGAATCTTTACCACAGACAGATAATGTGCTGGTTTCTGATTGGTTGACAGAGGCTGGTGGCTAAACAGGGATTCAATTCAACCCAATTCAACAGACCAACTAGCCTAATTTTTCCTTTCATAAGAGACCATTGTAGAAGACTGATGAGGCACTGCGAGGCATTCTGATATAGAACATAATGGGTATTGAGGTAAAACACCATGACATACATAAGAGCGCATCCAATTCATCAGTTATTCGCCTATATCCAGACACCTTTTGCTGCCTCATCACATATAATAGAGCAGTGAAGTCAGTGCAGTTAAATTGGACAGCCAGGGTTCCAAGAGGTAAAATCATGTTGTTTGTTTTCCACATGTGGATGGTCATGAAATTCATCTTGTACTCAAGGTATTTTGTATAATAACAGAGCCCAACTGAGGCCCAAAGAGTTCAGTTCTGTTGTAGTGTCACTCATGGGAGGTTGACCTTTGTAGAAGACAGGACTTTGGATTTTACGTCAGTTTCAGATCACTTCTGCCGCTGTGGTGCAGTGCTTTGTTTCTATCTGACGTAATGAAGCATTTCTGAATTTCTGATTTCACATTTCTCTCTGAAGTGTACTCCATAGCAAAGACTGCTGCATTCCACCTATTGTGCTCTCCAGGTTGACTGTTTACCTGCATGCAACTAAAGCCCACACATGATTGACAACGTGATTGGTCAAAACTACTCAGACTACAATAGAAACCAGAACATTTCTGGTACCAAAATCTTCTGTGTTCATGGATACGTGTTTATAGAGATTAACTATCATACAAAGCAGCCAACAAGGACTTCATGTGTCAACAAAGTCGTGGTAGGATTGGTAGGTAGAGTTACATCATTACTCGGGGTGGGGGGGTAGTCATGTTAACAAGTATTAGCATTTGAGTATCAATACCAACATCAAGTAGCAACAATGCTGTATCATGTGCACTGCAGTAGGTACAGTTTCTGGGGCAAAACGAATCATCCTTTGTTAGAGTTAGGCCATTATCCATCTGAGGACGCTACACTGTTTTCTTTGAACATTTTTGCTGGTTGGTAGCAGCCAGAACAGGGAGGTTTTTGTCGGGGGGGATGGAACAGGGAGTGTGAAATCCACTCCCTCGTCATCTTCTGGAAAGAGCATCTGAATCGTTTTTATTTATTTGCATTTTCCAAAAAAAAAAACATTAATCTTGTACTGTATGTATTTGTGTTTTATTTATGGGTAAAATTCTTCTGGAACTCCAGCTCTATGTGTCTTCCTGCTCTATAGCATAACTCTTCAGTAATGGTTGTTAGTAGTTCAGTGGGTCAAGTGACAAAACGTGTTGGAATAAAGCAGCAGTACATGACTTCAAAACAACCAGTGTTTGTCTGGTCTGGTTTATGCCGTCTCACTCTGATGTTAGTACCATCGTCCTGCTGGATGAAAACACCTACACAAAGTGCTTTATATGGGCTGAACCGGCCATGTCAGAATCATGACAACATTCAGTCGACTTACTGGCAGAGCTCTTGAGGCTCTGTGATGTCGTGGACAACACAGCAGGTGGTGGCTGATTGTCTGCCCCAGCTTAAGTCATGCTAACATGGCTGAGAGCTTCCACAGAATGGGACTTCTGTACTGGCTCAAAGGGGGAACTGCTAAATCCAGCAGTGTCTGTCAGAGCTATAATGTCTTATTGTGGAAGGGTCGTATCTGAAATGAGGGACAACTGTTTTCAATTAACCTATCTTTTTTGTAACTTTTTATTTTTTATAACAAACTCCAGCTTTGTCAGATCTAAACAGGACAGCGAGTCACCTTGAGATGAAATGCACTTTTTAAAGCCACTTTGTGAAAGACTTAAAAACAGTATCCAAAACCAAGCATCCGAGCTGTTGATGCTGAGATAAATGACATTTTGCCTTCAGGACTAATACTCACCAATACTCAAACAATGTCACACATGTGGCTTTAAACACATTATCTTTCTTTCACACTATTCTTAAAGAGAAAGTAATTTCTGGGATTGAAATATTTGGAAAACCACCTGCATGCAAACAGTGTTTTCTTCCATGCTTGGATGCTTGCACTCAGAAGAAGTGATTTTCACTGGCAATGTGTGAATCATCTTATGATGGCTCTTCCCTTTTCTCAATAATCAACTTATTCCTGCTTGTGTTTACATGGTCCTATGCTTTTAAAGCACAGGTATCACATGATGAATATTGTGAGATTACAGTTCAATCAAATCATTGCAAATATCAATTCATTTCATAAACTATTTTTAAATTAGGAACTGATCAATCTCAAAAACAGTTTCATCTCCATTCTGCCATTCTGAAAATTCAATACAGTGAAAAACACCACAGGTGGGGGTGCGAGGGTGGGAGGGGATCACTAAGGCCGTCAAAACATTCCTGAAACATGTTCTGTGAACTTTCTCTGAACAGGTAACAGGAAGGTTGTGACAGGGTCCATGGTGTCATGATTTAAAATAGACCGGGTGATTCCTGGTTAGGAATGACATAAGAGCAGAGGTTAGATTTACAATACAACGTCACCTGTATCCAGTTTTTTCTGAGATTTCTCCACTAAGTAAGAGTTACATTTTAAAAATAAGAAAAGGTTACAAGGGTGGAGAGACGGTGGATAAAGGTGGGACAGTGTCAGACAGAGGGTGAGAGAGAAGAGATCATTCAGTACACAGAGTAACAGCAGAGTAATGGAAGACAGGAGTTAAAAATGAAGATAAAGATTAGATTGACTATTCAATAGCAACACATTGGACATATGTCTGCAGCCTCTTAGCCAAAGATGTCTTATCCAAGAGTATTTTATGATATAGAAGACTTTAGAAAAATTAAGAAAAAAGGACAAAAACACAAAGAGTCTTTTCTTTCACCTAAAATCGAGTAAGGGAAAATCTGAAAAAGCATTAAAATCTGATAAAATTATTGTAAAATACGGCACAAATATCAGCATTTAGTGGTAGTTTCATTTGAAGGCAGAAGCACTTTTACAACATGTAAGTATATGCTACCCTTCCTTTGACAGCTCGTGTAACAAAGATGTTGAGTGAGACGTCCTAATGACTGCAGGATGTGGGAGCCCTACTTGGATGAACCATGATCTTCAACAGTTAAGAGGATTTACACACAAGCAAAGTAAAAATGCATTCAAGTTGCAGACAGACAAAGGGCATGTGGGTAGGACTGAAAACAAGCTCACAAAAAGATTAGAGTGTGTTTTGACTGGATCAGAGATAAATTGAGCTTGAACCATATCAAGCAAGTGTAAGAAGAAGACAGACTCCATAACAGATACAAACAAAACAAAGGACGTCAGCGACGACAAAAATGTGAGGTCACTTGTGGTTGGTGTGAATTCTATTGTATTGATCGTAAGAGAAAAACAAAAGGGTGCAGAGATGGGGGGTGATGCTGGGGAATGAGGAAGGTACTCACGAATGGTTAAATCCATCACTTGAGACGCCAAGCAGAAGACAGGATGTTCATACATCTCTCTCTTTTTCCCTACAGAGAAAGAGGGAGGATACCGAGGCATGCGAGAGGCCAGGGTCAGAGAGGACGAGTACAGAGGTCACCAGGCTTCGACCAGTACCAGGTTTTCCAGGCCCATACCTGCATTTCTCTGCTACTTCTTAATCTCACTATTCTGGTCAGCATTAGCATTTGCATTGTATTAAGTGCTCAGTGAATTACAATCTGCAATGTATCTAAGGTGCAATATGTATCATTTTAAATATGTAAAATTAATACCAGAGAAATCAGAAATGATTGTACAGTTGGCTCTTTGTCACAGCAGTGGTTTCTTTAGTTTTACTGAACAAGAAGATATTATTTTTCTACAGGCTCTCTAATGATGACACTGTCAGAAACCTGAGCTATATGTACAGTGTTGTCTTCTGCTGATTGATCATCTTACCATAATTAATAAACTCTTCTAAAAGTTTTGTTTTTTCATTTTTAGCTTTCCTTAGTTTTTTTTTTATCTACAGCACTGCTATAAATTTGATAATTGAAATTACACTTGTAATGGCTGATGATAAACAAGTTGGTCTATATCATCTTTCTGCTACTTATTTCCTTAAAAGACTTTCTGATCCTAGTATATTGACTTTTTTTTTCAGGGAAATGTTTAGTTTAGTTTACAATTCATACAGTTCATTTGAAATATATCAAAATGATCAATTAATCAATATAAAACAAAACATAAATTGTATTTTGATTAAAATTATGTCACAGTTGTTCTTCCATATGTTTGTGCAGTTAGAAGATAATCTTCTTTGTTTACCATAATAATAGTGATATAATGAAGTAATTGTATAGCAATTAATCGATTAATGAATTAAAATGTTACATAAAGCACCTTTAAGAACCTTCCTGCATCAAATGCTCATGTTTCATATCTGAGTTGGGGGATGTTGACTGACCCAAATCCATGATTGTCATTGGTATGTCAAATTCAGCAAAACAACACGTCAGTCTAACCTTAGGGTTGACAGTTTTCAGGCTGTTTTCAAATGAGAGGGGACAGGTAACTAAGATTTTGCGAGCTGGGTGGCATCACTCCTGTTCCTATGAGACAGGTACCAGAGTGCTTGTTGCCTGTGTGTCTGGGCTTCGAACATAATGGGCTGTCTACTTTGGATTAACCATTCGTTCTGCCAAGCAGAGGTCAAATCTGACATATCCTGTTTTCCCATAGGTCAAGAAGAACACCAGTATGAAAGACAAGGGTTTAGGGGATAATCACCAATCACAACAGAGACACTACGGCTCATCTTCATCAGTGTCTTCAGGGAAGTGATGGTTTCTTTACAGACATTGTCTTCAACTGACAATTTAAAGTAGTCAAGTGTAAATTGAACAACAATTTGGGAAATGTGCTTGTTGCTGCAGTTCATACATGTCTCTCAGTTCAGCTCCAGGTTGAAACACAACTGCTGCCCTACTTGACTTTACAGATGATGTGTTCTCTGCTGCAGATAATGGTGGACGGGCAGGTGCAGTCTTTATTGATTTAGGTGAAGGTTTTAATTGATTTATTGTCTGTCTGCTTTCAGATAAACTCCACACTATCTGCCTTTCTGAAAATGATCTGCTCTGTTGATTCAACAAAGAGGTAGGTTCATCACTGAGACCACTTCTCATCTCTATTTATTTAACAACAGACAGAAAGTCAAATCCACTTCCACTTCCTGTGTAATCTGTAATGGCCTACATGCATATGCAAATGCATACATAAAGTAGCAGATTGGAATGATTAATAATATATTTATTTATATATATATATTTGTATTCATTAATGTATGTTGTTATCTGGGGATTTTTTTTGTTTGTGTATTTCTCTGTTGTCTGTGATTTCTTCTGTTTTATTTTGTTTAGGTCTGTTCTCTGTCTGCATGTTGCTTTTTTTTTTTTATTGTATTTCTATTTTTCCATTTATTTTTTTCAAAACTCTGTTATGTAGTTAATATGATGCATGTTGGGACCCCCTCAAAAAAGGGAAAGTCAGAAAGATAAATAAATAATATTCCTATTATTAAATAAACCTAGGTGCTTATTTCTATAACTTTAACCAATTCAATTCTGGCTAAGACAGTAAACAAGCATATTTCTCAAATGTCAGTGTTAATGGTCGATTAAGTGAAATTTGAAAAATGCTCATATTTATGTAAACAAAAACAAAAAGATAAAGGTACCAAAAGTAGGTATCAAGAAAATATGTTGACTCAGTTTTGGATGAAATGTTGCAGATGTCAGCCAAATTTCTATGATGCCTTATAAAGAAAACCTGGATCATGCAACAAGAACCATCATGTATTGTTTATTGGCCTTCCTGTTCTCAAAGAGCCGCTCATGAGAAGCAGCAAAAGCCAATAGACAAGGAAAAGAGAGGACTGAGCATGGCAACCATCAGAGAGCAAGGAAGAGGAAGGCAGAAAAAAAGGGACAGAAGGAGCATCACTTCAGCTACCAGGGAGGCCAAAGTGGGAGACGGAGGCAGTAGGACTTTGCTGAAAAAGAAGCTGAGGCATGGTGGACAAAGTCAGCATAAACACTGAACTGAATGCATTTTTACTTACTGTACATTTTCCACTAAAACAAGTGGAAGATAAAGAATAATAAACATAGCATTTGTGACTTAACAGCTATCATGTCATGAAGTATATTTTAATAGAAGATTAAGGAAGGTGTGAAGAAACATTTTGAAGTTAAACCTTATCTCGAAATTAATAAAGAAACTAAATAAAAACAATATATTAGAAGAAAAATAGACCATCTTAGTATATAGCTGTTTCATACTACAGATCTCCGATGACAATGCACATCAGTAGCAGCTAGCTTCATGTGCATTTTTTTTTCTTATGGAAGTCAAAGTAGGAAACCAGACCATGTGCTAATATCACGTCTCCCTGTAGCTCAGTGAAAATTCATTTTTGCTTTTCTTTAGTATCATGTATTCTTTTCAAGTTTTCATTGAAAACCATTCCAAGTGGAAAGACAATGATGTCCACTTTCTTCAATGTAAAATACAATGGAAATAATAATATCCTTGCTTGGTCAAACTTGGAGAACGTGGTTAGTACTTTTGACTGACAATCTTCTGAAAGCTTTCCAATAATAATCACATATTATCACCAACCTTTGAATCATCTCAACAGTACATTTAGAATCTCTCACATTTGAATCACTGTGTGACAGGAAACTCTCACAGTTCCTCTCACTGCCTCAGCGTGTTAAGGATTGTTGCAACAGTTCTAAGTCAAAGGAGCAGTGATGAAGCGGTGACTTACCTTCTAGTTTGGCGTACTCTGACAGGCGTTGGTAGTTGACCAGAGCTGCCTGCTCCAGACACTTACGGATCACAGCCTTGACTTCCTCTTGTGGAACTGGAGTAACAATATCTTTCATCAGAACCTGAAAAGGCAAGGCACAGCAACAGCTTTCAATGTACATCAGACCTGGTCATGACAGGAAAAATGATGAGAAATGGAAAATAGACCACACACCCACACACACAGAAACACATTGTCTCAACTGAGACTGTGTACTTCATAATAAAAAGCTTAATATTAAAAATGACTAACCCGTTCCAGCAAGGACAGAGTTGCCTTCAACGCTCCCTCTGGCCGTCCAAATGGAAAGCAGTACCTGTGGAAATAAGATATTAGCTTCTCATTTGAAGCCTCAGTCGTCCTGTTTGGCAGGAGCTCAGCACATGGTTCACATGCTCCTACCTGAAGTGTGTGATTTGGTTTTCCAGAAGCACCCGGAGCCTCTCCTTGATCTCCTCGAAGCGCTCCTTCTCTTCCACAGTCACTGTGCCG
This sequence comes from Centropyge bicolor, assembly GCA_037975185.1. Classification (NCBI taxonomy): domain Eukaryota; kingdom Metazoa; phylum Chordata; class Actinopteri; family Pomacanthidae; genus Centropyge; species Centropyge bicolor. The sequence goes on along the minus strand of JBBMOC010000012.1, from coordinate 4,965,116 downwards.
ATACCATCAGGCCTGAAAGACAACACAACATTCAAGCAATCAAAGGCTATTCTGTGTTTCAGTGCTGGGGAACTGAGGAGGGCATAACAGAGACTTATATCAATGTTTCATATATGGGTACATTTGCACAGCTACTTACAGCACACGCAGAGTGCACCAAGACTCAAATGACTTCCAATGAACTGAACGTCTAATTAAAGCACAATATGGCCTGATCATGTCCGATAGCATACATCTGTCTCGTGCTGTTCTGATGCCAGCAGATGAAATCTGACACTGAGCTATAAATCCAAACCTCTGCTGGAGGTATGTTCAGCAGAACCAGTGAATCCAGAGCCTCACCTTTTGCTTCACTTCACTCTTCATCATGACAGTACTGCTGACACAGCCCTAATCTGTTCCATCTTACCCTCATTCATGGACAGCACCCGGAGGTGTTGACTCGCATCATTAATGCTGATCAGTGCTAATTGAAAGGCAGTGCACTTTAGTACAAGTTGAGGAAAAAAAGACACACACACACATTAAATATTTTCAGAGACAAAAGAGTTCAAGATTTTCTCTGAATTTTTTGATTTTGCTGAAATTTTAACACATGACACCCGAAACAGCGAGTTCAGAGGTTCAGGGCATTCTTGTATAACGCTCATCTTATAATTACAACACAATTACTGCTTTACAAGCAGGTATGTGTGTGTGTGTGTGTGTGTGTGTGTATCAGATGTGTTTATCATTTGTGACACGGTGGGGTCTGGGTGGAGTGTGAGCAGAGTGCATGTGACAGAAGAGGCGCTGGACTGGTGGCCATGACAGCATGATGAGAAGCAGGAGACATGACACTCTCCCTCTCTCTGCCCCCCCCATTACGACCACCCCACCCCACCCACAGCCCCTCCCCACCACCCCACTTGACATGTCATTTCAGCAGACAGTGTGTGTGTGGTGGTTTGGGCATAAACTGGTTGCTTTAACATCACCAGCAGTTTAACACACACATGTGATTCATGAACATATGTGATTTTATCTAAAGTAGACACAGTGCTAACAGGATGCTACTAAAGTTAGAACAGAAATGGTCAAAATTGTCACAAGAGGAGCCTATTTAAATTTTTAGTGAAAATGATTAGTGAAATAAAAATGATACTTAGTGAGTTTTTGCTCCCAGTCATGAACATTTTTTGTACAACAATCAGCAGCTTCAGTTAATAAATGTATTAATTAATTTTGCTTTGCTCAATGTATCAGAAATATATGCTAATAATAATGCAGTATACAAGCCTGGCACAAACATTGGAGGGGAACTGTCATAACAAAGATTCACAGTAAAAAGCCATCTCAACGTCCACATTGTGACAGAAAATGAAAGAGGGAAATTTCACACTAATTAAGTCCTGCAGGGCTCGCTCCCTTTTTTTTCAGCCACGTGTTGTTTCTTGGCAGCTTCCTCATATTTGTTTGACCTCATGACCAGCTCTGATGACAACAGCAAGCAAATGAGCCATCAGTGACAGACAGACGACGGCCAGCAACACTTTCACATCTTCTTCTACATGCAGGGGACGACATCATCACGTCCTGAAGGTAGAACAGCATGTACAATGTTTGCTTTGAAAATTAAAATATATATATATATCAAAAACTGCAGCTTTAACTGGAAATTAAACTTATCATATTGGTGATTTTCAGAAAGTATTCTTTATTTTTACACTTTAATTAATTGACAGAAAATTAATCAATTATATATATATATATATAGATTGATAGAAAGTAATTCTTTAAGGAAAATAGCAAATTCTTTGGTTCCTGTTTCTCAAAAGTGAATGTTGCTACATACAATATGGAATTTCTGCCTTTTGTCTTTAATAAAAACAATGACAATAAAAGACATAGTTTGATGATGTCATGAAGCACTATGGAATCATGGGACTTGTCTTCCTTGTTAAACAACCACCAACACGACTCTGACATGCCATATCTTCTATCAAACTTAATATCTTTTGGGGTTTAGGCAAACAAAACAAGATATCTGAATATTTCAAGCTGGAACCAGTGAAAGGACATTTCACATTTACTACACATTTTATGGACCAAAAAATCTAAATAATGATTAAAATAATACTCAATTGTTAAATTGATTTATAAATTATAGAATAAATGAGAATAAATGCAAATAAATAATAATGGTTAGTTGCTGCCCTATATCATTTATAAAATAATGAGCTGAGTTATAATATTTGAACTACATCATTTTCCATTAATAAACCATGTAAAACATGTATATATAAAATATATCCACACCATTACACATGGTTCTTAATATCCTTCATATCATATATCTGTCTTAAAATATAGATTTTAAGATATTCAAAGCTACTGCACCTCAACATGTTTCCACAGTCCTGCATATCTGTATGAATGGTGTGTGTATCAGGAAATGTAAATGTTAACATCACATGCTTGGACATTGGCAATGAGAAATGCACTGGTCTGGGGGTGCCCCTGTGGTTTGGGAGCACCTCAGGGTCCAGTGTCTGGCCCATGGACACTCTGACCTGTGGACAGGAGGAGTGGGGGATCAGTACGTGACCCACTCTACCTCCCAAGCCACAGCTGCCCTCAAATTTAACTCTAACATTGCACGAGAAATTTTAAATCACATAAATTGCTACTGGTTGTCAAGATTTAACTCAAAATCTGTAGCTCTATAAACTGTATTGTGCTTCAGTTCAATTTGAAATACTCATTGTACTTAGCATTAAATTTAACAAATTATTCTATATTTCATTATATATCAAATAAAGAGCAACTGCTTTATCACATACTTATTTTAAAAGCATGTTTTCAACCAGCAGTTGCTCTAAATGGAGTCGACATTTAGCTGGACAGAAGTCAAATCCTGACACTTTAGCAGCCGACCGGGCAATCAAGTCCAACTTGGTGCACCAACACCTCCAGGCCAGCAGGCTATTAGGAGGCAGGGGTGGGGGTGGGGTGTTTGTGTGTGTTTGTTTGGGGGGTCTGGATGAGGTGTGTGCATCGGGGCACACGCAGCAGCCTTGGCAGCGGAGACATTTGGCCATCACACATGACAACCTGTCATCCTGTCATGCCTTGACCTCCAGGCACGGCGGACGGACTTGCAGAGCAGGTCTTTGTTTGATGTGTGCTGATGTGAGTATGTAGATATGTAGGGCTCATTATTTTGGGATTTTAAAATCTACATTTAGATGTCAACATTGCATGTATATGTATTTATTTTCAATATTAATAAACTGTGCTGAACTTTGCCCTCTAGCTCCAGGAAACAGCTCCTTGTGTATGCACTTTTTTTTTGTGGAACAAAGTGAGTGATAAGCCGCCACATTTCTCTCTCCACAGATTTCAATCAAACTCCATTGCTCATCATATTTGTCTTTCATGGTTTTTCTCTCTGTCTTTTTTGTCCCTTTCTCTTGGAGTGTTGTCCGTCTGTCCGAGGTGATCAGAAAAGGCCTCAGCCCTAAGTCACTGTCAGCAGGACAGAGCGAGGGATGGATGGATGGATGGATGGATGGATGGATGGATGGATGGAGAAACGATGGAGTTAGTTGGAAGGATGGGGGGGTGGGGGTGGTGAGGTGGTGAGGGGCACTGATAGACAGCACTCCTCGACCTTTGCCCTCAGCGCCAGAGTGGCCCTCGTCTATCTTTGTTAGGCTTCATCTGCAGATAGCCGACTGTGATGTTGACAGATCTGATGTCTTCAGACATCATAGCAGATCAGACAGGAGGTAAATACTGCAACTTAGATAACAGGGTGCAGACTGGAATAAAGGCCAGATGACTCCTGTGTCACACCATTTGATCTCTGACTGAAAACCACTTCTCTATCACCAAGTTTCAGAATATGCCACTGGACGTCTTTTAGTTTTATACCAGAGCCACATTTAAGTCTTGGTAGGCTGGTATTTGTAAAAATCATAGATCTCAAACACATTTTCACTCAAAATTTCAATTCAAGCTTTACGTCATGTTATTTAAAACATCAGACTGCACCCACAGTTTTCAGTGCATCTTTGTACATAGAGGGAAAAAAAAGGAAAGAAGGACTGCAGGATACAACTTTTTAAAAAACACAATCTTGTCCCAAAATTGCCAAACTGCAAACCTAATTAATAGAAATAGACAAGTGTGGCATGTTCTTTTGTTTCTGTCTGCTGCTCCAGTGCTGTGACTTCTGGGGCTGAAAGTCAGCACAGTCAGCTAAACTACTGGTAACACCTCATCTCCTTCTGGCTTATGTCTTCACCAACTCAGGTTTCATTCTCTGGGACACACACATTTGGTTTTTTTGACTATGTGCATATGAAATGATTTAATATCACAGGTGATGATGAGTCTGAAAGTCTTGACATGTACACACATGCACACAGAGACAAATACAGTACCCACTAGATTTGCAGAACTACTTCCTTTTACCCTGTACCACAGTAGCAGGTAAACAGTGTACAGAACAGTTCAGACAATTCAGGTGGGTTCACTTTAGCTTAACTTACATCACCTCGTTTTGATAATTGGGTTCAAGCTGATTTGTTTGACTGAAGGATGGTAATTTTCACAAAAGGAATGATGGTAAAGATGCTTATATTTCCCCCTCAGTTGGACTTTAGAACACAGACTATGAGATGACTTACCTTCTAGTTCCTGAGAACATTGGGGATCTGGGGTCCTTTTTCCTCATAAACTCAATGATTTTGAGTTCCCTCTTAGCAGTTTGGGCAGGGAGTTCAGGGGCAGAGGGGAACAGGGCTCGTTCAAGTTCAACCTCAGACACCGGCCAGTTTAACAACTCAGACACACGCTGACTAGGTGTGGTTGTGTGGAAGTACAGGGTTTTGGGAACAGTGGGGGGGAAGTCATTTTTTGGTGAAAGTTAAGGTAAAGGAGTTATACAGGAAAAAAAGACAAAAGAAAGGAAAACGTGAGCATGAAAACAACATGCAGCGTGAAAACCAACAGACATGCAAGAGATAAAACTTAAAAGCATAAAAAAAAACAGGGGGCAGGGTGTCAGATTTGCATCATATATGTGTCCGTATGTGAGGACTGGCTTGTTTGTCATTAGTCATTTCCCTGGTCCAACTCCAGTCATAAATAAATATCCATCAGTTTAATCATCCAAGGCTTGTTTGTACCTGCAGGGAAAGTGAAGGACACAGGAGCAGTTGGATTCCTACCTGTTTCCGTGGACGTGGGAGGCACAGAAGGCGAAGCTGTAGTGCAGCAGGGTGGGGTCAATCATGGCTCCGTTCTCCGCCCGCTCCAGCAGATCACTCAGGTAACATAAATGCCGATGGCAGCCTCGAACGCCGTAACGAGCGCAGTACTCATCTAAGACAAACACTTGACCAGGACTGAACCAGCCCTGTGGGTAACACACACAAAATGACTCCTGAGGTGAAGACATGTTCATCTACAACTGTCATACAAGACTGCCATGTAGGCAGCTTGCTTCTTATTATCAGGCTGCCTCAATAAGTCTCTAATGACCCTCCAGGTGATCCAGGAAGTGGCTGTACATGTACTGACAAGAAGTAAGAAAAGAGATCATGTTTCTTCCATATGCACATCCAGCTCGTCTTCACTGGCTCCCTGTCCCACATATCATTTAAAATCCTTCTCCACACTGACAAAGTTCTGAATGGTCAGGCTCATAAGGGATCCATATACACAGGAACTTGATCCCAGCTGAGCTATCACTGTGTTATGCTGCTGACAAAATGACAAGCCAACAATCCCGCCCTCTTAATGCAGTGATAGGTCAGGTGTGTGGTGGTGAGAGAGCAGGCACTAACTACTACTACTTTCAAGTAGTTGTAAGTAGTTTTACATAGTGACAGTGGCTGTAATATAAAGTCTTCTCTTACCAGGCAGGAGTAGGAGTCGTTGAGTCTGTGGTCCAGAGTGAGGCGCTGTACCAGCTCGAACAGCGAGCCGTGGTCAAAGTTACAGGGGTTGGCTGAGATAAACTCATCCATGCCGTGCTTCTGGGCTCGATCAGCGTCTGCACACAGCCAGGTACAGGTCCAGGGAGGAGACAGGCAGAGAGAAAGAGAGACACAGAAAGCACATGTCAGACTGTGATACAGAAACAAGAATTAAGATTTTCATGGCACTGACATAAATGTCATTAAAACACAGTCTTATGAAGTGTCAACAATAAAGCAATGCTGTACACTTTTATAAGGGTTCAATTAACTGCAAGTTTATTTAAATTTTTAAAAAGACAATAAAGTCATAATTTGCATACAAGTTTTGTATAAAATGTTCATACTTGTCAATTTTGACTCAGCATTCGTATCCAAACAAGTGACCACAGTTTTAAATAAGTATCCAGCATTGACTTCATTATGGCCCCTTCATCAGGGTTGCCAGTTTTGGCAGGGTAAAGTTAGGGTGGAGAGGGCAGTTTTCAAAGGCATCTTTCAGGAAGTGATGACTAGTCTGGAGGTTGAAGGTCAGCTCTGAGCTCATGTTCATGTTGTAGCCGTGATCTTCAGTGTATTAGGTTGTGTTATAGGGTGAAGCAACAGCCAATCAAAATGCTGGTATAAAATCGTCTTTCAGTTGAGTATGACTGAAATCAGCTGGTAACATAAATAATAACAGTGGATGAGAAAAAGAAAGAAAATAATAATGACCACCAGAAATGAACATGTTTGTGTTTTCATTCAAATGTGCTGACAGTATTCCAGCACTCTATTTCTGCTGTTCTGCAGTGACTTGATCCATAGCTTTATGTGTCTGCTAAGTCTAACACCACCCTTCCCTCCAGGACCCTCACTGCTCGTCTCTATGATTCACAGATATGGATGACAAACAACTACCTAAAACTAAGCAGCAGCACAACTAAGCTACTCATCAATCTAGTCTCAAACCTGTGTGTTCACTCCTCATTGATGAGGCCACAGACCTGTCTCCATGCAGCTTCAGAGCTCCTCTCTTTCTCCAGTCATATAGAGAGTGTCTTCAACTAACTTCTTTACAGACACAGAGAACTCTATACAGTGTGGATCATCACGTCTTCAAAGACCATGAAACATGTAACTCCCCTGCTGATTCAATTACACTGAATCAGCTCCCTCAGTCACAAGAAATGTGCTGTGAAACCAAAATCATTTGAAGCTCTTCATATCTATCCCCTGCTTATCTCACAGACTTCTTTCAGACTGACACTCTCTCGTTCCCTGTGGTGTTCACCGGCAGGTATGTTGTCACATCCAGCCTCAGCCTCAGCTCAGTGGAAACCAGGGCCTTCTCCTGTGTTGTTCCCCCTCACATCTGCACACTGGACTCCATACCAGAATCCAAACTGCTCTCAAAACACATCTGTTTAGATTCATCTAAAGGCATTGTGCTGTGTCCCTCTGCCTCTATTGCCCATAATCATTATCACTTTCCCGTCTGTTGACCACAATCATGCATTTAATGCACAATGAAAGAACTGCTTTGGTTTGGGGCCCCTGTTGTGTCCAAGTCCAGTATCCACAGCACAATACAAATATCTGCTTACACCCACCTTTATCTAGGACACCATGTGTGCATAGACAAAGTGAATAGTAAATATGGTTCTACAAACACATTCTGGCACAAGGCCCTTCTAAAAGATAGGGCAACAAGATTATGTCATGATGCAGGATCTGGAGTTGACATTGTGCAAATTCCAAGTCAAGTAATAACATTAGCAAAAATCAACTCACCCACAGTAAACCAGGGCTTTGAGGCTCCCTGAGCTCTTATCATGCTTTGTCCAGTTGGTGAACCAGCCTTGTGCGCTAGCTCACTAACCATTGAACCCAATCACAGAGAATATTACTAATCATTATTTTCATCTACATCAGTCTCAGTCATCATGCTTCTGGTTTCACTTCTTACTGGGCAACAGGCTCTCAGTGTAACACAGGCCAAACCTGGGACAGATGTGAATGAAGGTTACACTGAGCTACATGGTAATCAAGAGTTTTGTCAGACAGCGTCCTCTTCACCGCCAATGAAGGCAACCCAGCTGTCAATCAACAAACACAACAATGAGTGGGATGCTGGGAGGTGATCGTGTCCCCCTCAACAAGTCCCCCCCACCTTCCCCCAAAAATCTAAAAAGGTGACATTGTGGTGCCCCTTTGGTCTGTAGCTGGTGGCCTGTCAGGTCTGTTTGATGTGAGTGAGTGGGAGTGGAGGCGGGAGCGCTGGACAGTAACATGCAGTGACACTAGTCACCCCCGTCTGTCTGGGCTGGGGAAGGACGGCCCTGACAATGATTGATGGCTGTTATTCATTTATAGATCCAGAGGAGAGGAACCGGGAGGCAGCGGACAAACTGCTGGTCCTGGCTTTGATGGTCAAAAGCATTGGGGCTATTGAGCATGTGACTTTTCGTGGACTGACCATGAACCATCTAGATCTTTCTGTCTCTACACTCAGTGTTGAAGACCCTCAGTGTTGTCTTAACACCTCACCTCTCCGACCAACACCCCCACATACCTAGTCATGAAAACATCTTTCCTAATTTTGTCACAGATTTCAGATGATGTTTTCCAACCAGCTCAGCTCCGATGTCTCCAAATTCAACTGTGCTGAACTCATCATAAGTGAGAGGTGTTATTATAACTAGAAAATATCTGAAGAAATTGTGGTGGAATTTCTGGCAGCTGAAATGTTGACGCTGATTGCTTAAAAAAAAGCACAACTTAAAAAATCTTGAAGCTGGATTGTATTGCTTCAGAGCTGAACACACTGCTCATCGTGTTGTTTGTGTCATATGATGGAGCAGCTGAGGGAGTACGGAGAGTTGAGTAAAATGAAAGGGATGAATAGGGCAAAATACAGTATAAGCAATGAAAGATGAGAGTTATGGTTTACAGACCTAAAATAACTTAATTCTACACAGAATGGGCTGAGGTGTAGTTGGAATAAGGGTCAGCATCAACATGCATGAGCCATATGAGAAGCACCCCCCCATATTCTATGTGGACACAGAAAGTTAAAGCAGGTGTCACTAAACCCTATAAATACTTATATAAGAACTGCTCTAAAGAATCTTACTTCAATTTTTTCAATGTTGAACCAAGATGTTTCTCAAACCTTAACCAACCAGTTAGAACTGGGTCAGCAGAATCCTTGAAAGCAGTGATTTTCAGATAAAGTAAACATGAGCTTCTCATGTTGTGTTGAAATGAAGCTAATCCTTGCTTCATTAATGAGCCTACAAAACCTGTTAGCAGCGGAATGCTAATTTGTGGAAGACAGGACTGCGGTTCTAGGACTACAACATTTCGCACTGTTCATGTAAATTATAGGAGAATCAAATTATCAATTAGCATTCACATTATTCCATGTGCACATTTTCAGCACAGAGATAGAAGAATTGTCCGGCATTAAAGAAGAAGCTATGTTGGACAGAACAAAAAGCCTTTCAACCTTTATACATTCACTGAAGCTACAGAATAATTATAATCTTCTTTTCTGGCACTAAAACATGTCAAAACAAACGACACTGTCAGTCGTCATGACAAGAAGAAGAGTAAACTGTGAAGATTCATTTCACCTCTCAGCAGCTGAAAACAAATCTCTGAAATACCTTTGTTGTTACCATGTTTTAATGTAGTCGACTGTGATTTGGATTGTGGGGTGACATGATGTTATATTATTCATTGCACTGATCCAGGTGTGAACTGACAAGTAGTTATTTGGTAACATTGACTGATTGCTGCCTGATTTAATTGTGCAGTAACCTCACTGTATTATTCATGGCCTGGCACTCTTAACTCGGTAATTACCAGCTGCTGGGACTCAGTGGGACTCCAGAGGTTGTGTCAAAAACTCAATACATTTACTTACACGAATGTACACAGGAAGCAGTTTTCATTTTCATAGTTGCTCTGCACCCTTTTCTCTTTCAGTCATGTTGTTCTACAGATACAGTTCTTGGAATTTTTTTCTTTTTTTGGTTGGTAATTGTTGTTGTTCAATTGAATTCCTTCCAGCACAGTTTTTTTTTTTCTTTTACAAAGAATTAAAGCAAGCTATTTCATAATGCCTTCATATAAGTACATGTCATAGGTTGATGTCTGTCTAACATGAAATATGGATAATTTCACATACATGAAGTCAAAAAAACACAGCCTCTCACATTCATTTGAATGGAGGCAGTCAGTCAGTGGAATGGGGGTGTCAACGCCGGGTGTTGTTCACATGCATAGCACGCACTCCTGTAGATTAGTTTGTAACATGAATGTTGTAATGCAGTTATTTACCCTGATAAAATATTTGACACAGTAACTTAAAGAACAAGCCCCCACCAAAACAGCTCCCTGCTGTTTTACCTCAGGGATATTTTCTGTCTGAATCCCCACTAAGACAAGTTTACATTCACACCTCAAGTATGATCACATTCCTTTATCTTGCCACAAAGTAATTCAGTAAGACATGGAAGGATATTTACTAAGCCCTCAGAATTTATGGGTTGTGCCTCTTGTTTCTAAAATATACTGTTCATGTAATCCATTGCATATCCTAAGCTATTGTAAAATGGAGAAAACCCATTTTAGATTCAACCATAGATGGAAAAACAGTAGATAAAGAAAGTCTCTTTGTTGACAGAATGATCACAACATTAATTCTAACAGTGTTGATTAGGCTCTATGGTTTGCATTTAAACACTTTCCAACTAACAGATCATTCATCTGAGCTTGATTTTTGCCTGCCATGTACTAATGTGACATCATTGGAAAAGCAGGTCCCAGCAGTCTCCACGATCAGGTGTGTGTTGATATTTCTTTCTTTCACCTAAAACTGCCTTCTTTCAAACTAGACCTTGCTCAGATAAATACAGAAACAGCAGTCCAGTGTTCAAAACACTCAAACTATGGAAATTATAGTTTTGTGCACCTTCTTGATCTGAACAAGTTCATCTTTTTGGTTTAAAAATGCACAAAAATTCAGGCCATAACAACCAAAAAAAGTCTGACTATAACTGCTGCAATTTTGAATTGGACTAAGAAATATTCATAATAATAATTTGCAGAGGGAAAGATCTAAAAAACAACTGTGAAAGGCTTCAGAATAAACCACAGTTGCAGAATGGAACAGTCTCACTGTAAATGAGGCAGACTCGTGTGGAACTTTACTCATGACTGTGATAGAAACCAAATCACACTGAGTTTAAACAGTAGACGTGCTACAGCTTTGCAGTAATCACAAACATGTCGTCATGGGGGGGGGCAACATATATGAAACTTAACTCTGACCTACAATGCAGTACTTTTATAGTCTGATCCATGACATATGAATCCAGTCAGTCCCTGTTGTACAGATGGCAAATATGCAGACAGAAACACAGCTAAAGCAAATCATCTTGGCATGCATGTTAAATGTGTATGTTTTATATTTCTGTCATCCAACAGAAATAACAGTGGCTCACAGAGGAAGAGCGATGGACAACACAGGGATGGAAGAGAAAGAAGCGGGAGGAAAGCACTTACCCTTTAATCCAGCTATAAGATAGCAGGGTCAGGGTTACAAGAAGAATGAAGAAAGAAGAAACAAACAGAGAAACAAAGACAATAAAGACACACAGCAAAGCCACCAGCACTCTAACACATGAGCTGTACAACAGAGAGTGAAGCAGCACACAAGTCGAAAACATGTCCGGTCCATGACCAGGAAGAAGACAGAGTCAGGACATCATTGACTGATATGCCAAAAATGCTGTGAGAACAAGTGCATAGTAAGAGACAGAGGGAGACATTGAACAGAAGATGATGAAAAAAAGAAGAGCCTGAACTACTTTATTCTGAGTTTGGTCATGGATTGTTGTGAAAACTAAAAGACTAATAAGGATCAGACAGCTGAAAACTTACAGAACTGAGATATGGGTGCATCAAGCTGTGGCGCTGTACCCCCCCTCGAGTTGAGCTTCTGGACCTGGGTGGGAGGCACGGGCTTGTGTGACTGACCGGTAGCTCGGTACATAGCCTGCACCCACAGGATCCGGTCCTGCTCGTCATCACTGGCAAAGATCACAGTGTCGCCCTCTTTCACTGCATTGAAGAACGTCCGACCACCATCGAGACCTGGAGGATGGACAGAGGCAGACAGAGGATCACACAGACCTGTTTGTGAAGGCACATGAGAATAAACAACACAAGAATGACACAGAGAAAAAAATCAATGTAAGTTAAGTAAGTTGTCCGACCAAAACAGATGGAACAAAACTAGCAAGATGGTGATGGAGATGTTAGTCAGGCACAGTTTGTACACACCCACACCCCCCTGTCCACATAAGTGAAAACACCATGTGTGGGTGTGACTAAGTGGGACTATGGGCATGCAGGGGCTTTAACAAGTTTGCACTTCAGACGACGGCGCTTGTCCTTCCTCAGCACTGCTTGTTGTCATGCACTGCACAGCTGTGTGACAGGCTGCTGTTACCAGGCTGGGGGTCGGTGTAGTCCACGGTGTAGCCGTCCAGCTGCAGCAGCTCCACAGGCTCAGCCTTCTTCTCTCTGTAGCTGCACATGGCAAAGTTGTACTGACTCACCTGCAACAATTACACAGAGAGGACACATCCACTCATCAGCTGTGGGCATCACCACACCACTCGTTCATTTCTCAGCATATACTATCTACTATATCACATCCATGAAACATGAACACTAGCACAAGAGAAACACTGTCACATGACAAACAGCCACAGGGAACAGCAACAGCATTAGGAATAACAAAAATAAAACATTCCCAAACAGCACATTATGGGATGAGAACTTCAGTCTCTCAGAGAAAAAGCTTTTCCCAAAAATGAGTCAATAATTAATACATCACATCCCACTATTGCTACAACACACTGACATGTACAATCTTTTGACAATTTGTCATTAACATTGTAATATCTCCTTCCAACATGAAATAACATCAAGGAAACTTTATGAAGAAATAAATGCTGAAATACTGAAAATGCACAGTATAGTCTATACTGTCCCCAGGTCTGTTTGTCACCTATGTATTTCAAAGTGAAATCTACCTGTGAGAAATATGAAATATGTGTTGTGAATACTGCCTGGAGCGTGAGGAATATTAAGTATGTGCATGTGTTTGTAGTAATTGTTCGGGGGGGTGTGGTTGCTGTGAGGTGGTGGCAGGATGGAGTCGAGTGGTGTGTATGATTGTTATTAGTGAATTTTGGAGGAATTAGACTTTGCCTTACATGTGAGATGAAAGATGTAGGAGCGTAAGACCAGTGACATTTTTACATTACATTTTTTACCTAAAGTGACTTACAATAAGTGCATTCAATCCAACAACTGCAAAGAACTGCAAGTACATCAACTTCATCAGATATGACAAACGGCTTCAAGTACTACATACTACTACATTAAGAAACAATAAGAGACAGAGAAGAGTTTTGTTCATTTCTATGGGCCCAGGTCATCAACCTCTATACTATGTATGTGTCATCTGTGTTACTTTTACCAGACCTATCAAGTGGCTAAATTAGAAGATTAACTTGAAGAGGTGTTCCTGAATATACTAAACAATATGACTAAACATAATTCACTGGTGTTAGTTTGTAGGTATTATTTCCAGCAGATGAATTCAAATGTATTTTTGAAAATCCTTGGCATTCCCTCGAGTTCTCCCTCCGTCACCCAAAACTCCACTTTCACACAGAAAATATCACATTTCAGTTGAAGAATTTGGACTGATGTACTCGTGCATTCTTTCCTGTGAGCTTTCCTCTAGCGCCTCTCTCAGACTGACATGTGAACCTCTCTCACAGGATAATGTGTCTCGTTTGCTACAAGCGTTCATACTCCCAGAGGATTGACTGTTTACCTTGATGGCTCCTTTAGCGCCACCTTCAGGACGAGCATAGTCAACTGTTACTCATGTTTTGTATTGTGCGTTGTGACCTGCCCTGGAAGCTGGCAGGACATCTCCATCACTGATCTCCAGTGAAAGGTCAGTATTAACCCATATATCACCGTAACCCTGCTTTATTGTTGCTGGCTGCTCCCTGTGTTGCTAACAGGAAGCGTAGTGACACTCTGTTGCTAGTTGTAGCTGGCCTGCTGCTACTCTAGCTGCCAGTCATACCAGCCTGTCGCCACACATCACCAGGCTCGGCCAATCCGCCCATGTTGCCACTGCAAGTGGCAGGTCTCACTCTAGCTGCAGCTGCATTCTGTGTGTGTGTGTGTGTGTGTGTGTGTGTGTGTGTGTGTGTGTGTGTGTGTGTGTGTGTGTGTGTGTGTGACAAACGAGATTCCCCATGACAACACTGATGAGACCTGAGGCCAAGTAAAGGATGGAGGGAATCGGACCGACTCACCAGCAGTTCCCTGCCCTCAAGGACAGCACAGTGGTGCATCAGAGTCTAAACTACCAACCCTCCTCCATCCATACATACATACCCCAAAACACAGCGTCCCCCCTCCCTGTCTCTGAGCTATCAGTCAGCACATGAGACAGGACGAGAGACAGCGATGAAGAATCAGTGTTCAAGTGGTCAAGAGAATAAATTTGGCCTGTGAAGGAAACATGATTGTTTTGCACTTTTTCTAACTTTAGGCATTCATTTTTACATGATAAGAAATATGTACAGTAAGTCAGTCTGGACGACTACACACAGTTCAAGGTCTGCCTACTGGCCTCTGGAATGTTTACAGGCAGGGGAAATATCCTTCAGTAAAATCCATTACAGTATCATGAGACTGACTGAAACAGTTTGACTAATATTGGACTAAACTGACTAAATCGTGATCGTGACTAAACAAAGATTAAAATGTCTATGAACCAACCAAAAAAATCAGTTAGACCTAAAATACAATTTGAATTGATGCTAATTAAACTGAATGAATTAAAATGAATGGATAAGAACTCAACAGTAAACAATTACAAGAAGAATGAATTGCTAACTGAGCTGAAGTTAAGCGTAGTAAAATGAAGTGACCTGAACTCACAAAAAGAATTAAAGTGAGGTGTACTAAAACTAAGTGAACTGAATGAATCAAAGTTAACTGAAATACAGTGAGCTGAACCAAAATAAAATGAATTTAATCAAACTGAAAGTTCATTGAAAGGAATAAAAAATAATTCTACTGAAATAAAGTGAAGGGAAATGATTAAAATCCAATTGAAGTGATTGAAAGACAGATTGTGGACATACAGTCTGTGCGACTGAATTCAGTCTGCCATGACGACGCCATGAAGACGCCATGACGCCTGCTCTACAGAGGGGACACTCAGGCCACAACCACTGAACTGATCATGTACTGATGAACACGGGGAGAGGATGAGGGTGTCATTTAAGGACAGAGAAAAGAGTGGAGGATGAGAAAAGAAGGGATGACACGACGCAAGTGATAAATGACAGGGAGCAGAGTGAGAGGAGGACGGAGAGATGAGGTGGAAGTGGAAGACGTGGAGGAGGCAAAAAGACAGAAATGAATGAAGAGAGGACAATGAGATGAGACAGAGGGAGTGGGTGAAGAGTGGGACAAAGAAGCTTATCTGAGATGTAGAAAGTGTCATATTCTGTTCTCCTATTTCAGCTCCTGATTCATTCCAAACTATTTTGGTTGTACAAACAGGGATCCATTTAAAGTCATATACATATACATGCATGTTAAATACAACATGACCAGCGACAGTCGCTCCTCCAGAATCATTCTCTGCGACATCAGAAGAACAGGTCTGTTCTTCACCCAGCAGGTGGCAGAGACTCTGCTCCAGGTTCCAGTCATTTTGTGCCTTGGCTCCTGCTAATAACAACTCACCTGGTCTCACTGCTGCTCGGCTCAGTCTGGATCTCTGACTCTCTCATTGTTTCTAAATAGCGTCTGACACTCAGCAAGAAGTTCAGCATACATTTACATTTAAAAGGGAAATGCATACTGTTGTTTCAAAGCCCCCTTTCTGTCCTCATTCTAAGACATGTTGTCATGACTCGTACATGTGCACATGGCACATTAGTACTGTATTAAGATATGAACCTGCATCTGCTCTCCTTTTACTTAGGCTGGCATATTAAACATGTGCAGGTTTAATATGATGGTAGAACATCAGTCTTTTGGCGCCAAACTTAAATCATATTTTTGGCACCTTTAAAGGAAAAAGATCCAAAGTGTGGAGTAGACAGAAATGGTTGGCAAAATACCAACAGTCAGTATTTACTTACTTTGCATGAGCAATACAGACCGTGTGCAGAAGAGAAAAAAAGCCACGTCTGGAACAGCAACGAAAAGTACATGTGTACTCAAACACACATGTAATAAGCAGATAGTGTCTGAGCTCCTCAAGACAAACATCCATGCACGTCCACAGACAGACATGTAAACAAACACACACATGAGTGCGCAGTCTATTGACCAGCATTTGTCACTTGCTATATATTTAGCTGGGAGCAAGTGAGAGGCTTCAAGTTGGCGGCGCTCAGGCTTTTCTAGCTGCAAGTGTTAGGGGAGCTAGTGTTCACTCGACTTTGTCAATCCCCTGTCAACTTGTAGCTCTGAGACATATCCTCTGCAACGCACAAGAGACAAGCTGCCCTCCACACTCCCACCCACACCACCCCCACCTCCCAATGCAGAGCCACCAGGAAATGGCCGATACCACCCCCTACACCCCCGCCCCCCTCTCCTGACAAAAGCCTGCTTGGCCTCTCCATCATTGCCCTGACAGCCGAGGGAAGACAGCTTGGCTGCATCTCTCTCTCTCACTGCACACACAACATGTGCCCAGTAAAAGTATTAGAGCCATTAAACAGAGCTGATGTTCAGGGCGGCTCTGGCTTCTCTCCACACTGTGCACACTGTGCATTCTCTTCAGTCCAAGTTTGATCATGTGTTTTTGAAATAGAGAGCAAAGATCAAGAAAATATGTTCCTGAATTTGTGCAGAAGCTTTGTTCAATCAGATGATTAACAGAGGTATCACCTGATCCCGTCCATCACTGAGGCACTGTGTCTGGAGCCAGAGAGGGTCTGTTTGATCTATTTATATGATTAACTGATTATCAGAATAGTTTCATCATAATGTTCTCACATCTGAACACATTGTATATGTGAGATGACAGAGGCAGAGGTTGAGCGCTACAGCAGGTTGTATCTGGGACAATCTGGTTGTGTGTGATGCTGTGTTGTTAAGTGTGCTCTGAATGGATTGCATTTCAAACATTTCATTCATCTTAAATATAGATAAAATTCTGTCAAAGAAAGGTCAAAATATGTGTCTTATAAATTTGCAGCATCCCCACCTGCAGAGGAGTGGACACCACACAGGATGTGGACCCTGGGGCTCGGAGCTTCAGAACGCAGAAGAAATATATCTCCTTTAATGACGGGCAAAGTGGCATCCTAAAGAGATACCCTTGCTCATTCAAGCACCTCACCCACTATACAGAATGTCCCATTTGTTGTGGTATAGTTTTACTGCACACGGTCAAACCGAAACAGTGAGAGCAGGTGTGTGTTCTCTGGTCTTACCTGCACCAGCACAAAGAATCTTTTCTTCCATCTTTTCCACACATTTTTGCCAATGGCCCAAAGGTACCTGTGGGATTTAAAAACACTCATTTAGACAGAAGACACTTTACAGAGATTTCTCAGCGGTTGTAAACTGAAGTAAGTCTTTTTGTTCCTTTCTGCACGGCCTCAGCTGACCAGGCACAAGTCGGATGAACAGGTCTGGATCCACATGAAGGAAACCTGGTCATCAAGTGCATCTACTAACCTCTGCTGGTAAAACACCATTACTGCAACCAGACACCGCACATTTTTCCAGATCATCACAGCATCACACTTCATTCTTCTCTTCTTTAGTTGGTGTTTTGTGTCTTAGTTGACTGGGGGCTGATATTTGTCAGAACAGGGAAATCACAGTAATGTGATGAATATCACTCATTAAGTGTGCCTGTAAAGTGTCTTTGAGGAAGCGAGCACAGAACCAGAGCCCTGGAACTGAACATCTAAAAAGACGTGCATCTATCATGACTTGTATCACTAACACCTGTGTAGGTAAAATCATCTGCATGAAAATGGAAATTGTGTGATAATGTGTGATGAGATGTCCCAATGGCAGAATGTAAATAGGAAACAGAATAGAGCCCAGCACCAAACCCTGGGGAACCCCACACTGCCACCTAGAGGTGAAAGACTTCAGTTCAGCCATACCAACATGAAAAGTCCTGTCTGTGGTTTACAACTGAAACCATCCAGTGGCTGTAACACTGATGACCTCCCATTGCTAGTCAGTAAGGTAAGTCAGGCCAAAGAGTAACATTTAGAAACAAATGAAAAAAAAAAGTGGTATACAGAGTGATATCAAACATAATAAGTTGATGCTAACTACAGAGAACATCATTCATTTGTTTGGGATATTTTCCAAAATCTGATACTGCAAACTCAGAGCCTCTCACTAAAGAAGATTACCCTAATTAATTATTGATTAGTGACTGAGTATTTTATTCAGAAATACAGCATAGCAGTCAGCATGCTGTATTTAGTATTTTCTTACAAATATAAGTATATATTGTGTATGTACTGAGGTCTGATGTGTTTCCTTGTAGATTCTTTCGAATCCGCTGCAGAACCCTTCTGCAGGGGGGGTGAAAGGGCTTCTGTTGTAAAAGAACATGTGAGGGTGAGGACCCCATTTGATTTGTCTCTGCTGCTCCCAGCCTAACTGTCAGTCTCCCTGGTTAGCCCACCTCAGCTTGCCTCAGCGTGCCTTTCCCCCCGGTCGCTCCCAGAGCTGCTTCTGCCTGTCGTCCCAAATAAACCAGCGTCCATGAGCTGACACATGAAGGCCCTGCCTGTGTGCACAGAGTGGGACCAGTGACAGAACAGGGATGCAGTGTGGGCATCTTACAGGGCAAAGCCCAGCAGGCTTCTCCAAGCTTCCCAATGGACAGCATATGGGAAGGAGGGGGTGGGGGGAGAGACACAGCTACAGCTACAGAAGAGCAATGCTCTAAAGCAACTGATGTGTACATCATTGTTTATATGACTCAGGTTGGCGTTTGTTTCAACTTTGACTTTGCATCTTCGGCTAGTCTCAGCACCTCCAGACTTTGTTACACTACAGGACAAAACATTTGCCCAACTATGATCTAGAAGCTGCCAACATTTAACTTTTCACACTACAGAATGTCATTGACTCCCTCGATGGGTCTGAGGCAACAAGACAAAAATACATGGAAGATTGTGGTCAAAAGGAGCCAGTGCCATAATGATACTGAACATTTGCCTCTGGCAGCTGAATTGGCCTCCCCATCACCTGGTCAGCACCTGTTCTGCGTGGTGGTGGTGACACTGTCTAGATGTCTCACACACTGGGCCTGTCCTAATGCCAACACCTGCAGTGTTGAGCACTGAAGTGCATGTTCATCACACAGCAGACAAGTGGCAGCATAGAGGAACAGACACTGTCGGACAAGTTCCATGCTTTTTATGCACACTTTGAAAACAACAGGCCAGAGCTTCTTAGCAAGGCCATGCCAGCCTGCAGTGCCCAGGAGCTTCCACTGTCTACAGCTGGAAGTCTCTGAAGAGGACGAACACACGAGCTGTTGGACCCAACAGCTGCCTGAGATTTGTGCCAACATCTTCAACACGTCCCTGGTCCAGGCTGCTGCCCTCTGCTTCAAGGGCACCAAAGCACACCTGCTGCAGAGAGCTGAGTCACCCTCATCATCATGAAGGGTGATGAGAGGGTTGTCATGTCACACATCAAGGCCAGCATTCTCAACACCACTCTCACCACTGTTGCCTCACAATGCAAAATGGATACAGTTGCACAATTCATAGTCTTGGCAAATAGGGTCCATTACCTTACACTGGAATCACTATAACATTTTGCAGAGGCCCTATCCTCAAAAAGTTAACAGGTCACATCTTTCACTGTAGTAGAAAAAGAAGTCTGTGTAGTAACAACTAATGACCACAAGAGGGAAGCAACACATTATCTTCTTGGCTCCAGGAAAGCATCTATTCCATATTATACACTATACCCACATTGAAGATGAATGGTGTAGTGATAGTGTAGCACAAAGACACTTCCACATCTACCTCAGGCCTGTATCTGGCCTTCTTCAAGCACAGAAAGCATCAATGCTCCACAATGCAGGAACACTTGTGTCTGGAAACTTCATGATCCCAACTAACATAAAACTGTTTTAAATGATAGAAACCAAGATGGATATGTGGACTTGTTAATGTAGTGCAGAGAGAGTAAGAGAAACATTATGCTATGATATAATAGAATTTTTCTAGTTTTAAATTCCTGAACTTTGTTGTGTCACTACAATATATAAATGACTAAAGCTCTGCCTTGATCCAGCTGTACACACTGAGACAAAGAGTGTTCTCCAGAGGCTTTCTAGTTAGGGTAGTGTTCAGAACCACAGTGACTCAAACAACTGTTTATAAATGTTATAACTGTTATAAATCTGAGTATTTCATTTCATGTAAAATCCCATTGTCACTTACCCACAATGCTTCATGTTCTGCGGTTTGTCCATGCGAATGGCCAGTTTGATCCTGAGGTCACTGTCTGGACAGCCTTTAGAGACCGTCATCTTGTGGAGCTCAGACTGCTTAGGACAGTTAGGAGTTGGGTGGAGTACAACCTGGAGCAGTCACATAATAAAAATGTATATGAGCTGTGCAGTGTTTACTGAGCAAAGACTGCATAAGTTGAAATGACTGAAATGTAGCAGAACTCAGTTCTCACCTTCCCCAGCTCCTTATCTTCCAGAGCCAACACTCCTGTGCTCTCAGTAAACAGCTTCACCTTCACAGCAGGTAACGGCTGGGTGGTGGTGAAGTCACCCTGGGTACCCCAACTACACACACACACAAACAGGCACACACACATACACACGCACACACACATACCAACACCCATGTACAAGAAGAAATAAAGCAGTGTTCAGAGATGATGATGTCTCTTGGGATGTTGATCTGTCAGTTATCATCTGAACAGCTTAGTCCTTGTTTACAGCAGGTCTTTAAAATGCTCCTCTGTTGTAGTGGTTAAAGACCCAGCCTTCAAATTGTGCAAATGTTTAGCAGTTCTTTGAAACCACAGCTTTTAGTACAACAAAACTACATAACCTAAGTAACAGAGGTATTAACAGAGAAACAGGCCGACAATTAGATTTTTTGTTTTTGTTTTTGAATTACAGGAACATGGTCTACAATGGTGCTTATTTTCTAATGTGTTGATGCTAAGTAGTACTAGTAAGTAGTAATCCCTAATCATAAACATTCATGTGGAACAATGAGTTGAAAATTCTGAAGTCTACTGTCGCAGGTCAGTCTTTTTTACTGTCCCACCCCATCCAGGCAGTGATAGGTCGGTTCACAAAAAATGACATCGATGAGCACATTGAAAAGAACACTGTCTCATCCTTGTTGCCTTCTGTCTTGCTCAGTCACAAAACCTGGGCTAACAGACAGTAGAAGTGGTGAAGCTGGGCTCAGTGGGCTCAGATGCCTGCCTGCAAGCAGTTATTTTAAAACACTGTGCCATGCCAACCTCAAGGGGCTCTCTCTTAGTTTCACTTTTCAGCACTTCTTTTTTTTATTCATTCTTCATTGTTTTTCTTTTTGTTAGTCCATCTTGTGTCACACCACTATTTATCCAAATGGGCTCAGGTAAAGTTAGGATGGACTGGACAAAAAGTAATTGGCTGGCAGATGTAATGACCCCCCACAGGCCGCCCACTCACCGAGGCCAGTTAGCCATGAAGCACTGTGCTATTTGTATTCAAGTTAGGGGCTTAATCACAAATGTATAGACTATATTTTGCATCATTGGTTATATGACTCATCTCTAAGATTCTTATATTAACAAAGGGTCTGATGACTGTGTGTGATATGCAAAGTGTTGCACAAACCCACCAAGAATTATTAAAGGAGTCTGCAATTCCTGTCTACTTTCAGCTCTTTGTTTGCATTTCATGGCCCTTTAAAGTTTTGGTTTACATTCATCACTGTGATCAACCTTATTTCTAGTAGGGTCAAACCACCTCTTTTTTAAGCTGAAAAGTTCTCTCTGTTCTTTTGTAACAGTTGTTGCAAGGAGCAGACTTCCAGTAGAAAGAGAAATATAGGAATATTGCGACTGGTGGCTAACAGATAGGAGTTAGGAAACACAACCTGTGTCAATGTATTACCAACCCTATATGAAGATACTTCTGCTATGTTAGAAATCTATCTACAGCACTACCTCATATTTGCTTGTTATTGGCACAGATGTTGGAATGAGATCCCTGGCTGTGCAGAGTAATGATGTTTCCACTGGAGAAATCCATTTAACATCACACCCAAAGCTCAGATATTACTCACATCCGCTATTAAGCAGAGGACACAGACAGAGATTCATATATATATATATATATATATATATAGAGAGAGAGAGAGAGAGATAGAGATAGAGATAGATCAGAAACAACAGTGACGTGAAGGTTAGAGGAGAGAACTATAGTGGCTTTATGTTTGTATTTCATTTTAGAACCTCACCAAAGGAACATCTGTGCGCAGATATTGTTGCTACATAGATAAAATCACTCACTATCTCCTCTTCATCATTACAGACTGGTAATCATTTGTACAGTAGCAGACATAAGGCAGCCTCTGCCAATTATGTTGCCACTCATATTGGACATGAGCAGACAACAGTTATTACACTACAGCAGCCTCCTGAAACTGCTACTGAACACTGAACTAAATGTTCCTACATGTTCTCATAATAACAGATCAATATTTTACAGTAACCACCAGTGAATTAGACAAAATAGCAGCAATATTCTTTGAACATATTTATAGATATACAGCAACTAATAATTTGTCTGTGGTATTCAACAGTTCAATTACAGTAGCAAGCATTACATTATATAGATGACTGCCCATCAGGATACTTTTTATCCAATGATCTTGAGAAGACTGTTTTGACATGTTCATTTTTATTTCTTCCAACTTATTGTGCATGAGGTGCAGCAGTCACAGCATTTAAATTTTAGAAAATTAAATATGTTTCGTTACAAAAATAAAATAATATAGTATGTCATAGTAATGTTCATTTATGTATGTATTATTGTATTGTATGTATTATGTATGTATTTTATATATTGATGTCAGAACAGGACAAGAAAAAAGTAAGTTCTGGTACTAAAAAGTCTCTAAGTCCTTGCAGTAGGACAGTGCCTTCATATCTTACTGGGCAGTTGTGGTCTGAGCTCTGTCTTTCATACACATTTATAGCCCAAGTAATGCTGCCACCTGGTGGAGATACAATACCCTGCAGCTCTCTCTGTGTTTTAACATACAGTATATACTGTGTTAAGGTTCATATTAGGCGCTATCGACGAGCATGTAAGGCTCATCTCTAGAGAAACGCTAATACTTGGACGTCACTTTAGTTTCTACAGTAATTCCTACTATTTTTCATCACTCACTAGGCACATCACTTGGATATGGAAATACACCTGCTGGTATCCTGTTCATTAGCTTTCAGATAAACAAAGTCTCTGTTGTACATACTTCATTTCCTGCAGAGGTTTTTGTGAAGGCCCGACCTCAAGGTTCAAACTGCGTCTATGAAAATATTCTACTGGAATCTTCTAATTTGATCTCTCTGTCCCAGAACCTTATGCATCCACAGCTAGCCTCTACAATATCAAGAAGATACATCATCACCATACAGCTTCAGTTCCCCACTGAGATCACCATCACATCTCTCCGTCGTGACACTGTTGTTTGGTCCACCGAGGCAACATCGGTGCATTTGATTGAGCTCACAATACAACAGGAGGAGGGGCTTCAGGCCACCTTCAAGCACAAGAAGGACAGGCACGCCGAGCTGGCTGCAGAGTGCCAGGAGGCGGGCCGGAAAACCTCAGTCCACCCAGCTGAGGTCAGATACTGGAGCTCTGTGGGGCTGTCAACCACACGCCTCCTGAGGGACGCAGGAGCGACTGGAGGGCAGTTAAAGAAGGCCATGAAAGAGCTGGAGAGGAGGCAGAAAAAGGCCCTGGCTCTGGTCGAGGAGGAAGGACAGGTGCTGGGGAGAGAACACCTAACCCCACCAACAGCCATCAGCTGCAGGGGGTGACAGGGAGACGTCTCTGTCACTGAGACGCTCCAGGATTAAAGGGGCAACATGTTGAAGAAGGATGGTTCCTGGTAACGACCCTGCAGCTGAGCCATGGGCACTGGAGCAGGTGCACCAGGCAGCAGTGCCCAGCAGGAGATTCACTGTTTCAGTGAGGTGTTTCTGCAGTGGCTTTGAGGAATGTGATATTACATGAGACTTTAATTGGTGTTCAATTATGCAAATAACAATGCAGTGTATGATGTGATGAACAGACAACCTGTTTGTTTTTTAACCTCAGTGAGTGAGGAAATTACAGTTCAATAAATAGTACAGATAAAGTAAAAGTAAAGTTCATCCTCCAGAGTGAAAACACTGGAAAACATACTTTGTTGCTAACAATATTTGATATTTTAATCCATATACAGCACTTAGACAACCATACTTAAATGCTTCTGTCAAATCAAATGACACATGATTTCAGCATCATTCCATCTAACAGAGGCTCCACTAATGTGGTGCTGAGGAACAAATCACAGCTATTGCAGTACAGTCTTTCTCTGACCTTGAAATGTACACTTGAACTTGAAAATGCCTGAAACTAAAGCACAATCCTCATGCTGGACGAGGCTGGGAAAGTGGAGGGAGTTACACCGTGAAGCACTGAAGAGTGTAATTTGCACAATGAGCAGCAGCCTCATTATATGAAGTGAAAAGTTGAATGAGACAGGATATGGAACATGTGACAATAAAGTGATGCCTGAAAAACCACAATGCTCGATTCATGAAAACATATGAACAGTTGACACAAGAGCACAACCTTAGTAAAGCACTGTAGAGCACTACACAGTTCAAGTTGGATAAAGCCATTAACCCAAGAGTTAAACAAAAAAAAGCTTAATTTAGCTTAATGTAGAAACAATATTAAGAATAAGCAGATTGCATTAGATGTGTGTATGTGTGTATCAGTCATAAGTCTACCAATAAAATGCATGATCAGGGTGTATGTTTGTTTGTACATACGTGGGTTTTGAGGCCTCAGCTTGGTCCGTCTGCAGTTTATGTCCTCCCTCCACCTCCATGGTGCAGTAAACAATCCTGTTTGGAGCCAATGACTTCAAACCCTGGACCTCCATGATCACCACCTGTAACACAGACATATATTTTATGCACAAAAGGAGGGGGGCAGGGGGGTTAACATAGCTCAAAACTACACGTTTGAAAAGAAAAAAAGAAAAGAAAGCCAGCATTGTCATCGTAGATAAATAAATACAGTTATTGTCAGTGGAAAACTGTGTCGATATCTTTATGATGTCAGATGACAGTTTATGACAGTTCCGTTCTTTATTGTCATATGCACCACAATTACAGCGAAGCAGGCGTTCAGTGCTCATAAAATCTTAATTTATTGGGGGTTTTTTATCTTAGCTATGACTTGATCCACGGAACCAGCACATCTGTCATTTCTTCATTATTATAATTATCATCCACGAACTAGCAAACACATCATAGAAATGCTGTATATGGAAATAAGGAAATGGAAATAAGTCTTATTTTTTTGTCCAAAAAGAAAATTAGAAGAACGTTGTGCTTATTTTAAGAATTCTTGTAAAGCAAAAGTAAAAAAAAAAAAAAAAATCTTACCCCAATTGGCAGATTTTTTTATGCAAGATAATTTGATTGAATTTAAGTATATTTTGCTTCTTTCTAGTAGTCTAGTAGTTTTTGCAACTATTTCTTTAGATTTGAGTCTGCGGAATTGTTTTATTAAACCTGTGCATGAGAGCTGAGAACCACTGTCAACCTGTTTACACCCACCTCTAAAATCTGACAAAACACTTGCCAAGAACAGTAGAACTACATTTAAAAGTGACAGACATATTTACATTCGTAAATGTCAACCTGCTCACTTTCAAATCTTGTTTTTTAGTTGAAGCTTGAATTTTTTTATGCTTTCTCAATCACTTTGTCATTGGTAAGCCTCCATGCTAGTGTCCAGTGGAGTGCAGGTGTAGTAGTTTGTGTTGATATCTGAATGAAGAGATTTGACAACATGTTTACTGAGCCTTGCCAGATCCAGTGAGAGAAGTTGGGGGGGGGGGGGGATGCAGACTGGAAAAAAATTCATTGTACAAAAGAGGAATTTCTCCCACTCCAGCCACATTGTATTTTTATTCCATAGAAGAGAAGGAAAAGTGCATCTTTTATCTGAGATGCTAGAAATAATCAATAGTGAGACAGTAAAATAATCATGGGGCTGCTGGACTGTTCTGCTTCATTGATCTCTGTGAAGAATGACCCACAGAAGCTGGACACAGGTACTGGACCATTTATCGTGTGGATAGTTAGAGGAGATACAGTTTTGTTCCCTTCTCCTTTGTAGCATAAAAATGGACCTGTCTGTCAACCAATTAAGAGGAAGTTGAGAAAGTCTGTCAGTTAGACTTGGGAGCCATTTCCTCTCATTAGCAACTCCACACACTAATCTTTGAGAAACATGGGGGAAAACACAGTGAGGTGGATTCATGTGACAGCAGCTGGGCTGATTTTGAAACCAGAAACAGAGCTTTATTTGCCAGTTTAATCCAGGGAAAAAGAACATGACTCTTTTTGCCCACAACGTTCAGCTTCGCCGCAGCAACATGACAGTTAGTGTCGTGCTTAAATGGCTTTGTGTCACCTAATTGTGACACAATTATATCTGACAATTAAACCAAATGAAACCAACCAATCAGCTAATCTTCAGGCTTCAACAAAGTGAAAACCTGGATGACCTGCAATTTCCTACTGTTAAACTCAGACAAAACTGAAGTTATTGTATTTGGCCCCAAGCCCCTCCGATGTGCATGTTCTAAAGATATCAGTTCTCTCTGGCATCACATTGGCCTCCAGCACTACTGGAATCTAGGAGTTACCTTTGGTGAGGATATGTCCTTCAGTGCACATACATAGATGCAGAAAAACTAGTCCATGCATTTGTCACGTCTAGGATGGACTACTGCAGTTCTCTATTCATAATAATAATAACTTTTAATCATAACTTTTTGAGTTATGTTGCAAACAAACAGACAAACAGACAAACAAACACCAGCAGAAACATAAGCTCCTTGCTGGAGGTGATGACCGACCTCCAGGGTGAAGGACAGCACCACGTCAGACTTGGACAGCGTGTTCTCGTCCTCCTGGCCCATGTCCATGATGGACGTGTTGTGGCCTCGTTTTAGCTTCTGCAGCTTGAACTCTCCTCCCTTGGACACCGGCATGCTCTCCAGGTTGGCCATCAGCAGGTTCACAGAGGAGCGCAGCTCCTCGATGTACATGGCCTCCATCTCTCTGGATGTGAAGCGAGGAAACCTTCCACCATGCTGAACAAAGCAGGAGGGCAAACAGTTAAGACATGGGCATGATCTACTGAAGGGCTGAAATAACCTCGAGAGAGAAAACAGTACCAGTTGTAAATTATGTTGCAACGTAAAAAACTTTACTGTAAAACTAGAATCTAAAGTCTTCTCAAACATTAAAATAAACCAGTTAATCATGTAAAAAAAAAAATCTGCTCATGCTGCTTATGACTATGTTGATGTCTAAATATATATAATATAAGTCTTACATTTCTTAAAAATACAGCCTCCATCATTAGCACAGTCTTAAGCTGGAGTCTTAGTCATGTGGTTTCTTTCACCAAACCAATACAGTTTATTGCCTTGTCACTTAGTAAGGTCTTAATTAATCTCTCATTTGTTCCATCCTGACTCTTCTCTTGTGGTTATCAGCCATTTCATTTATTCTGTGTTAGTGGCATTAGATCAAAAAACATTTTCATACAGATCAAGTCGTCCTGGGTTCGTCGTTCCTCTGGAGCAGAGACACAGATCTTTGAGATCACACTGATAATAATCAATCAATAATCAATTCCTTTGATCATCCATTTTCCTCCTCGGAGGTGTTGACCCTAACGAGTCTAAGTTTGAAATAGACATAGTAAGCTCCGTTGAACATCAGTCCACATTCCTTACCCGAGCGATCTGGTCTGCCATTTGCAGTCGTCCGTCCAGCTCTCTCCTGATCTGGGCCGCCTGCTCGTCAGGGTTGTCAAGCTGGGGAAACACAGACAGACACAGTGCACCTAAAGAACTGGAACCACAATGTATGTCCTTATGTCACTTTACAGGAATATGTATTTACACAATGCTTAAACTGGACACTGGAATCTCTGACTTAAAACCAAAAAGTAAAGAGATCAAGAAATGTCCTTGTTGAAAAGGATTGAGATGATGAGCATCAAACTGCATCAGAAGGTCATTTAGTCCAGAACAGTCTGACCCCTCCCTCCACATGACACAGCCCAACAGTTCACTACTGAGACGATCTTAAAGATACAAACCTGTCGTTATGATCACTGACTGACAACAAAACTCTCTCACTTTAAACCAGGGGTTTTCAAAGTGTGGGATAGTGAGCCTCCCTAAAGAGAACTCAAAAGCATGCCGCCCCCCCTTTACCCCCCCTAATTATTATGACTATTGCTACTGTTATTGTTGTCGCTTTGTATGTTCCACACAGGCTTAAAAAAGGTTTTAAACAATAAATGCTATACACATCTTTATTTTTGTAAACATCTTAAACATGTTTGTATGTTCTTAAACATAGTTTTAAAGCATTTTAATCATCTTTATCTGTGTGTGTGGACAAATATCTTTTTTTTAACACATTTTAACATCTATGTTTTCAGCATCTTTTTAAAACACATTTTTAACATCTGTATGTTTTTAGTGTGTTTTTAAACACATTTAAACATCTTTATGTTTTAACATCTTTTTTAAACACATTTTAGCATCTGTTTTTAGCATATTTTAACAGAGCTTTTTAATATCTTTTTGAATACATTCAATTTAAGGCCTCTTTGAGTTTACATGGTCGCATACTGTCGTTAGCTAGCACCTCTTTGCAGATAACACTCTGTGGCAGCGGAGCATCATCAGGACCAATACATGAAAAGCCAAACCTTAAATAATCAGGGTCATACTTCCTCCGTTTTCTGCTCGCCCCAGACTCTGTGTCCTCTCTCACTTTCACTTGAGATACTAAAAATCGATCCATCTTGTCTCTTGTCAGATGTTTACACTTTTTTTTCTTTTAGGGTTTATTTTTTACTCGCCGCGCCTCCCCTGAAGCCCTCTGGCGCCCCCCAGGGGAGGCGCGCCTCACACTTTGAAAACCGCTGCTTTAAACAGTCTGAGTCCTTTTCCATTACCAACCTACATCCTTTACCAGCTCCAGACACTGTTCATTCTGGCTGCCACATGTTACCATGAAATGAGACAAGAAAATGGAGGCTTGCGACACCTGTTGATCATATGCAACAAATTGAAGCGTGGTACCAACAGCTCCACCTTGTGGCAATAATGAGCTTTAATTACCACCAACTATAGGTGGGGTGTTCAGACACAAACCACCAACACTGCTGTACAATGTGATGGCCATTCACCTCCAGGTGGCACTTCAGTACATGAACGTTATATAATAATGAAATTGCTCTAATTTGATCCTACAGTGTTTTCACACTGCACATTCTTTTGGATAATTATAAATTATAATGCAATCGAAGACAGACTTTCTCTCGCATCACAAAAATTACAAGTGGTCTCAAAATTCTTTTTACTGTCTTAGCGTTTACTCTTGATCTCATCTGGACTTGGACTCAGACCTTTGTGGACTTGGACTTGACTTGGACTGGATGAAGATGGACTTGACTACAGCCCTGTAAGTGGATTCCTTTTTAATATTACACACATCATCATGCTGAAAAACCATTTGTAATGATTCAGCATGGGTGGAATGGTCACAGTTTTTGCTCAGCTCAGTGCAAGGATCAAGGCCCTTTTCAAAAAATACCATTGGAGGCCTCCCATGTAATTGTCCATCTCAGATTTATAAATGTGCCATATAAATATATATATATATATATATATATATATATATATATATATATATATATATAT
>JBBMOC010000012.1:4804252-4934628 GCA_037975185.1 Centropyge bicolor | reverse complement strand
TGTTGACTTCGAAACTGTCTTGTATCTTGTCTCTGATTGGCCCTTTTTTTTTTAAGAAATCTACTTTTTCAGCTGTGACAGACAGGAGAAGAGAACAGGCAGGTAAAGAAGGCTGATGTGATTGTTCTCTCGCTCTGTGTCTCTCTCTAATCCTCTCTCTCTGTCTCTTTCTCACTCTCTCACCCATCTGTCCTTGCCATTGATTTTCTCCCACTGTCTGCATTAACATCTTGCCAGAACACCCACCCCTGCTGTTACCACTGACTGAGGAGCACGTTTGAATTACTTCTGTCTCCCAGGCATGTACTGCACACACATACACACACAACTTGATATGCAGTATAGAATACACACATGAAAACGTGTGCAGAGAAATTACGTGAATGCACATGTTGTCAGTCTCTCCCTCTGATACCCAAAGAGAACTGAGCCTGCACACATCACACAGAAGACAGCCTGCTGTCAGATTAAAGCCATGAAGGGTTTGTTCTCCTTTTTCTCCTATTAAAGTTATAGAGTAAAAATAGAATACTGAATACTGCAAGTCTCAGTCTCCACTGAACAATCTGAGTGTGGACTCTGGAAGCTGTCTGCAAACACAGCAGACACACACATGTTTGGTCTATGCTACAACAGGGGGTCTGCACGTGCACAGACGTTCCACACATGCAGACTAAAAAACAAGAGTGTAACCTCACAACAGCAAGTAGAAGAGCTACTTAATGGGATCTGTACAAATATGGTACATAGAGCACACAAAACCAGTGGGTCCGTTTCCTGGCATCTGCACAGGGGGGACCCCAAAACCATGCAACCAGAGGACATGGACAAATTCAATCATGTGAAAAATAACAGGTCATTGCATTACTACTCTTCTGTCTTGTGTTGTGGAGAGCGAGTACATGACACCGCAGTAATGTTATTTAGTATGTTAATTGTCCACTATCCTGCTTGAGACAGTTCTTTAGCTTTAGTCAGTTGAGTCAGTCAGTCTCACACAGCCAGACCTACCTTCACACATTGTTTTAACGCTTTGCCAACACTGTAGAAAGGTCTGGCTCAACCCAGTGTCATCTTGATAAAGGGACTTATTGGTATTCCTTTAAACCAATCACAGTCCTCTTGGTTTGCTAAGCCCAGGATGTAGAGATGGTGCCCTTGTTATGAGGAGAGATATTGATTCAGTGGATTATTGCACATGGGGGGGGTGGGGGGTGGGGGTGATCCCTCCCTGGCAATTACATGATGAAATCCCAACAAAAGCAACAGGTAGGCGGGCCTTATTGCACCATCCAAATCTTGATCAATCAAAACTTGCCATTTTCAGCTTGTAGGCTGCTAGCTCGGAGGTGGCTGTTGTTGTTTCACAATGAGACTGGGACTTTGAACATTTAATGCACAGAAAGCAGAAGGGGGGGAGAACGGCAACTGAGATAGTCGGCCAATGGCAGCCTACTTCATGTGAGTCAGGCCAAGTTCCTTTTGATTGGGTATGTAAGCAGTTGATTGTCAGGCTTTTTCTTAAAAACCTTCCATTCAAATCCAAATAAATATTCATCCTTTCATCTGTTTTAGACGTCTGTAAAGTTGACCTGCTGCAGAGGCTAGAATTTAGTTGAACTAAATTACAACACTGTCTCTGTTTTTACATCACTGCATGTCAAAAAACATTCCTGTCAACTCACTTACATATTCATTTCTCTAACAGTTAATTATAAAGAAAGTATTGTACCTGTAAAATAAAGTCTTATCAAAGCTGGTACAATAACATCCAGTGCCATTAATGGCTACACACTTTAAGAACAGGGTTGGCTTTCCTCCTCATGCTGGTCCCAGGTGAGCTGCAGTAAACTCCTTCCACAGAACATGAAGCTCACTGTTGGCTCCTCATCAGCAGGGAACAAAAGGGAATGCATTGAAAACCTCCAAAAAAAGAGACAGTTTTTCTGCTGTTCCTTGTGGATTTGCAAATATGTAATAATTTGCCTTGGATTCCAGCAGAGTCTGCTCTTAAATGCTGAGAGGACCTTGACTTTATTTCACTGCAGAATACGAAGGAGTACTGTAACAGCAGTTTACTCTTCAGGAAGGAGAATGGGACTCAAGATGTCAGCAGACAGAAAACATTTCAGTGGTGGATGCCTTGAGTTGTACAGGGTCAACATGAGCTTGTCCAGCCTTTACAGTGGGTGCAATGTAAAGACTGTCTCCAGAGAGAACACCAGCATCAGTCACTGCAGGAAGTACATTCAAAGCTCTCTAGGAATTATTACTCCTGTCCACCTTCACCACATGTTTACTTATGTAGCCATGACAACAAAGCTCCCCTAATCTTATGAACCTCTAATGAAGTAGTCATTTTAACCCAAACCATGATATTTCCCTAAACCTCAGCATGATGTGTTTCTGCTTAAACCGGGCCATAAAATGAATGTGTTATTTCAGCAGTGAATTGTTTGAGTTTTTGACAGCTCAGACAAATTAAAACATCCAGTCAAGTGAAATCATCCAACACATGGACAAACAACATATTTTGTTTTTATGTTGGAAAATTTGTTGGTACTATTTCAAATATGAAGCAAGACTCTCACGTTATCTATAGTTAAAACACATTAATGAAGCAGGCAGAGCTGCCATCAGTAATGACAGCTGCACACAGATGACAAGTTAGTGCACCTCTTCAGGCTCACGCTGATTCAGCTGCTATTAGCTGGCTCTTGTATTGGTGACCTCCTCTCTGATGGCAGAGTTTGGGGCTGTGTCCAAAATCTTTTGTCATTTTCTAAAACAAAAAACTACCATCCGCTCCAACTTTAAGCAGGTGTGTTCCTCTCCTCCCTCACTTCTTTCAACTTCCATGTGAACAACTACGTGAAGAGATCATATCTATACAGAAAACTTTCAAAACATTCCAACTAATAACATGGAAACGTCCCTACAGTCGGAGCTACTAGTGTCTGCACTTTGTAAAGGCCACATGTGACTGGCATGTGAGGATACTGTGTGTGGTGATGACGGGGACAGGTGGAGTGTTTGGGTCAGTGATCTGAGGAACTCTGGCTCACAGAGTTTCTGCTTCAATAAACAACAGAGAGCCCAAGCCTGTTGTCATGACTACTGGTCCCACATTTGGTTTTTTACTGGTCATTTCTGATGCACACACATATGGAGCATTAAGGACACATTGTGATAATTACTGTGAAATATTTAGTGATACAATCCATTTCCTCAATCTAGTAATTTATGCCCTCAAATGATTGACTTTGTGCCTTCGAGTTATTAATTTAAAGGTATATGTAACATCTCCACATAACAATCAACTACAATCAACTCGACCTAAGTTATACATTTTGTTGAACTGTTTTCTTACATTAGCATAAATGTTTCCAGTAATGTCCAAACAGAGCAAAGGAACTCAGGTGGCGCAGCATAAAGAGGGCTGTGTCTGGGTGGTGACCCTGGATCTGTGAAACTCTTCCTAAACCTGTGCTCTAGTGAATGAAGTTTCCCATGGAGACATTGCCACGATAAGGTCTGCAGTGGGAGGAGCCTGGAGCAGATGAATTGGTCAAACACAGGACTGTCACAGAGGAGATCGCTGCTCATGTGACACCAAAAGTTTAAATGACGTGTGTAACTTCAGTTGATTATCAAACACACTGATGTTTACCGAAAGTATTATCTTTTCCCAAAACTAACCAAGTTGCTTTGGTGCCTAAACCTAACCAACCCATTTCAAGCTGTAGTGAATGTGTCACTATGCTCCTGGTAAACAACCTGTTCTGCTATATTACTGGCAACTGATACCAACAGGTTATATTAGTGTACAGCACCTGCTTTCTACTGTTGTCACACTGACTGAAGAAGTTGAATTAACTTCATGACTCATTATAGCAGGAAAATCATATATACTATATCTCTAATGATATTAGCTATGGGCTTCCAGTCAGTCACATCAGTGAGGCTGCAGGAGCAACACCAGAGCCCTGGAACTTCAACACAAACATATGATGCAACATGATTACTCCTCTGTTGACAACTCAGTTTCTGCTGAGAGATGTCAGTTGGACATAATAAACTGTGGTTGGTTGGTTTTTTCCAGAGTTGACAATTGAAAAGAATCTCAGTATCAGCAGTAAAAATCTCCCTGAAAAAAGTTCTGTCGATATGACATTTCAAAAAGGTTGAACTCTACTTTGTGATCATCACCAGGCAAACAGGTGAGATGTCAGAAATTACACATATCTTTTTTTGGATGAGGAGGTTAAACCACAATGCTGGAACAAACTTCATCACCAAAGGCCAGTTCGTATAACAGCCAAAAATCACTTTGCCAGATTTCATGTAATATCTTCCTTCTATGCTGCTGCAACTCCAGTGTGTGTGTGTGTGTTTATGCTAAGGCACCATTCACATACTTACTTCAAGCAAACTACTTCCTGAAAAAACCTTGGAATNTGATTGTATGTGACCAAAGAAAGTGATTTAGGATTTAAATGACTTTCAAGATTAACAGATTATTGTCTTATAAATTCTTGCAGAAGTTGAATTGATTGCGAATTTCCCAATGGGGATGAATAAAGTATCTACCTAACTTCATGGTCAATATCTATGTAACATTTCATGAACACTGTAATGTGATGTGACTGGATTCATTAAATTAACCTATTACTTTTACTACATTATTAGTTGGTATCAGGTGGAAATGCTCTTATGCCTTTCTATGTACATCATCATATTCCTCAGTCTCCTCTTCTCTTGTCCCATATATATGCCCATCTATACTCCAGCCCAATACAACGGAGATGAATAGCATTCATAAAGTTAATAACATGTCTTTGACTGTCACTGTTACTCACAGGGTTTTCAGAGGGACTAAACGTCTTACTGTGAATCATCTGCAGTAACAGAGATCACTTCCTGAAAGTGGATGTTGCTGTTGAAGTAATTTCTACCCTTTAATTGATTATTGAGCTCATGATGTATTATTTGGTATGGATTCATGTAGTGGCTGTTTCAGCACTCACCATGCTTTCCAGTCAGTTGTCTCCAGTCCATTGTGACCAGTTAGAGACTTTCAGCTGCTGCTGACTCCACCACAGCCTTAATGGCTAAAACCCATCTGATAAAAAGGCAACACCACCCACTCTCTTCTTCCCTCACTACATATCCGCTGCGATGGCCCACAATTCAATTTATCTCCCGGCTCCAGCCATCATTACTGCAAAAGGCACATTCATCAAAAGAGACGTGCCTCGCCTTGTGACCCTGCTCTTCTCTGTATGATGTGTGCAGTTTGTTAGAGAACAATCGTCTCATTCGCTGCTCTGAGCTGTTCACTAGCCTGGTTGAGCTAAAGGTGCAACCAACATGGCCACGACATGCCTGCAAGATAAATTCAACAAATGCATCTCTTTACCTGACAGATGAAGTTAACTGCAGCCAGGCTCTTAAACAACTATAAACAACTAGTATTTGTGTATTTCCTGAGCTCCCAGTGACAGAAAGAAAACTGCTGTCAGACCAGACAAATGCAACGGACAGTGGTGTTGGGGGTGTATGTAAGCACAACTTGCTGGGTTCAGTTCCACATGTGGGCCCATGTTGTCTGCCAACTCTCTCCAGCATGTACAGACTGCAACACAAGCATTGAAAGCAGCAGTGAAACACCATGATGTAACACAGCTACTGGTGCTCCATTATTTACCCACATCCTCTAAAACTTATATATTACAATTACAAACTCTCCCCCAACAAGACTTTTACCTAACTTATATTTTGGCAACAAGAAGTTACCAAAATTTAAGAGGTTTGCTTAAAACTTGGATTTAAACTAAAAGGAAATAAATCTTTTTCTCCTTTGGTTGATGCACATTTGAAGCCATATTGTACTCAATAACTGATAAAGGAGCTTAATAATCCAAAATGTTACTTGTTAAGATGAAGACCTTTTTCATCGTTTACCTGTAGGAAAGTCATCTTAAACTATGATCGGCCATATTTGCATGTGTCTTGGGTTGAGCTATAGAGTCCAGCATCTGACAGCAGTCACTCTGAAACTCGGTGGGTGGGTGGGGGGGGGGGGGGTTAGTGCTCTGTCTGGCTCTTCAAAAGCATCTGACCCAAACCAGAGGCAGCACAAGATGACAGCAGGGCACAAATCCCATTCCAGCCACCATGACCTGCATCTCCATGTTACACACAGTCTGCATTAGCCTGCTGTGTAGCACCAAAGTCCAGACATAAGCTCGTGTGGGAAAGGATGTTTCACCATCTCGTTAAGTGACGGAATTTCCGAGCTCACAATGCGGATTAAGGGATTACCTTTTACACTGTGTTATGGGTTTGGATTTAGAGCCTGTTCAAATGATGTGCACATGTTAGCTCACAAAGAAATATTTGTGCAGAAGTTACTTAGCATCATGTCATGTTTCAACTTAGCCAGCCATCTGTCAGCACTGTCAGAAGCCTCCGCATATTGTGGTATTATGTCCTTTTGAGGAACAGCAGTTCTTGTTGATCTGAAGCCTCAGAAATCATTGCCATCTCCACTATCAATGTTTGCCATGTGTGAGATGAGTTATTTAACTGTGGCTTGGTACTGGTGGATTTTAATTGGCAGTTATTAGCCACAGAGTGCAGCTCCGCACCAAGAAGCCAATATTTACTCTCAGCACTGATAACTGGGAAACAAATGGCTCATTTAGTGGAACTGTCTTTGTTTCTTGTAACGTCTGGGCCGGTCCTTCCTGTCTGCCTCCTTCTAATCACCACCCCTGTTCAAATAATTCCACTCTCTCATCCTCCTCTATTTCCATTTTACAGCCCCCTTCCACACCCCTCTCCCCTCTGTTCTATCCTCTCTCTTACTGCCCTTTTCTGCAGGGACCTGAGGGGGGGGTCCATGAGCCTGGGCACACTGAAAACACAAGCTTTCACCGCTGTCTATGATGGAGTTTTGATTCCATATCTGTGGTGTAGGCTTTGTTGTTCGCATAGATTATGATTCAAGAACAACTGACATTAAAATGTGTTTGTATTTGGTCGAAGCTGTTCTCTGCTCTCCTGTACTGGTCAGTCAGTTTTTGGTGATAATGTTTGATGATTGCTGTTTGACAGTTTGATTAGTTCAGTATCTAAACTAAGAGAGCGGCTAACAAGAGCAGCTGATGTTACCACGTGTTGCTGAGCCCCATCGGCGTCTTCAGCACTGTGATTTACCAGACACTGGGCTCATCCACTGCCGGGGAGACAGTTGGGGATCTTCTCTCAGAGAAGCGTAGTGAAGTGGCTATGAGCTTCTCTTTATTTGAGTCAGGGATGTTTTTCAGTTTCTCTCTTGTAAATCCAGAACAAGGTGATTAAAAGCAGATTTCTGAGAGATGAACCTGACCCCTTGTTTAAGTATTAGTTAGTTTATTAATTATTCTGTTATTATTGTCTATGATTTCTTGGTCTATCCTACTGTCAAACTTTAACAAGTCATTGTCTCTATGACAACAAAGCACCTTTGACCAAATGAGCTGAGAGTAAGGTGAGGCACAGAACCAATGACTGACATCTCTGTAAGGAAGCTAAATTTAACGCAGTTGGATAAGTAGTGGGGGGGGGGGGCAAGATGGACAAACAAACAGAAAAAACATGAAGGTGATGCTGAAAAAGAGAGAGAAGAGGTTGAAGTCCCTTGAGGCTGATGCAGTCAAAGTATTTATTTGGCACAGCTACCAGTCAATCGTCTGAGCTTCGCAGGCCTGAGAGCACTGGCAGCAGGGAGGAGAGAGAGGAGAGAGAGCAGCACACTGAGTCCAGCCATATCTGTTATTGAGGTTCTGCAGCTGTAGCTGTTAGACAGAAGGCACTGGGGATAAGATAAGGTTTGGGTTCGACTGGCTCGCTCCTGCTGTACCCACTTTTGTTCAGCACTGTCATGTTTTGTGAACCGACCAATCACAGGAGACTTAGACCATTTTTCTTGCAGCAGATTTCCCTGAGATCATGCTCATGTGGCGAATAAGAACAATCCACGGCTGTGAGGTTGATCCAGACAGCAAGAAAACCTTTCACAGAGGCATATGCATTAGGACAAATGGAAATAACATACATTAAAACTAGAACTCATTCAGGATTGCAAAGCAGCCTTCCTCCATGTCTCCTCTCAGAGCTATTGCAACAGACAGCAGCAGATTTGTCAGCTTGCAGCTCATTAATTCATTAAATCCCCAACTGGGGGACCCTCGGGCTCAAGGGGTTCATTCTCAAACTGATGTGCGTGCATTGTAAAGAAACAAACACCTGAACAATACAAAAAGAGCCAAGACTCTTTGTCCTTGTACTCTGTGGGGATTTCAGATTTTGCTACTCTTTTCAAAATTTTCAAAAAAAAGTCTAGTTTTGGATATGAATAGTCTGGGCACAGGGTTAAAAGACAAGGAGTTAAAGATGTGTTTTCAGACAGTTTAACCCTTTATAGGGCACTCACTGAAATACTCACCGAAAATTTTCAATGTCATGTGGCCAAATGGAATGTGGGAAATACCAGAAATATCCCCTTGGCTGATAAAGGGTTAAAGTGGACACGCCGTACTCTGAGACAGTCTCCCTCATAGCCCTCCCCCACCATTGTTCATCTATTCCCAGTAAAGGGAATAGAAAAGATAAAAGGATAAAGAACCCCCCCCCCCCCACAGTCTCTGCAGTTATATAGTGAGCTGTGACAACCTGTAGGCCTGCCACCAGCTGCCAAAGACTGGACACATTATTACCACATCAATCTGCCTTTACAGCTCAGCTCTCTGCCCTGTTATCATCAGCACAATCTGCATATATTAATAACTCATTTTCCATTCAGGAACACATTTCCGTTGATGCAATACCTTGTGCAGTTAAACAGTGGCTCATGTATGCATACAGGCCTGTCGTATTGTTCCTCCTCCACGCTCAGATGGCGTCTCTGCTCTCAGTGTGCAACAAAACCTGAGAAGGCCTCCACACACATCTGACTGAAGTTTATTCTGTACACGGAGAAATTATACATGTTTTAAAAATAAAGTTGACTAATTTTGCCTCTACCTCATTATCATATTTTTGCCTTGTTAAATGTTATGGTTTATATGATGAAAGCTTCTAATAATAAAAATATTAATTTATTATTAATAACCAAACAAGGCTTGCAAAATGCTTTATAAAGCATGCTAAATAAATTAAAGCATTAAAACACAAAACACAATAATAATTTGAACAATGAATTCAAACAGATGTGCTGGGAGGAGGGAGGAGGAGGTAGATAGAAGGATCACAGGAAGGCTACACAGACTTAAATGGAGAGATAGATGTAGCCATCCACATCTCTTCTGGGAGGTGATTCTAAAGTCTAGGGGCCTTGATGAACGCTCTGCCGCCATTGTTTTTCAGTCTGGATTTAGAAAGCACCAGGAGAGCAGCAGTGGACCTCAGGGCCCATGAAGTCACATGGGGAGTTAACAGGTGAGAAAAATAGCCGCAGTTCCAAACAGTTCCAGGCTTGTAAAAGTGATAAGCTAAATTTTTAAATCAATTTGACAAACTACAGGCAGCGAGAGACTTCTGGCTGCAGACGGAGAAAAGGGCAGTGCAGTAGTTTAGACAGACATGGTTTAGTTTTAGAGATTTTACTGAGTATGATTGTGTGACAGACTGTGTGAAGTGAGCTTGCAGTTAATGAAAATACCAGGGTCTAGTGTGGGTAATAAGACGGGAACAACCCTACTGTTGGAGGAGTCAGAGCCATGTGTAACTGGAAGTTTAGCTGATCACCTAAAAGTGTCAAACTGACTGCTATTTCCCTGGCTGGAAAACTGAGCCAACCAGAGTTGTGGTGGGATTAAAAATGGGGGTGTCATCTCACTGTGCTTGAGCCTTCAAGTCAACTGACATATATAACTCTTCAATCACAAATGTTACTGTCACCCACTACCACAACCTCTACGTTACAATAGAAGTGGATGGATACATCAGCCACACCTGACCAGTTCAGACAAACCTACACCACATCCCATAAAACAAACAGCTACTACGAACGTGATTCAATCTGATAATCAAGCTAATGATGGAGTTCATGAATGAAAAAAAACATGCTGTTGCTCAGCACTGAGATTAGGATCCAGACACACTCTAGTTCCAGCAGAGATACTGGAGATCTGGCATCATGTCTCAGAAACAAACAGACATGTCACACACGTGTTCCAGTGGTCTGTGGTCGAGCACTGACCTGACAGGCGTTATAGAGGAGCTGGTGCTCAAACTTCTTGATGCCCAGGATCTGCTGGAACATCTCATACAGCTGGTCCTTGCTGAGGATGAGCTCCGAGGCAGCGCTGGCCGTCATCCTCTGTTGGTGCTTCCTGGGGTCCTCTTCCCCTCGGTAGATGGTGTCAAACTTGGCCATCCAGGAGCTCAGCACCGTCTCTTTGCTCAGGCCGTCGATCTCCGGCAGACTGCGCACACGCTTCTCAATGTGCTTCTTAAAAACCTCCCGAGAGTCGCTGGCCGAGCAGCCGCCGCTCTGCACCATCCGGCACACGCGGTCGCTCTTCAGGAAGACCTGCAACCAATTAACGGATTCGCTTTTTTATCCAAGAGATTTCTGATGTATCCCATGTGAATGTATGATGTGTAACAGACTCTGCAGCATCATGGGAAAACACTCATTGACCAGAAGCATTGGAGAAGCCAAAGGGGCTGTTTTATTGGGGCTCGTTAAAGGATTGGTTCACTCAAACAAGTAGATCCTCTCTCTTCACAGTGTCGGGCATTAGAGACTGTTTTTCAGTCAAATCCATTCAGCCCTGTTCTACCAATTAAGAGAAACAAAGAAACTGCAGATTATTGCGCTGAGTGAAGGCTGACTCACACATGAAAGCCTGTGTGTAACTCTGTGATTGATGGGTGGTAAAGTCACCTGCTGTCACTGCAGAGCTCCGACATAATCCTGTGTCTCTGTTTCCCTCTCTTTCTATTCCTGTCTGTCTGTCCTATCTGTATGTGTGTATGTGTGTCTCTGTCTGTGTGTGTGTGTGTGTGTGTGTGTGTCTGTGTGTGTCTGTGTGTGTCTGTGTGTGTCTGTGTCTGTGTCTGTGTGTGTGTGTCTGTGTCTGTGTGTGTGTCTGTGTGTCTCTGTCTGTGTGTGTGTGTGTGTGTGTGTGTGTGTGTGTGTGTGTGTGTGTCTGTGTGTGTGTGTCTGTGTGTCTGTGTGTGTGTCTGTGTGTCTGTGTCTGTGTGTGTGTCTGTGTCTGTGTGTGCCTCCATCAGTTTCAGCCTGAAGCCAAAGCCAAGCTGAGAGCTTCAGGTTTGAATTGAACTGGATAACCTGGGTCAGCAGCTCCATTGGTTAAATATCACACCGTTCTCTTTTGGCTTGTGCTGCCACAGTAACTGATGAGGAGGTGTGAGTCGATGTGTCAGCGTCACCATCCAAACACAGATGCACTCTTTTGTTTTCTTCAAGCACCCAACAGTCTTCTCATATCTACAAATTGTCCTCCTCTGAAACACTTGTTTCTTGATCAGCTTTTAAAACACATGCACAGTGCAACTGAAATTATCAATCATGATGTAATAATGACATATTGTGAACTGTGTTGTGATGAAATCTGGAGTCTGTGTGTGTGAAGTGCATGAACAACTTTAACTGTGATTTCATAGATCTGACAGGTTTGCTATGCATGTGTTGATGTATGAGAAATTATTTGTCAAAAGTGGTAATGCATATAGAGCATCTAGCTGAAGCTAATGTGCAGCTCTGTCGCTTTCAGAGCTAAATTAAATTAGCCAAACTAGCTCCAGCAGAATCAGGATAAAATCAACGGGGGACATAAGACTATGGACACATGTGCACTAATATGGAAGTACACAGTACATGAAGTATACACTGAGGTTCAAGTTTATTAGGTACAGTCAGGTCCATAGATATTTGGACACTGACACAGTTTTCAGTGTTTCAGCTCTATACACCACCACAAACAGTCAAGCTGTGCTTTAAGTGCAGACTTTCAGCTTTAACTTCAGGGTGTTTCCATCCAAACCAGGTGAGCAGTGTCCAGGTTTATCAAGCTGCTTAATATGGTTTACCTTTCTTTGTTTCTCCACATGCTGCTGGGGTCCAGACAGAAGGAAGAGGCAGTTTTTAAGCAACCTTTATGCTTCTCCACAGGAAGTGGAAGCTGCCAAAACCTGTT
Organism: Centropyge bicolor; assembly: GCA_037975185.1. Classification (NCBI taxonomy): domain Eukaryota; kingdom Metazoa; phylum Chordata; class Actinopteri; family Pomacanthidae; genus Centropyge; species Centropyge bicolor. The sequence continues at coordinate 4,922,416 of JBBMOC010000012.1, read as the reverse complement.
GCTGGACAGGGGGGGCTGTGAATGGTGGAGGTTTCTAGAACAGCAGCATGTGGTTATTTCTTTATGTTTGGGTTGTATATGTATTTAATATTAGTAAATATTATGTGTATTATATGTTTAAGGGGAAGTTGGGTTTATTTTTGGGTTTTATTGGTAAGGTAACAGGTCTCCCCACCCCCCCACCTCCCCTTGTTTGTTTGTAGGCTAGCCTGTGTGTATATATACCCCTCCATTTTCCTCATTCACTAGTTCAGATTTGCTCAGTTAAGAGTTCTGGTGCCATATTGTTTTGGTGACCTCAGTTTATTTAAAGGGCCCAGCTTTAGTCATTTTGGTTGATACTTTGAATTTGCTTATGTATTTTAATTGTTTGCAACTTTGTTGTTGGATCCTGATTTGGCCAAATAAAGCCTTTAAGTTGGAAAACCCTCTTATGTCTCTGCTCTTGTAATGTGGATTATCCAAGAGCCAAAGCTTATTCTGCTTGCTTTGCGTGACTCCAGATATTTAATGTGAAACATCAAGTTGTAACTGAATGAAAAAGATGCAGAGAAGAATTTTTCCCTCTTCTGTTCTCAGTGGATCAAGCCCCTGAATCTGAGCCATGTGGGAGCACATTATGAAGACAGCTCTGAGCAGCACAGTGCACACTCTGCATCATTGGTCAGAGCCAAGACAAGTTATCTCCACTGAGCTTTGGCTACTTTTCACCCCATTATTAGTTTAATTGCTTGAACAGATTCATTCTAAACACAAGGGGAAGTAAACAGCTTGCAAAAGGTAGTTTCAACACCTGAAATGACATAAGGAATTTGCTATTTCTAAATAATCATGTAGCATGTAGTAGCATATTTTTTTCCTTCCACAGGGAGTTCAAAGGTCAAACACAGCTACAGAAGGCAGGGTTAATCAATCAGCATGGTTAATAAATAAAGTTACTCACGTCGTAGTAGCTCTGGACAGCGTTGATGAAAGCCTCATCAGCCACGATCTGGGTGTCTCCACTGAGGAAGGCCTGGAAACGCTCTTTGACTGTCTGCAGCTGCTGCTTACTGATCTGAAGGAGGCACCGACAGACAAGAGACAGTTTATGAAAACCACAACTAATGCTAAATACAATTAACAAACCTAAATTCAAATATAAACATTTTTCAAAAAGTATGCAAAACATATTTCTTTCTTTACTTTACTAGTTTTAAATATGGAGCTCTGGTTCTCAGGGACATTTCAGTGGCCTGGAGATCCAGAAGTCCTACCTGCTCAACAACCAGGACATGAAGCTAAAGCACACAGACAGAACCTGTGATGGCATGGACTCAAGCCACCAACGTTATGGTCACTAATAAGACAGCCATGGGGTGGCTCTTTGGGAGAAACAGGAATGGAAGATAAACATGAGATGTCATTTTTTGCCTGTAACTGCACCAATCACAGAAGTACTGGTTGGTTCTAAATATCCAATCAAGGAAGGCTGAGAGTGCAGATGAGGCTATTTGCATCTAACTGTACAGGCCACACACACACTTTTGTTTAGTTCACTACAAATCTAGGCCCATATGCTTTTATAAAGTCAACAGCTACGCAGCCACCTAAATACCAATGAGAAATTAATGGATAAAAGCAGAGCTTTAAATTAACCAGATAAACTTTAGAGCTCTTTATTAAGCTGATGGTAAGGTTTGACTTAGAATCTACTTTTGGAGATACATAAACACTGTGACAGTTCGAACAGAACATGCATTGTGCGTTCAGCTTTTTTTTTTTTATGTCTATTGTGGCACCTCAGTGTCCTCAGAGGTTGGCCGTCTGTGTGTCTGTTGTCTTCATTGGCCTACTGCTTTTCACCTCAAGATGACAGTCCTACTGTGTGATCAGTTACAATTTACAATCTAACCATACACAGAGACAAACGGTGGGATTCATGTGTGTGAATTTTCTGATGCTTTATATACTAAGTTGCTCAATCATACATTATTATATGTTACACTGAATCATCCAAGACAATAGCACTACAATGAAACGGCCAATAAGAGCCTCCCTCACTGCCATAAGACTCCACAACCATTGGCCACTTCCCATCCGGAGCCCTGGTAACCGTTACCATGGCTACTGCAGCAGAGGAAGTGGTATGAGATTACAGCTTCCTTAATGGGGGTCAAAGTTGAGATGAACTACAACAGAGCCAGCTGTGTGCTGCTGTTTATCCATAATACATCAGTGCATGACTAAATATTGTTCAAGCAGAGGTCAGAGGGAAATACGTACGTGCAACTGGTGAGCAGAGTGTAGGTCAGTGTGTTGTCACACTTGGTTCAGTTACCCCTTCAGTTTGTCTTGAAATGTAACAAATACGTGATCAACCCACTGATCCTCAGACTGAAGCCAGGAGGTCCTCCAAAGCTTCCAGTCGTGACGTAGAATAGCAAGCATTTACTTCTGTTTAAAGTTCCTTAAACAAAGATCTCTGCTGTAGACGACCTAACTGTGTAATCCTGAGTTACAATGTAATGGATTACCTCATCATGATACAATCAAATATACTGTATGTAATCATTTCTATATTGTATTTGGAGATTCCTCCATGCTTCTGAAAATAAATGACTAAAAAATGCAGTGCTCAGACTAACAAGACAAGAGGACAGTTCCAAATGATGGCACCATGTCTAAACTGAGGGTCAAGGGAAAAGGACATCTGATCCTATGTTGTAAACAAAAATACTTTGACTTGGCTTGATGTGACATAAAAGGGAAGTAAGTATCTAAGATTTATGATCAGACTAGGCGACGAGGTTTTCTCAGGAAATGAATTGGAGAGTCTGCACGAGCTTGGCTCACAGGCAGTTTTCACACTCATGCTGTGGTGAACATGAGATACCATTCAGCCGTCTCCATCTATTCACATACGGCCCCTGAAAGAATGTCTGCTCTCACAGGAAGTGATGTAAACAATCATAGCATCACATGTCACTGGAGGATAATACAGAAACAACAACATGTTGTCAATGTGTCAACACTTTATTTGCCTTAATCTCGTGATGAACGGAATCACCCAGCTATCATTCACTTCCTGTTCAGCTGAGCGATCGTGGACATCAGCAGACGTGTGGAGACGAGCTTGTTGGCCTCCAACAAGATCTTTTCCCCTGTTGATGTGATTTGTACTCTTTCTGCCTATAAGTGCAAGAGAAGCTGACGAGAGCCTCTCATCACTCTCAGCATTACGACCGTACCTCCAGGGACTGTGAGTTCAACATCTCATAGTTAGATGGGTTTATAGTAACCACTTGTGTCATTGTGGTAAGGCTTTATAAAACGTTTCCACTACACACTGAAGAATGCTTCTTGGAGTTTATAGCAACAGCAAGGTCTGTCTGTTCAGAGCAGATGTTTTCAAACTGAAGAACCGTAGATGAGAAGTTGAGGTACAACAGAATAATACACTGAATAGACTGTGTGAGGTGAAAGGCACCAGAATAAAACTGGTTCTGAAAACAACTGGAAGTCACTTATTTCAGTTTGACCCACTGATTCAGCCTCTTACCAGCACCAGCTCCAGGCAGCACCAGTGGCTGTGACACACAGCTGATGGAGGATATTAAGGTACTTTACAACCATCGGCACTCGACTGCCTCAAAAAAAAATAAAATCTCACTCTTTTTCTCTGAGTCATAACTCAAATCTGAACACACAGACATGACACAGCTTCTTTTGGTGACTTACAATTTCTGAGGGTTCCAAATCTTTAATTAAACTCCAAGTGGAGGTAAAAGAAAGAATAACAGGACTGAAAAAACACATTGATACAGGTTGTACTATCAATATTCTTTCAACTAGTAAACTAGGTTCAGAGGGTCATTTCCATATACACATGCATGTGTAGATATTTGCAGTGCAAAGCTGTGGGCCTGTGGGGGGGTCGGCACATTGATTGATTATCTAGTTTCATTCCTGATTTTTTTCTTGAATTAAGATTTGCTAAGTTCCCAGACAAGCCATTATCTGCAGACAGAGCAGTGACCCATGCTATTATTGAATTCATAATTCATTGAGCTTCTGCAAGCTAATTGGTTTTCCAGTTATCAGACATACAGACTGAAGGGATGTGATATGTTATATATAAGGTTTGTATTCTCAGCATATACAGTACATTGAGGCCATGTGTAATAGTATAATGGTAACATGTAGTGCACTTTTTTCACAAGAGCCATTTTCCCCTCAGGGCTACTGCGACTCTGTTTCCTGAAAATGATGTTCCCCTCCAGTTCTGCATGTTCAATTCAATTCAATTCAATTCTATTTGTATAGCGCCAAATCACAACAAAAGTTATCTCAAGGCACTTTACATACAGAGCAGGTCAAGAGATCCAACAACATATAGAGACCCAACAGTTCCCATCATGAGCAAGCACATGATGTGACAGTGGCGAGGAAAAACTTCCTTTTAACAGGCAGAAACCTCGGACAGAACCAGGCTCAGTGATGGGCAGCCATCTGCCACGACTGGTTGGGTTGAGAGAGAGACAGAGACGGGGGGGGTATGACAAGCAGCAATACAATCCACAGGCGTGTCGATAGCGAACAACAGTACATGTTAAGAGGCATCTGTTCTAATGTAATGCTCTGTTAGCGCTGCCACTCCAGAGGGAAGGAAAAGAGAAGCAGCAAAAAACAAAGAGGAGAGATAAGAGCATTCCCTAGATAACAGAGGGGGGGGGACACCAAAAGAAAGGAAAGCAGCTGAATATCAAAATATGGACAGAACAGATGGGGCAGCTTGAAAGACAAAGACAGAAACAGGTATATTGTAGATGTAAAGGACAGCCAAAGAAGAAGACACTGAAGAGCACTGAACTTAACCAGCTAGAGTTTGAATGTCAAGTTGCTCATTGAACTGTGAACAATGAGGACGTCTTGGCCCAGATATCCGTTATCCATGATCTAAATAGCCACTTCAATCAATATTAATATCCCAAACTTTGGCCGTTGACCCCAGAGGCTAAATCATCATCAAATGATAGCCAATGGATTCCAGGATCATTCCAGGAGCTAGTTGATAAATGGTGAGCCTCAGGGTGACATCAGGACTGCAGTTCTCTCTGATTCTGCAAAATGCAAAAAGACCCATACTTTTCTATTTCAGCAACATGAGAGTACAGAGCACAGTGAGGGGTGAGATAGGAGTCAGGGGATTATTGACTACTGCTCTAAAAAGTATTTGAATAAAGCATTTTATTTGGATATTTAACATAGCAAAATGAAATGTTAGCTTTGTCATACTGATCCCTCTTTTCTGCCTCTGGGAAATGTTTGAGTATCGAAGACTCCAATTTGCTGCACAGATCAACAGAGGCTAATGCAGACAGCAGTGCAGCGTGGAGCAGAGCGTCTGCTGTGAGTGGAGCACAACCAGTTGCTACGGCTGCCATCTGAGTGAGTGTGTGTGTGTGTGTGTGTGTGTGTGTGTGTGTGTGTGTGTGTGTGTGTGTGTGTGTGTGTGTGTGTGTGTGTGTGTCAGTCTGTGAGCAGATGCCTGCCTCAGTGCATATGCATGAGTGTGAGTGTGTGTGTGTGTGTGTGTGTGTGTGTGTGTGTCACATGCCTCTCTCAGTGGGAGCTATCTACCTGCAGTAATTGCTCCAGCCAGTGTGACTGCTGCAGTGGAGCTGGATCAGGCTGAGATGACATCTCAGATCACAGTCAGTGGGTATTTTCAGAGCAAATTCACTTTGTCAGATAACGTCGCCAATATAGCCGTCTGATAATTGTCTTTCATGTAAAATCAGGGCCTCATTTCCCCGGTGCAGCTCAGGGTTATGATGATTGTTTGTGAATCTTTCCTGAGGACACTCGTTGCACATTAAAGCACTGCCTTGGTTTCCACCTCTGTTAAAATAACTCCTCACATACTTTGAAGATCTGCTGATGCTTGAACACAGCCTTAGTCATCCACTGTTTGAGACTGTTTTACCATGTGACACAGCTCGTTTGACAGTTTGCCTCTGGTGAAACAGGGCCACAGGGTCAGCAGGGCTGCTGTCAAGTCCATAGTAAAAATGCATATTAAAATGACACAGCTCCCTCTGCATGTAACACTGGGACCATGGAAACGTTATCGACCACTGGCTGCGTCCTTACTCCACCTCCCCCTCCTCACTAACTCATCTGCACATAGACCAGGGTTTTTTTGTTTCCTCTTTTTGTTGGTGAATATTGCAGAAAGCCTAAGCATAAACATATATACAGTATATTTCAGCTTCCTTTTAGGCAGAGTTACAACAAGCTCTCAGTTATTGTCTAGAATCAGAAACGGCCTCAGACGTCCATTTGGCTGTTTACCTCTTTAATACTGGTCCTGAGTCCTTGTGTTCAGTTAGAAGATGAACATTTGAGGCTGCCAGAGTATCTGGCTGGCAAAACAGTCATGTGCTGCACTAATTGTACAAAAAATAAAAGCCGAAAATATTTCTATCTGTGATCACTAAGATAAAAAACATAGAGCTGCTCAGCTGGCAGTGAATGGAAGGTTTTGTGGATTCATTAAAATATGCATATGAGCTTTATTTATTGAAGCGTTGAACCAAAAGTACACGTGTCTTCGAATTTTCACCCATGTGAAAAAAATCATCAGATTCAGAATCAGAGTCAGTTTGATTTGTCAAGTATGTGTGCTCAGTCTCCTGCTTTTGCTTGTTCTCAATGCACTTTCACAAGAGTAGACATAAGAGCCAAGAACAATGACGACTAATGGTGAATGGTGAGGATTTAATGTGCATTAGTATGGGCAAAGAAAGTCAGTGTAAACGTATTAAAATGAATGGCCAACACCAGCACAACAGCCTATACACAAGTCAACTTTTATCATACACTGTATATTATACAAACAATATTGCAAACAAAGAAACAGTGCAAAGAAATAAATATTGAATGAATATACATAAAAGTAGTGGATGAATTATGTACAATATATGCATGTACACTTGTCTGTATACATGATGTAGAGCATGCAGGATTTATATTGACAATGATGACATGCACAAAAACTGTGTGTTTTAAGCTGTAAAAATATGTGTAATGTAAGTTTTTGGCGCTTTTGGAGTTAGTGCGTTATTGACACTGTATGTCTGCTACAGCTTGTAGTTCCTTAATTCTTCAAAAAGTAGCAAACTGTGTGCAATTGCAAAAAGATGTGTCACTAAAAAAAAAAAAAAGGAGTCACATTTCAGCATGGTTCCTGAAATAACATTAACTTAGACTTTGCAAAATGTTATTGGTTGAGCTGAAGTACAATTTGACGGTCCATGAACTCCAACATAATTTTAATATTATTGCTATAACAGGCATTTTTAAGTTAGGTTTATTGTGCTTCGGGTGGGTTTATCACCAGGGGGGTGATGCACCATTCAAGCCTGGTGCTTTCCTTATCTTTAAAAGAGCTGGCTGTGAATGTGGGCTTATGAAACCTGCAGCAAAACAATCAGTTCATGAGCCAGTTGATGGTTTTCCACAGTGGGGGGGTGGGGGGTGGTTTCCTGTAGATGGTGGTGTCCTGCAGGCCTCTCCACACTGATGCAGGCTCATTAGCTGACAACTTGTATTTCAACTTCTCTGCTCCTCTGATCTACTCTGTCAGTGTGTTACTGCCTGACTGTACAGGCTGCTGTCCTCACCTCTGTCTGCCTCCTGATTGGCCGATCAGTCTGAGTATAGGTGTAAACCAGAGTTGACTGTTGTTGTGACCATTAAGCACAGTTGGTATTACTATTATTACACTCACACTATCTCTGGGTCCATTTCTCACCAGACAACATATGGATCAAAGGAAATCAAACCTTTCAGTGATGGACAAAAGCACAGGAACACACAGTGAGCATGTTAAGAATCCAACACACTTGTGCTCTCACACACATTAATATTGACATTAAAGCCTTCTCCGTCCTGCAGCAGGGGCCGTGCTCAAACCCCCGAGTCATGACATAACATCAGATGGAGGGGTAATCCCAGATTACACAGTGCACATCAGAGCAACAAAGGATTGAGAAAGAGCTGCGATTCACACACTCACACACAGCCGAGGCTTTCACATGAATGCACGAGGGTGGGACATTCTTACAGTGCACACTCTGTCTCCATGTTGCCCTGACTCCTGCTCCTGAGGAACAATCTACAAAACAACAGCAAATCCACAAGGATGCTTTAAATCTTTCATGTGAAACTGAATATCCACACGTGTCCAAATCTCATCTCCGAGCGATAACACTGTGACTGAGAATGTATGGACACTGTATTCAGACAGCACTCACCGGCCAACAGGCGTTTAATGCCAAAGATACTGTACTTCTCCCATTCATTGGCAATCATTCAGCTCCTAGTGGCCCAGTTATTGGCTGCTATTAGAGACTTCAACTTCATGACAGCAGCAACAGGGAAGCATTGGAGGGTAATGACACAAGCCACAATCCACAGCACTGCTTCACTGTCATGCCAATATTTTCAAAAGGCCTTTTTTTAAACATGGCTGCATCATTTATATCAATAGCAATGTTCTAGTTTCAGTTGTAGTCTCCACTGGAAGACTGCTGTGTTTACATATGAGTAAACATTTGAACAACAACAATGAATCAGAAAACTGTGAATTTGGAGGGATTTTTTTATATTGACTTTTATTTGAAATGGGTTAAATGAGAGACGGTGCCTTATTCATTATTAAGTACAGTATATGTTGAATTTAACAAGAGGCCTCTCTGTTTACAAATCTGCCCTGTTTTACCTGTTGTCTCTCAGGTCATGTAGAATCATGAGCATGTCCACAGTCCACTTCACACTGAGAGACTCCCACTGGCTCAACATGCCTCCCTGATTCTCACTTTGATGGAATTAGTGCTTTGGAAATATACATCATGTAGCATTATTTAACCCTTTAAGCTACAGTAGCTAATGGCTGCCTCAGGTGTTTGTTTATCCAAGTATCAGTTGTGCTGTGTCATGTAACAAAGAGCCATGTTATTATTTGATCAATAAATAATATGGATCCTCAGTAGGTTTTGTTCTCAGTTCTAAAAAGTCAGTCTGATTTACTGAGTGCAGCTGCTGTTTGTCAGTGATACAGTACAGTTTCCTGTCAGTCCTCTGCTTGATGTCACATGACTGGCGGCTGAAAGCTTTGGGAGAAAGTTCTGTCTAAAAAGCCATGGAGTCGTCATGACGATTGTCCTGTGGCCCTGCACACGGTGATGATGAGGATCATATTAGTGTCTCAATAGATTAGAGTGGTATGATGACTCACCCCCAGCCTAATTACACCACACTCATTGCTTTCTATAACTGGATGTGTCAAAGGACCTGCGCACACTGAAGCATGTGAAGTACATCTGTGTGTGTGTGTAGCTGTGTGGGTGTGTGTTTGCACATGAAAACAACAGGCCAACTGACAAGGCTTTCATCATCATTAACAGCCTACACGTTGTCCTCATGAATTATGCAGACCCTATTGATCTGCTTCTCCACACGCAAACACACACACACACACACACACACACACCAATGTGCTGTGCGCCTTTGATGACGAAATTCAAAAAGGTTTTCCTTTCTTTAACTGCCTGAAAACAGTGAGAACTAGTCAGTGGTAGTGTTTTCACAGGATGAGCTCAGGAGTGACAGCTTTGTTTTTTTTAAGTTTGCTTTTATTGTCTTTGCCTTTTTCTGCATGACTGGACAGAGATAAGGGCCGACTACTCGAATCATTCTGAAAAGCTCTTTCACAAATCCAAACAAAACAAGTCTGTTATATATTTGAATTATATATTTTCATTTGTTGTATTAGCCTTGAAATGAGAAAATTGCATTACATTAGATGAATCTAATTTTCCTCTCTGTGTCCAGTGCAGAGACAGATATTGACAGACAGATATCAAACGAATGACATTTCATCTGTTTCTCTCAAAAACAACGGGTTTTCACTGTTAGAAATTTAAGGTTCTGGGACAGACACAAGATCATGGATGATTATGGACAATCATAAAAATAAAAATGTAATGAGACAGGGCTGCTCTTTTGGATTTGTTTTTATGTCCAAGCTACATCTTTTTGATGCACTATATTCCTTTCAATGAAGTGGTTATAATCATTACATTAGTTAGATAGGTACACCTGACAAAAGATATGAGTCATCCTGGATAATGTGATATGATTGGCATTTCAGAAAGCACTTTAACCACCTTCAGTGTAACCACAAACCAAATGTCTCTCCACTAATTTCACATATAGGCACAATCTTATGGTCTTATAACATAGTCACAACAGACATTTAAAAAAATCAAAATAAATGCACCAGAATCAAAGATATCATCTTTTTTTATTCCATGCATTCTAAAACCAGATGACTATATACACCCACAGTGCAACTGGGGCACAAACATTTCACTTATAGATTCTGCGGTGATGTGTTAGCAGAGGTGAGATGCCGCGTCTACAGACGTCTGGTCACACCCACATTGCCTCAAGTGATGTCACTTGAGGCAACTAATCAGCTGCATCGGGAGCCATAAAAGGTTTCTACACCTTTTTACTCATATGCAGTCGTACTTCCCAACACATGTAAACACAAATCTGTGAAGTGTCCCTTTAAGGCCATGCTGGAAAACTGACAAAAACAGATTGGCATCAAAGTGAAGGAGAAAGAGGTGTTAAGCAGCAGAGCAGGAGAGGAAACAGGACTGGATTCATCAGAAAATAAGCAGGCAGATGGCCCGATTGTGTTTCTGCATAGGGTGTCTCACCTGGGCATACTAATCCCCATCGGCATGATTAGAAGAGAAAAGCAACTTAAATGAAAAACAAAAGGGAACAAGAAAGCATTAAACTATGGATCTTTACTCCAATTAAGAGCTGGTATTACTCCTCCGCCTACTGACAAAGGAAACAGTGTGATATGTGTGATCTCAGAAAAGACCCATTTTACTCTGTAGTATATAGAGTGAGATAACAAAACCCTGACGTATTGTGGAAATTACACACAGACACAAAACAATCTAAATGTAAGTTATTTTGATCTTTTATTATTCATCTTTGCTGTGTATGCATGGTACATTACTAAACAGTTGGTCTACAGCAGCAGCATCTTGTTGCCTAGTCTTCTATAATTATTATGGTAAATAACATCAGCAGTGCTGGAGGAAGTTTATTATAACCAGAGGCCTCATGGGGGGCGTGTGTAATTAAAGGAGATGTTTTTATCAGACAGAATGTCAGGTAAGAAGTATTAGCGTGGCTTCACTGGAGCCCAAAGACGCACTACCATTGCTTTTTAATGTCACAGTTGTACACATCTTTGATCCTTCATGAGGGTCTGCACCAGCCCTCAGTCACTCACCCTTTGTCTGTAGTTGCTTTAACACTGGCTTGTAGAGCATGTTCCATGGGTTTGTAATGTTAGAATTTGAACCTTTCTTGTTTTTAGCAAAGTGGCCTCTTGGAAGCAGTGCAACAAGCTGTAAACATGCCAACATGGAACCATTTTATCACTGTAGAACGTTGATACAGGAAACATCCAGCAGACACAGAGCAATGCATTCTCCAGCAAAACATGTGGTGTGCAGGTGTTCAGCAACACAACTTCAAATGTTTGCTGGAAATTAACTTTAAAAGTCCAATACTTATTTTCCTTGTATCTCTAGTCTGGTCTCCCCGCACTCCTTCAGCTACATGTTGCACTGTGTTCACCAGCTGTGCACACATTCTGTCTGTAGTAGTGCACAGTGTGTTTGTGTTTGTCAGAGCTTTATCATTGAAAATGACTGCTGTTGTAAACAAGGTTAATGAAAGGAGTGAGACTCAACCAAACCACTGATGCTGGAGACCCCAGAACCAACAGAAGGATTTGAAAGGCTCCTTAGTACTGAGATCATTTTCTGTCACTTTAGCCCATAGACATATGACAGAACCCTCTATGTATGTTAAAAACAGACATTTTGTTCAGAATCCTGAAAGTCAATTGGTCAGGAGGTGCAGATTGATAAGGAGGCTTGTGCGACATCATTTACAAAACATGCATTTGCCACAAATAGTGGACGAGTTTGCAAATCTGTATGAAGTTTTAGGGACTTTGTCGCACAAATTTGTACCTTTGGCCAATTGCAAACATTTTTGGCTGTTGACCTTTAAGGGAACACAGAGCCTCAGAGTCAAAAATGGAGGAAGCTATAATACTAGCTGTGGATCGCACATCCAACTGGATCCTGTTCTCCCTGAGTTAAGATGATCTACAATGGGAATCAGAATGGTAACGAAGGTAAACCTGTAGTCACTGTGTCGTCACCTGCACAAGCCAATCTGGACCAAAAGCCGTGGCTTTAAAGTGTGCGAAGTTTGCTCACATGTGTGCCCTGATTGCAGTGAACATGACCTGGAGACTGTAAATTTAGGATCTGATCATACAATGTGCCCTCACATCTGTGTTTCACACAGTAGCATAAACAAAGTCTGGGATTTACTCAAATCCACTGACCAAATCCAAAGGATTATTTCTGGCTATGATTAAAACATTGCATAACTTTGACAAGTAGTGACTTCAGAAAGTTTGTATTGAACCTGTTGAAAGTCAAACCAGTGTGGCTGTCCATGCAGCCTGTGACTTCTGATTGAGAAGAGGCACAGAAAGAAGAATCCTTTCCTTTAAAATGTGTGAGATTCACATAGACATCAGGGGACAACTGTGTTTGGTAAAATATGTTACATACTTTTCAATGAGATTTTATTACTTTTCAAATTGGAACAGTGCAGATTTGCTCAGGATTATGAACATAGATGAGCCTGTAATTATGACAAGCCACTGGAGGACACCAGGTCATATTAGTCCAGTCCAGTGCTTCTTTCCATGCAGAAGAGAGCAATGCCCGTGTCATAATTATTCCCTCCTCCACTCTCTCTCTCTAGAGTTAGTGCAAAGGTAAACTATGACCACACAACCATGAAGTTTGATTGATGAGGTTCCTGATTTTAAAAGCTCCATTAGGGTTGGATTAAAGTCTCTAGAGGAGTAGCAGTAGTTTTTAATATCACCTGTCTTAGCCCGTAAGGTGGGTCACTTTTCATCCATCCCAGTGATAAATTATATCTCATTATTACTATGATCTTATTAGGAATATTATAATTGGTTATTATCCACCAACTGGTCATCCTGAAATTTAGTTCCATCCTGAGCAACCTCATTTATAGTGGATTTGAGTTTTTTCCATGTTAAGACATGTTTTTTTATTTTTTATCAGCACAGTGAGAAATTTGACATTTTGGTAAAAATGGGGGAAGTTAAAAGTGTTTTTGCTAATCTGACAGATGGAAACATATTAAAAACAACCAACCTGTTTGGGAACCAATATAAAAAAAAACCCAAAATGCAGTAATCAGGAGAGCGAGACACAGATTCAGAGCTCGTCTGTTTGTTTTACCCTCTGTTCCTTTCATTTCTGTCAAATTGGCTCCAGCACTAGTATGTATGAATCGCCATGTGTATTACAGACCATATCCTGTAATTACACTGTGGTTAAACTGCCATTAGGAGTCATGAGTTATGTTCATCCTCTCAGTAAATATCAGACACCGCCTCTCTTTCCAAGATACTTGAATTTAGCTTCAATCTAGAGATGAATGTTTCCAACAGATGAATCTATTAACTACAGCCATTACATCTCAGCAATTAACTTGGAGAGTACACAGAGAAATGAGTAATGCTTGTATTGTCATATTTGAAGTTTAAAGCTGTGTTAATTAGCAATGTATAACAATGAATCAATTATGTCTAGTCACAAATGAACCTGCAGAGCTACAGCCTGTTTAACTCATTGTTTAAGTTTGTTTAAGGCATACAAAAAAAATCAGTTTTCTGCTGTGGTACCCAGAGATCATGAACATCCACAATAACTCCCAACAACACATGTCCACATTTCTCGTGGCATCTCAGGAACCATTGGACAGTCTGGTCAAAGGTTTGCTCACCTTCGTTCATTCAGTGAAACACAGCAGGAGAACACAGACTTCACACCACGCCATCAGGAATATCTCTCTCTAACAAACTGGATGAAGTTCAGCTACTGATTGGGAGAAACAATGACTTCCTTCTCATCCTTCACAGAGACATGGCTTTGTGGAGCGATAGCACATGGTGCACTGCAGCTGGCAGGAGTCCATCTCTACACAGCAGATTGAGACACAGAACTTTCTGGCAAAATGAAAGCTTAAGAAATCTGTTTTTATTGTAACTGTCTGGTGTGATGATGCGACAATGATCCTGTGGCATTGTTCTCCTGACCTGGAATCACTTCTCAGTTCTACCCTGCCTCCTTTGTTTCACACATTGTGGTCAGTGCTGAGCTGCCACCACAGGCCAACATGCAGCAGGCCCCGCTCTGAGTCTCTGATGAGTGAATACTTCTTCCACAACTTGTGGCGACAAACAGAACTAAACTCTAACTCTGAATGCTGTTCTGTTGCTGATGTGTTTGCTGTAACAACTTTACATGGTGATAATATGTGTTATTTTTCATTCAACACTGAGATTATACTCTTACAACAAAGTAGCTCTACCTGAAACACTGAAGACCCAAAACTGCATTTAGTAAAGTCTTCATGTAACAGTTGAAATGAAGAACAGCCATGGCTTCATCTCTTTCCAGCCCACATCATCTCAAACCCAGTGCAGTACCACCCACCTCCCAGCTGACTGGCAAATGTGTTTGAGAAGGCGTATGAGTTCCAAAATGTGGTCTAAACACAGAAATTACACTTTCATTCTCTGTGTCTACAGATCCTCTCGTAACACACAGACTGACTCTGACACTGTGTCTGAACTGGGCTGCTGACGTGTTTCTGAATGGCTTGCACTCAAGAGTTCTTCAAGTCTTCTCTGCACTCCAAGCACTTGTTTGACCTGATGCTTGGTTCTAGTTAGGAGGATTTAAATGAGTATATTTGCACCTATAAATCAACTTTCTAACATTTCTCATCTGAGCAGTTCAATGTGGGGAAAAATGCTTCATTATGATGAAAACAATTCACAATGGATATTGGGTTTACTATTATTGATTATTGATGTAACGTACGAGCAGCAGTGTAGAGGCCACAGCTTTGAATGAGTGTAGGTTATACTAGCATTTATGTGGCAGCATACACACACTGCTTGCGACTGTGTGTGTTTTTGTTTGTTCGATCAGATGAGATGCAGCAGCCTTCCTCCCAGAAACACCAAAAGATACAGTAAATTGTGTGAAGTGCAGCTGACATTAGTTGCAATGAAGCAATATAATGACGTGAAGTAACAGAAGGGTATAACATGAAATAAAATATTAAAATAATATAATAATAATAAATATTACATTGCTATACATAGACATTTTTGAGAGACTGGATAGTAAGTGCGTTCTTTGTGTTAACAAATATGCTAAGCACAGTCAGTTCATGCTTCATTCCACACCTCGTGCATGAAGGCAGTCAAGTGAAAGCCTCTCGGTGCTCATGAAACCAAAGCATCTTTCATCATGCATTCCCCAAAGTGCATGAGAATCTCATGGGCACGATGAGGTGGATGCAGTCTAACATGATGACACCATGATAATATGACTGATAAAAGATAGCATGGCCTTTAGTGAGCACTGTAGGAGTGATGGAGAGCTAACAGAGAGCTAAAGTCATGATGTCATGCCCAGACGAGCCTCTTGTCCACTGGCTTCTCTAACTCAGTGCATTTCATTCATGAGCAGCAAACTGCTGTCCACTACAGCAGCTCCAATAAGAAACTGAAGCATATGAGATGTTAAACAAGAATTATGTTAGAAGCGGCTCCCATGGAAAAATCACAAGCTGTTCATTTTCCACCCCTCTACTTGTATCTCTTCTCCACTGCTCACACTCGTCCTGTCTGTCCTTGTTATTATAGATCTGTCTCAGCTAACCGCGACCTTTGAACTCACTCATGGACGTCCCTCCTCTCGAGCCGTGGCATTTAGCCCACAAACATCCAGGGCTTATGGGAAAGCCTGTTTGTTGAGGGCAACTGGAAAAGAGAAATATGGAAACACTGATAGAAGTATATTGTCTCAGTTTATACATAATATTATTGCTATATTATGTCAGTTGAATTTTCAATGATGAGGGATTCAAACTCAGAGAAAGCTATTGCTGTCTGTAGCTGTTATTATGCAACATTTTCATGTGGAGCTTTTGAAACACATTATGGGAAAGTGAAGTCTCTAAAACTGGATGTATATATGATGCATGGGATTAACAGCACTGTTTGATTCATAGTTCAGGGTCAGGTTTCATCCAGTGATAGAACAGTTGTAACACCAGAGATCAGTGCTGTGCATTACCAGCTCATATTGTTCTGTTTTAGATTCCCCACAGCAGCTGTGTTTGCCTTTCTGATGTATAGTGACAGGGGCACGTTTTGCCTTGTCACTTTACTGAGTAAGAGACCACAGCCACGCAGGCGCTGTAGTTCTGCTGTTCATTCACTGTGACAGAGAGCGGTGTTAGTGGTGAGCAGGCAGCTTACAGTGGAAACAGACGAGTGTTAGTGACGAGGGGCAGATTGATTTCTTCAGTTCCCTTTAACATTGTGTTCATCATCAACGATCACCACCGACATGTGAAACTCGTAAGAGAAAGCACAAGATGCTAAATGCTTCAACTACATTTCCAGACAAAGAAAGGAAACATGAATGAATGTGTTTTGATTCTCTACTGTTACAAATATTGAGACTTGGACGCATCATCTGGTGGCTCTCATTCTGCAATCAGTGCTATTGAACCATTGCAGAAGATGACGATGGAACAAGACAAACGATCTAGAGCCATATGGAAAACATGGAAATGTGACATTCATGTTTATTTCAATCTGTTGTTTTTCCCTCTCCAGTGGAGGTGGAGAGGGAAGTGTGGAAGCTCGGGTGGATTTTAAGTAAGATGCTTCATGTACATCATGTTTTTTCCATTGCACTTTGTTACATGTTGTTTTATCAATGTACCACCCACCACAAGAATATACCACAAGCTGTCAGCATAAAAACTTTTTTTTAAAAAGTGCCCACAAACAGGTGGATGGAAATGCACTGGATCAAAGTTCTTGCAGTCTGCATGTGCCATACTTCTGACGTAGTACACTATAGCAAGCCTACGGCAGTACTACAGCAGCTGTGTGTGTCCAGTCTCATCGTCACCACTTAATGAACTACGAATGCCTTTTAACAATACCAGACAGTTTTGAACAATGCGTTCCAGAATACCACATAAAGATTCAATAAAACCACACCTCACAGCATTGTAACATGTGGCCAGTCAGGATGACATCTCACTTTGTATGATTTACACCAGCACCTCTGAGCTGTCCGTGCTGTGCTATAGATGCAGGAGGACTGTTCCATTAACTTTCTATTGTATTGTGTCATGCAAGCACAATTACCCAGAAAGCACACTTTCATTACATGCTGATGGAAATAATGGATCAGTATGCAAACGAGTGCTCTTGTTAGGATTATATTAGTACGCACCAATCAATGTCACTGGTGGCACAAAAAAATCGTGGAGGACAAAAGGAGAAAGACCCAACAGTGTAACGTTATTTTACTTCTCTACTTATGTCTCCTTTCTCATCAAAAAATCAAGCAAGGTGGATTACAACAAACTACAGCACTTACATTAATTACATACATTTATACATTTAGTTGTCAAATGTATGAACGACTGCATTCTAATACAACCACAATTCAATAAACACATGCTTTTCAGAAGGTTGTGAATGAAGTTTCTTTGAGCGCTGATTCCACTTCATGATCATTTTGGAGGGTGTTTACATTGCAGCATTGCATCATACTTAGAAATGTTCGAAAATGTGTATTTTGTATTATTTAAATGTTCCTCATTAGCACAAATAGGGAGGACAGAAGACGATCAACTCTCATGAAAACAAATACAATGCAGTCAATAGCTAGGAATTATTGCACAGCTGTTGTAAGATTTAACTGGGTGGACCTCATGATGTGGCAACTGAGTGACAGCAAGAGAAAACACAGGGACTTTGTTCAGCCAAAAGAAGACTGTTCACTGTCACTAATTTAGTGTAACTACTCACATTTTTTAGCCATGTGTTTAAAAGTAGTGCACAATTTACATGCTATTATATTATTTTCTAAATTGCTCCTGTATGAATCTGTCTATGGCTTCACCAGCAGTTCTGCCATGTTGCACTGGAGCATCACGTTAGATGTTCTGGCCAATAACAGACACCCAGCACCCCCACTACACACAGCCCGCCCTGCAGGGGACGCCCATGTTTATAAATAACACTATGATTTGGTAATGGCAGTTCCAACCAATTACTCTTTTGCTCTCAAAAACAGAGAGGGAGCAGCCTCCTCTGCCTGTCTGAGTCAGCCTGCTCTGATCCATTCATACGACGCTGATCAAACACCTGACTGACATCATCAGCACAGTCAGGCTCCACCAGCAGGACACAAACAGGTCACTATAGGTCGCTAGCTATGACAGTATTTTAAAAGCTGTTTCTGATCAATGGAATAGACATTTTGGGACATATGTTAATGTACTTGCTCATGGTTAGAGGAGAAGATCATTACCACTGTCGATTGTTTGCTGGAGTTGGAGCTAGAAAAGGATTAGCTTCACTGAGCATCAAGTGTGAAACAGGGGGAAACATGAGAGGGACAAGTGGTGGATCTACAGAGAGTTACAACCTCAAAGAATTCTTGGCAAACAGCAAACAGGCATAGTGACTTCCTGGAGTCTTAGCAGGTTGCCTAGCAACCTAACAGTGATGTCATGATTCTAGACAGCCAATGCAATGAAGAGATAAATACAGCGTGGCGAGTCAGCCTTGCTTCAGATTGCTCCAGTAGCCAACTGTGCTACTCCACAAACATTTTCCACATAGACCAGTATTATCCAAGGGATGTCTGTGAAACTGCTGAAAGGACACTTCCTACTGCCAAACAAACAGTTCTTACTCTTTTTCTTCATGATTTTGGTTTCCACATTGTTGCCTAACATTGTTAGAAGACAGTATAGGCACAGACAAGAAACAAAGGACAGAGGGAGGGACGACATGCAGCATGGCTCACCTGCTCTAATGTGATCTGTAACCATGCAGCTATCAGGACTCCCAAAAATAATATTCTTTATATTATGGCGATGAAGGCATTCATTACCATGAGCAGTGACTGTGTGCACATTGAGGAAGCTTATGTGCTCTGCATGCAATTTGTATTTGAATGAATGGCCATGGATGAAGATAAGGAAATGATGAACGATTGCCATGACATACTATGGATTTCAATTTCATTTCATTATCAACAAGGAGGACAAGATAGTGACAGTGTAACTGTCAATATGTTTTGTTTTTTCTTGCTCTCTACATGTTTTAATGTTATAAATAGATTCACTCTCAAGCCATGAAAACTGGCTCAGTCATTAATTCAACTTTACAGTTTAATTTCAGAATTAATACAGAGCTTTTTTGTTCAACTGTGGATGAAATGATCATGGACAGAATGATGAGGATGTACTAACATTGAGTTTTATTTTAATAAGTGGCTGCCCACTGAAAGCCTGTAGTCCTGTCCAGTGGCCACAGCAGAACTTCATCTCAGATGTCTCATGAACATCTGGCCAAACAAATAGGTGTCAGGTATGAACACCAGCCTTGTCATAGATAACAACGTTCTTTTCTTCCAACTGAAATACACAACAACTGAGACTATATAGGCCGAGTGCTGCAGAGGAATACTGCAGCTGGAGGGACCCCTACATGGAGACACTGATGCAGGGCTTCAGCTGCTGCTCACATGCTGCTTCCACGGCTCAGCTGCTGTAGCCTGTTGCAGGCTCAGAGCCATGCTGTCAGTGAGCACCTGTAATCACAGTACAGGTAGATCTTGCAGGTCAGAAACAGCGTGGAGGTATTTCAAGCTCTCTTATTCAATCTTTGCATAAGCACTTCCATCACAGCCAAATACAACATATGCAACTGCAAAGAATTGTCTGATTCTCCCCATATCATTCATATGGAGAAAATAAATGTGGGCATGTGTGAAAATGTTTGATAGTGTTGGAACCAAACCAATACAATGGTCTAATACACTGTAGCACAGGTTGTATTAGGTACAGTGACGTGTCTAGTGTTGTTTTGTTGATCAGGATCAAGCTCTACAGAAGCATGTCTGTCACAGATGAATGTGCACGAGCTGTTTCTCCCCTGGTTCTAATAGGAGCTTGGCTTGAGACTATCAGAGGGAAGGGGGAGGGGGGGGGGCAGCACTGACGCTTCAAACCCCAGAGGATATTCACAGAAGCACGAGCTACTACAATGGTTGGGATCAACATGAATACACATGCTCTCTCTCTCTCTCTCTCTCTCTCTCTCTCTCTCTCTCTGTCTCTCCTTCTCTCTCTCTCTCTCTCTCCTTGTGTTGTCAGCCCTGTCTCTCTTTAGTTTCGATTAGCACATTTCGTTGTTTCTGAAACCTTTTAAACTGTTTTCACCACACCACACTATCATCTTCATTCCAAAATGTTGACTGTAGGGAGAAAATAAAATCTAACAGACATCAAGTGGACGTTTGCTCTGGTGGAGTTAGAGATGCTTTCTGTGCAGCGAGGGAGCGTCACTATCCTTTCAGATCTATTCATCCATCACAGGAGATCAACTTCTTTTTGAAGACGATGATCGATCGCAGAATGTGTAATAAATAAACTGAATAAAGGTTGAGTGAATGAGTTCTATCATCGCTGTGGTTGAATGTTGGACTGAGCCGCATGCAGAGACACGGTGCGGCTGTGGAAGCAACAGTTGGTGTCATGTGTCTCAGTGTTTGCCATCAGAGAGGACAGATGTGTTTAAAGCAGAGGAGAAGTTGTCTGTGGGTTTGCTCTCACCTTCTGCTGCCTCCGGGCCATGTCGGTGGGCTGCTTTGCGTTGAACGGATAGGCGATGCAGCGCATCACAAACACATACAGCTGGAGCCTCTTCTTCTTCTCCTCCTCCTCTCTCTGCATCTTCTCCAGGTCCTCTTTCTCCTTGTCGCTGCCCACCGACGGGCTGGGGCTGGAGGGTCGGCCGCCGCCGGAGCCGCGGCCGCGGGGCTGGAGCCCCCCGCCCCCGCCGCCGCCGTGGCCGTCGGCGGCTCGGCCTGGGGACAGCCGGGCTCCTCCGGCGCTCTTCGGGGCCGCCACCTCTTTGTGCTCCACCTCCAGGATCTCATCCCCTTCCTCCTCGCTAGAAGACGGGTCCAGCATGCTGCCGAGATTTGGATGGAGACGACTGTTGTGAAAAAGTGAAGGTGCCGAGCGGCTTCAGTGTGAGCAGCTGTGAGATCCAGAGAGAACAGCTGTGCGAAGCCCGACCTGCTGCTGAGCTGCTGCCCCCCCACCCCCCACCCCAACACAACACGCACAGCAGACGAGCTTCAGCCAGAAAAATGAAAAGTGTTGTAGAGTCTAGTTGGTTGATTTCCAAGCCTTTCCAGTGTGCCAGTCAGCAGCAGCACACAGAAGGGCTTTATCATGAGAGTGGAAGTATAGGGGGAGGGGTCGCAGGAGAGGATGTGTTGATGCTCTGCTGCCTCAGGAGGAAGAGGCTGGCTCGGAGCTGACCGCGGTGCTGAAACGTGATCCCCGGCTGCTCTGGGATCAGTTTGATCCGGCTCTGAGAGCCACAGATGAACGGCCACCTGATGATCCAGCTGAGTCGAAAGAAGACAGGATTAGACAGCACCAGACCGGAATCAAAGTGCTTTGGTTTTCACAATAAAAGCTTCTCTACTGCTTTCAAATAAATCAATAAAGCCCTTTCAACTGAATGATGACCAAATTATTTAATTAATCAAAATTCATCTATCTGTTTGTCTGTCTGTCTAGCTTCCCTCTAAAACCTCTAACACAGCTTTATTTCAGTAATTGCTCAAATTATCTATTACCAAAAATCCCAAAAGTTCCCAAAATGAATTTTTTTTCTTTCCTCTCCCATTAATCTCGTAACCTCTCTTGTGACCCGTTGGAGGGACCTGACCCCTAGGTTGGGAAACACTATCTAAGCTACATAGCTGTATAAGTAGTTAAAACTAGCTCTATCTAAAACTGCTACAACAGTAAAATACTGTTAACACATGATTGCATTAGTATTAACAATAAAATCCATTATAATATATTAACCAATGATCCGCATAATCATTAATATTACTTTTGATACTTAAAGTACATTGTATTGCTTTAACATATAATGGAGGGGTTTTTTTACATTCTTGTGTGGTACTTTTAAAAGTAAAAGATCTGTAAATGTCTTCCAACAATGTGAATAGCAAACTTTGTGCATTGTTTGTGTTTAAAAATTAATACAGTAAATGTGAAAATTCAAACAGTTTTGGACACATGACACAATAGTGGTAAATGCGCTTACACAATCAAGATGACTTCACCACAGTTTAATTTAGTAAAGTTAACAATAAAAAAAAATCAAAGTTTAAAAAAACCCTCCAACACAGCAATGTAGGGCACAGGTGTAGTTGCTTGTTATAACTCTATCAATGCAGGAGTGTGTAGTTCTGTGAACCAAGGAATGAAATTACAATTTAGATGAATCTGATTTAATATAATAATTTGAAAGTATACAAGTACAAGGTAAATTATACTAAAATTAGCAATCAAAATATCAAGGTAAACACAAGTTATTATTGCATATCAATATATATGCAAGACTCTATTATAATGTCAGAGCATCAGTAGTAGCTGCTGATGACAGAAAGTAACAGTAAATCCCTACAAGAAAATATTCAACGCTGCGTTTGCTCTTCATAAATGGATTAACAGTGCCAACTAGCGGTCAAACATGTTACACCATATGCACAGATTACTTCTATTTTTTCCACTCTCGGGATCAATAAAGACACCTTATGTTATCTTACATTATCTCTTGTGAAGACATTCCTTTCTAAAGCAATTCCAATGTAAGTGATTGTGTACAAACTCTTTTCTTCTCATTCAGTGAAAGGACACATAAAGCTTTAGCAGTCTGAGGAAGTAGACGACATTTCGGAAATCTTGATTTGCATAATTTAGCCATCTTTCCTGGAACCTGAAAGGATTTCTTTTTTAAGTGGTGGTGTTAGGAAGGAAACGTTAGTAAGTATGTTATTAATTCTTTTAGATATTGAGTGTCGAATAACTGGGAATTTCTATATGTCACTGAATGCACCATGACGTAACAGATCAGGTGGGCGGAGAGAGGACGTGCGCGTAGCCATGCGCACTGAAACCCGCCCCTTTACAACCCCCAACCTACAAAGTGACTGCTGCCTGCTCATTTCATCACTGCTATAACGCCTGAATTTGAGTCCACCGGAGAATCACAGGGCTGAGAATCACAAAGGTTCGACGGTGAGAGCTGAGCTTCTCTGCTGCCTTTTCCGGGTTCTGGGTCGGGGTCTTGTGAAGTCGCTACAAGGAGACGGAGCTTGAAGTGACATTTACGTTAATTCATTCATCTCCAACCACAATGGCAGCGCAGGATTTTAATTTCTTGCTAGCGACGGATTCTTACAAGGTGAGTGGAGTCTGCTTGTTTCTCTTCTATTTCGAGCCATTTTCCCATTAAATTCGAACACACTCGGTTTATTTCGGAATGCAGTTTGCTGCGAATTGAGTTGAAACTTAGTCACTGTTGCGAATCACAAATAACGTTAGCCTTAGCATTCTGGATCAGTGACATGTTTTGACGGTGCTACACTGTTGTAATAGATGACAGTGTGTAAAGTCAAGCAGCAGTGCTCACTGCTTGTTGTTGTTAATGGTGCCCCCTCCACTGGGTGAAAACCAGGAGCAGGGGTGACACAGGGTAGAGTCCCGAGAGTCCCAGCAGCAGGCTTTTAATCAAAGTTGAATCCAGGAGACCTTATCTGACCAGATTTGACTTGGCAAGGAGTGGACATGTGCACACATCTGCCCTGACGTCACTGTAGCTCCTGAGTTTCGTTATCACCACACCAGAACTCTTCTTCACATCCTCCTGGCCCTCCTGACTTTAAACCCGTATTTAATCCAGTTCTTCCAGCTTTGCCTTTGTGTTGAAATAAAACAGACTGGTTATATCTCCTGAAAGAATCTGACCAGGCATTTGGGGCCACCTTTCAGCCCAGTGCACTTTCTGATGGCTTGGTGCTACAGAAGGGCCTGAAAACTGAACTGGGACTGTGCTCTGACTAAATGTGGCCAGTACAGTCCACCAACACAAACTGTGTCTGTGTCAATACAGCCCACACTTCATTTCATCTGCCCATTATACACATATGTATAACAGGGTTATAACAGGGCTGGTCATGCACACACATTTACAATATATGCCAACTGTAAATGTGCGGACAGGTCCTTGAATACAGACACCTGAGTCGTATAACCAGAGCCACATTCTTGTCTGCTGTCTGACCTCACCCATGAAAGCCTTGCCCAGGTGTGGCTGTGGACACAGAATTCTGTGGATGAATTGAAAGTTTTAAAGTGCTTGTACTGGTGTACCCAATAGATAGATAGATAGGTAGATAGATAGAAGCCAAGGACCATAATGCACAGCTTCCTTGTCTGTAATGCTGTGTAATTGTATGTATCCCAGAGCTCCACCTTTCATTGGCTTTTTAGCTTTCAGTTTCATTTCAGTGGATTTATAACCTCTTAGCGGTTATGAGTCAGTCCACTGCCTGGGCGGGCTGTGTTTGTATATACAGCAGCATATGCTCAGCTCAGTTAAATGTCAGATGTCACAGTTAGATGTCATTCAGAGCTTTGCACTGCAGCCAAATGGCAAAGGTCTGATCACCAACCAGCCTTTTTATTAGCTTCAATGACCCCTGAAAACAAGTCCAAAGCAGCAGCACAGCCAAGAGGATTCCTCCAATGTGTCTGTCATCACAATCACATAATAGAAACTGATTTTGTACATAGTGATGAGCTCATCGGAAAGTCCACTGGGGTTACTGGGTTTACAGCACAGCACAAAAAGTAATTGCTGAAATACTATCTTAACATAACATACTCCCAATTTGCCTCTCATGTTATCATCATTTTTAATTTTTCAATTTTCAATTTTACTAAGTCTTGCATTATGCTAACATTTTAGTCACAGAAATGAGACACTGTGGTCAATATAATGGTGGTACTGGACATTCATATCAAAAACAGATAAGATAAGATAAGATAAGATAAGCCTTTATTTGTCCCACAGTGGGGAAATTCACAACAGCTTCCAAGATCAGCTTCCATGAGCAATGAAGGACTTTCATTAATTATCTACAACTGTTTTTTTTTTTAAATCAGTCCAATATTTATATTTTTTTTAAATTTCCCCTCTGAGTGACAAATAAAGGTTTATCTTATCTCATTGTACCTTATCTTATTTCAGTGACATTTGCACAGGGTTTTCTGGATTGTTGTGTTTTGGGCTGTTTTTTTTCTGTTTTTCTGGATTTTTTTCACAAGACAAAGGTGGAAAGGGCTGGCAAATGTGTGTGATATGCACCATAGTATTTGTTTTGGGGGTTTTTTGTTTTTTGTTTTTTATTAAAAACATCTAACAAGATCTAGCCTCTCCACATCTGTTGTCTTGACTGATGCAGAGAGAGCAACAGTTTCTGTCTGACTGAGCTGAGGGCAGAGATCCATGGCAGAGGGAGACACAAGCCACAGCATGTCTCCTCTCCAGTTTTAATAACCGGTTTAAACCCATAAAACATATTGACATCAATTAATATCCTTCACTTCCTACATACCTTGAGGTCAGCCACATCTGGTATTATTGACAATGGCGACGATCAACTTTATGTTTATCTACATGCTCATACTATGTCATGTGTTAGCAGTGCGTTGGTAGTGCTTTGCCAAAAATACAGCTGGGAACAACAAATGTAACCGCCACCTAACTGATGGTTTAAAACTTTTAATCAGCACAATAATGACAGTTATTCATTATTTATTTGTTTATTTATTTATTTGAATCTACATTTTTTCACAGGTTGACTATCCAATCAAAAATCCACATTCACATTATAATCACTGACCCTCCTCTGGTTTAAGTCTCACACTGACCCTCACTTTCCCCCTGAGCTGTCAAATCTGACTGATTGCTTGATGAAGAAAGTGTTCGACCTTAGGCGATATTGACAGTGTATTAAGCTTCCCCGTACTGAGTTACTGCCCTATATTATTATATTATGTTATGTTATGGCATATTATAGTTCGCCACCTCTCTCTTTTCTCCTCTCTCCTGCTTTTTATTAAAGAACACAGTTATCTTCATTTTAATTCTTATTGCACATAATTGTACATATATCTAGGGCTGTTTTTTTTTTTAAATTACATTTTGGATACATTAAATGGATGAAACAGACATCTCTGCTTTTCTAAAATAATCTTTCAAGTATCAACTCTCAAAAAGGAGGTCATTGAGGTTCAATATCCAGCCCTACATACTTATGTAACAGAAGCTAGCATAGCTTTCATTATAGGCACAGATTTGTTTGCCTCACAAGTAACTCATGATCTCGCAGAAATTCTTAATGTGTCATTCCAGTTGGGGTTTTAAACATAATCACACGCACAGCAATAAGCTGGTGCTGTGCATCACTCATCCTTGCTCATGTCAACTGGTCTCCGCCATGAAATTGGTTCGCTGACATTATGTAATCACACATAACAACAACACTACTGTGCAAATGGTTTGTGTGATGCATCAGTTTCATGACTCATTGACAGTGTAAATAATTATCACCTGTGCTGTGTCCTTTATGGTCTTTATTATGGTTCAGAACAAATGGATGTTTCTCTTGACATTAGCACAGACACTCTTTTATGTGAGGCTAGACTCTGCACCTCCACAGTGATAAGCTGAATAATAACCTGCAGGAAAGTCTTTCAACTCTATTTCATTTCTGTGACAGTATCAGTTTTTAACTGATTATCACACAGGAGGCATACTAAGGGTGTGTCAGGTTCTGTTCTACATATCTATCACTGATCAGTCCAAAGTTTCCGTCCAGTTTTACCGTATTTCAGTTGATACTAGCTTAATGCTGATGTATTGGTATTGGTATGTGTGCATGTGTTTGTATGACAGGTAACAAAGAAAAAGTCTAAACATTTTATAGTTTGTGTCTATCCAGTGAAATATCTCAACATATGCTCAATGGCTTGGCACAAAACCTTATGATACCTTTGGTGACCCCCTGGCGTTGTGTGTGCCTAGGTCAGAATTTTATTTGGTCCTGTACTTTGGTTTATTACCCAATATCTGTCAAGCTATTGACAACAGGCTCGGCTGCACGATAACGAAGGAAGTGAAAGAGCAGTCTCTCTTAAATCCGCGATGCTCCACCTTCTCTGCACTCCTGAAATATACATGAATTCTTATGCTTGGTTTGTATATTCTACAGTGTCCAGGCCCAGATTTATCATCCCCTCGTGCATAATTGGATTCTCCCACCAGAGTCTTGCTCATTACAACATTGCTCGCATGACTAAATGCTATTTTACTCAGTTACTGGCCAGTGGTGTACATGTGACTTGACTGTGTGTTTTGTTTTCAACTGAAATTCTGCATTGCATAACTTGTGTAATAATTAACTGCTATATCCAGTATGCACTATAGTCTGAGAATACTGAGAGCCTTAACTTTCACTGCCTACGTTTCTGAGGAATTCACTGAGGCCTGACATGTCCTCGTGCCTTGCTACTTGCAGCTCTTAATACTTTACAACACCCTGGATTTGGTCTGTCAACTCAAGCTAATACCATAATCATGCTGGTGTGTGCACATGCACTTATTGTTACTCTTTCATTTTTCAGCACTGTTTTGCCTCTGTGGTGTTTTCAAGCTCCTACGGTAGCACTCTCACTCTTTGGAAAAAAAACTATCATTTATATCATAAATATCATTTTGTAAAACCTTTGATATGCCATTTACCGTATAACCAACATGTTTGTGTTCTGAAGTATCAGAAGTAATCCAGGTGACTGCCATAATAGAGATGCATCAGATTTGCTGAATCATATAAATGGGGATACAGAGCACACACAGTCTCTCCTCCAGTGCACTCATGGTGTTGCACTTGACTATACACATGAAAAATGACACAAGTAATTGTGTGAAGAATTAAAAAAGAGATCTTAAGTTATGACCGGTTGTCTAAGTGATGAAACAACATTTTTTTTACCTTCAGAAAAATTTATACCAACCACTGCACAAAGTGAGTTTGAGCTTACTTTTAAAGTCACATCAGAAAAAAAAACACAGCACCCATATACCAATGTCAGAAAAGACAAAACGTATGTGGGGAGGAGGTTGTGACAAACCCTTAGTTTGATCCGAGTGGTGACATTTTAAAATATATACACTGAAAAGCATAATCAATTGATCAATCTTTATTGTTTTATTATTATTTTTACTGTCATGGTAGCTACATTCTACTGTGAGCACAAAACTTTGTTTTTCCATAAAAAGATCGTAATGTGTGCCAAGTCAGAGCAGCCTAACATATCCCCAAGTATAAGTATAAGACATATGTAGGTAAGACATGTACTGGCTATGCTGTTATCCTGTAAATAAAGTAAAATACTCTAATATATTACTGATTGTTAGAATCTCTATGTCTTGAAGTTAGAAAGGTAGAGGGAGCTGTAGATAGGACGACACAGAGGAATGTAGAGCCTCTTAAAGCTGTTTCTCAGTGACTGACGGGATGTTGCTGTTTATTATTTAATTTGTGCTGCAGTAGCAAGAAGAGAGACTTGAAACTGTCATCATTCCTCCCCACAGGGATCCAGGAAACATGTTTGCTGTCCACACAAATGTCACATTGTCCTCTGGATTTCGGCTTATTATGAGTGTACTAGCTGGGATTTTATTTCATGCTATTTTACAGTACAGTCTGTCTGATGTTATAAGATTAGACAGAGACGAATGAACATTCCTAAGGGTCATTATTACAATTACTATGTAACATGTTTAAGTTAGATTCTTCAGTTTAACTTTGTAGGAGTTTGTCTGCTAGCTGTTCATGCTTGACTTCATTGTGTTTCTTGTCTTTCAGATCACACACTACAAACAGTATCCTCCAAATGTCAGCAAAATCTACTCCTACTTTGAATGCCGGCGCAAGAAAGGTTCCCAATTCAATGAAGTGGTGTTCTTCGGTCTTCAGTATCTGCTGAAGAAGTACCTCGTGGGTACGTTTAAATCCTTGGCTTTTATCTAAGACATGAACTGACAGAAGCATATGAGGAAGGAAAAGGGAAAAAATATCACGTGATGACGGGTCATTTGCTTTGTGAACGTTTGTGAAAGGACTGCCTTGTAATAAAACTGCTCTCCAGCAACAATCCTGTGTACAACCAGGAGACATATTCCCTGCACCAACAAAATAGCCCAGTGAATTACTGGAAACATTCAGTATATGGAACAATCTTGGAAGGCCACAGGCAGCAAAACTTCTTGTGATTTACTACAAGGCAAAACAGCTAATGTTTCCCCATTCCCTTAATAGCCAGTAGCACACTGTACTTTTTTACTTCAAACGTGTGAGCTAAAATGGTTTGGTAAATCTAAAACCACATCATATGGAAACAAACTCCTACACTTTCATATAAGATGACTATTTATTGATGATTATTTGATGGTAGGGCAGGTTAGGCAGTTTTCCGTATGATGTTCCTCATGGGACTGACATGGTTGTAAACTATGTTCTCTACAGGCCCAGTGGTGACAGAAGAGAAGATTCAGGAAGCTAAGCTCTTCTACCAGATGCACTTCAAACAGGCTGTGTTCGATGAGGAAGGCTGGAGGAAAGTCCTTGAGGTATACAAAGAGATTTTCAACTGTCAGTCTGTCAGGACAGATGAACTGAAAGAGAGACATCCATCATCATATAATTAACCTAAAGTAAATGTGCTTGTTACTGTGTCAGAAACACGATGGCCGTCTTCCTATCCGGATCAAAGCTGTCCCTGAGGGCAGGATCATACCAAGAGGCAACGTGCTCTTCACTGTGGAAAACACAGATCCCAACTTCTACTGGCTCACCAACCTCATTGAGGTAAACCCAGAAATGTTTTTTTTAGTGTTAGGCATTTAAATGATCAAAGGGTTTAACTAGAGGATTAGTCAGATAACATATTTCCTGCTGTCTATGGGACGACACCACAAACATGCAGGGGAACACTGCTACAAGTTACATGTTGTTAATCATAACTCCAAACAAACACTGAATATGCAACTAATGGGGCATTTGACTGCAGGAACATCTCCAGGAGATCAAGAACCTTTTAAGGAGCTCAGGAACTTTACCTGCATTTCAAGTGGAAAAACTAGCAACTAAATCTAATGACTACTTACAAGGGGCAAAAAGTCCCTGCTTTGAGGAAGCTACTTTCCAAATGTTCAGTGTTTCAGTGCAAGTGCTTTGTGATTTTAAGTTTTTTTTAAATTTTCATTTTTAATCCATCGTTGGTTAAATTTGCCTAATTGTCTTGGGATGGAGGTGCAAACAAAAGATTGTCCCATTTCATGAGAAATGACCCTGTATTTACCAGGTTTGCACAGTGCTGCTAAAACCTGTGGTAAACTCTACATTTTTACATTCAACTTGATGTCAGAAATGATAGAAATTAGGTGAGAGATATTTTGATCTGAAGGAACATCTATATTGCAGCACTGTCATGTAATCTTCATTGTCTTTCTCTTGAAGAACTGGTCTCTGCCTCCTCTTCTGTCTTTCTTTTTCTAATGATGACTTAACAATGATTTGCAATCTGTTCTCTCTTCCATCTAATTTTTACCCACCCCCTCTACTGACTGTAGACCATGCTGGTTCAAATGTGGTATCCCATCACAGTAGCCACCATATCCAGGGAGTTTAAAAAGATCCTGGCCAAGCACCTGAGGGCCACTTCAGGAAGCCTGGAAGGCCTGGAACTGAAGCTGCATGACTTTGGCTACAGAGGAGTCTCCTCGCAGGAGGTCAGCAAGACCTTTGTCTTTTTTTAGTGGAAAAAAAAGCAGCATTGAGGTTGAAAACATCTTAGCAAGCAAAGCTAATGAAGTTTCATATTTTACTTGTGTATATTGCACAATGCTGCTATTGATGTTGTATTGTATGTAGGGACACTATGTTTACAACTGATCTCAACCTGCTTATAAGCTCACTGAAAAAAAGGATGTAATAACCCTGGTATAAATTGGGGATTGCTGAATTGTTAACCCTTTAAACTGGACTCAAATAAAGTATTTGAATAAACAAAGTGTTTCATGGTTTCCACCTCTACTTTCTAGTCTGCAGCATTAGGTGGAGCAGCTCACCTGGTTAATTTCTGCAGTACAGACACAGTCGCCGGGCTGCTGATGGCTCAGCGATACTATGGCTGCCCGATGGCTGGCTTCTCCATTCCAGCAGCAGAGCACAGGTATAGCACACACACATACACACAGATATGTGAATCATGGATTTTACTGTGTACATCAATTAATGTAGTCTATGCAAGTTTTTAATTTTTGGGAGGGGGGCTTTTAATTTAGAAGAAATGTCACTAATCTGCACCGTTGAGTTGTCCATGAACTGTGATGAAACTGTGACATCATCAGGGGTTGTATCTTCAAACTTTAGATCCATTATTAAAATCTCTCATTTCATGACTCCCTCTCTGTTGTCTAGTACCATCATCTCCTGGGGGAGGAACAGGGAGAAGGAGGCATTTGAGCGAGTCTTGGATCAGTTCTCCTCTGGGCCAGTGTCAGTGGTCAGTGACAGTTATGACATCTTTAATGCCTGTAAACACATCTGGGGAGACAAGCTAAAGGAGCGAGTCATGGAGCGTAGCCAGGACTCGTGTCTGGTCATCCGGCCAGACTCTGGAGACCCTTCAGAAACTCTTATTGAGGTAAATGAAAGCTTGTATATATTATATATTATATTAAATATATATTAATTATTATTATGTATATATTCAATGTTGATTAACTGAGGTTGTGAGATATTGGGACTGCTCCAGCCTAACATGCCTGACACCCACATGTGTGAATCAAAATCAGTCAACAAAACAAACAAAAATAATTGAAATCCCACTTTTAGGTCATCAGGATTTTGGAGGAGTGTTTTGGCTGTTCTCTCAACTCTGTCGGATACAAAGTGCTGCCCTCTTACCTGCGAATCATTCAAGGAGATGGCATTGACCTCAGCTCAGTAGATGAGGTGAGAAAAAGTTTGGTTGTTGTACTGGTCCAGGTTAAACTCTTCATTACACATTTTATTTAGTATTTATATGTTTGTTTTCCTTCCTATTTCAGATTCAGTTTTTCTTTTATGGTCCTTACTTCAGCTCCTTACTTCAGTTATTAGAAACACCTTTACTCTGTCTTTCTGTCACTCACACAACAGCTCCATGCTACATTCTTAGCCAACCAAAAATAAATGGGGAATTTAAGCCCCATTGTCTATGTAAGAGTTCCAATAGTTGTATAAAAAAGACAGTGTTGCAGGCAGCACAGCAGGCAACACATAGACTACACTACTGAAATGTTCATGACAAATCTACAGCATGTCATCAGAAAGGCTTAAAGATGCTAATTTTTTACAACCTGGTTCCTATGTGTGTAGTTTTGGGTCATTTAGTTAGTTAAGAACTCGCATGTTTCATTGCTGAGATTTGGCAGTGCTCTGACTTCGGTAGCAGTGCTACAAAGCTACAGTCCAGAAAAACAAGTTTGTTTTCATTTGCAAGTAAATGGCACTGACAATTCAGTTAAAGTGTGGACTTGTTATGTTAAATGTTAAATTTGTTGAAACCTGTCTTGGCTCTGAATGTGAAACTGTAACCCACAGAGTCATTGTATGCCCAGATCTCAGCACAGAAGGTAACAGGTAAACAAGAATGTTCCAGTAAGAACCAGGTTGTGTTTCCCTTTCACTGCATGTTTCCAGGCATTATCTCCAACCACTTATGTTCATCACTTATCCTTTGACCAGCTGACATTGGGCGAAATAAACCCTGACAGGAACTGAACTGCACCCTTGTATTTTCCAACATTGTGTTTGAAGCATTCCTTGTTCCTCTGTAGATTCTCGAGAAGCTGAGTGATGAAGGCTGGAGTGCTGAGAACATCTTCTTTGGTTGTGGCAGCGCTTTGCTTCAGAAACTGAACAGAGATACGCTCAGCTGTGCATTCAAGTGCAGCTATGTGGAGACTAATGGCAAGGGGGTAAGTGGAAGGTTTCTGGCTTGATTTGGATGCTGCAACAGATTTTTTTTTTTTTCAAAGAAATTTCCAAATTCACTGACTTGAAATTCACTGTCTATGAAAATCCTTCATAGACAAAATAAAGGCTGCAGAGCAACATCCTGTTTCAACGTTGACCTTTTGCTTGTATGTGTTCTTCCAGATGGACGTGTACAAGCAGCCAGTGACCGACCCCTCCAAAGGTTCAAAGAGGGGTCGACTATCACTGAGGAGAAACTCGGATGGCTTCTTAGAGACAATAGAGAGAGGGGCAGGCAAGCCTGAGGAGGTTAGTCCCACAATTTCATTGTTAACTCTGAGTGACATTAAAATAGGATTGTCACAGTTTTATCACACATACAGTATATTTTTGAATAATTTGTATGATAGGTAAAACATGAGGATTCAAAGACAAAAGATAAGCTCCTTAAGAGTCCAAAGTAATTAGCTCAAAGTGTTAAAACATTAAGTTTTATAAAAATGTGGTTGAGGAGATTGTACCTGAAAAGAAGTCCCTCAGTCTGCACAACGAAAAGTCCTGAAGAAGTATTTTATTATGATGTAGGTAATAGTAATAACAATAGCACAAATGTTGCGTGCTCATCAAGGTACAAGGACTTGAAGGTTGAGACACATGTTCGATTCCAGCCAGACTTTTGTTGCATGTCATGCCCCTTTCTCCCTGTCCACTGTAAAGTAAAGGCAAAAAATGCCCTAAAATAATAATAATTCAATAAAAAATAAATATAGAAGTGAGCAGCAATTCCCAGTTCCTATATGGTCAATAGAAGCATAAATTAACCTGAAGGGTTATGGGAGATTATGGGAGATGTACCACAGGCCAAGTGGAGCACATAGATCACCTTCCTGATGTTTTGTTTCAAATATTTTTTTATATTGTAATATATATTATATAATATCTCATAGATATATTATATAATATTTTTGTGAATTATATTTATATTTATTGTTGTATATGAATTTGTTGAAGGGGAAGCAGATGAACAGGTTAAATGTTATTAAAGCACTGGAACTGTTAAATGGGCTTAAAATGACTTTTATTAGTCATGTTACACCACCACCACACCAGGATGTTCAGTATATGTCACTTAGGGACTTAATGAGTTCAAGTCAAGCATAAAGCTGGATAAGTAAAAGTCCAGGGCATTCAAAGTGTGTGTTACATCCAGATCACCATGGGTCCTCATGGGTTAAAACTGCCAGCAGCAATGAGCAGGTTTCAGGCTTCACAAAACTGAGCAAAGTCACTAGTTTCATACTATGTGATGGAGTGAGAACAATCACATGTCACTTTCATTTTTACAATATATGATATATAATACAAAATGAGGATTTGTTTCTGTCCCTGTTCACTGTCAAATCTCTCCTTTTAAATAGGATACAGCTTGAATGCATTGAATAGTTTTATCATTGAACTTCATCCTCCTGCACTATAATGTGTGTGTACGCTCTCTGTGCTCTTCAGGACCTGCTGGTGACAGTCTTTGAGAATGGCAGCCTGGTGAAGGACTACACCTTGGAGGAGATCAGGAAGAATGCTCGACTGAGGGAGGAGGAGGTGAACCCCACCCTGCACAACCACGAACAGGAGCTGCTGCACAATCACATCATCAATGGAATTCATTAAACCAACCACAAAGCCTCTCACAGTGCAAGTTATACTTCAGTGTTTAGCACATGCACTGGATGAAGACTGCAGTGTGTTCGAAAGGCACCATCTAGTATAAACTCAGCATATTGCATGGGAGTGAAAAGCTGTTACTCATAGCTGTCACCACCTACACTTCATCCTGAGGAGGCCGGTGATCACATCAGCTTCACCTCATTCACAAACACTCAGTCAGCAGACAGTTCACTGTGAAGGCAGAACTGAAGCTCAGGGTCAAATTTCATAGCTAAGTAAATCCAGATGAGAAGAATACCAATTGAAAGCTGTACTTCCTAAGTGAGGGGTTGCTACTGAACACTTGAACAAAAATAGAGTATGTATCTTCAGACATATTTTCCTTTGTTGATGATGCAGTACCTGAGCATTTTCAGGCCAAAGACTTTCAAATATTTAACCTCTGTTAGATTTCTTTTTCTTATTATTCTTATTAGAGCAGAAACGCATTGGAAGTATTATGGACCACACTAACATATACAATAAGGAGATACGAATGGTAACAGTATTATTGATTTTAGTCATAGTGCTACATCGTCAGGTATGGCTTTCACTTAGTGTTTGATATGCAATATTTAATGTAAGGTCAGTGACAGCCCTGGATATCAGAAGGACAATGCATTGCTCCAACTCAGCTTTCCTGTCTTTACTTTGGTTTGTATTTAGGAAACACAAACCATGTACACTTTAGAAAACTAAGACATCAACACTGACCGAATAAATGAATAACTGAAAATAAATGACACTATAGTTTAGGCAGTCAATGAAGCCTTACTCAGTAATTTTGTGACATCATTTCTGATGCCACGGGCCACAAATGCACACTCTGTGGAACTCCAATATAGACTAGATAAAAAACATTATGAAAGAAATAATCAAAAGAAAAAACTTGTAAAATATATTCACGAACCAATAATTAGTGAAATAATAATACATAAACATTCTGATTGACAGATAGAGACAGTGACAGTAGATAGATTCTGCCAGTGTCGTGTCTGAACTCTTCATCACAGCTTCTTTGTGCCTGTGAGCTGTGAGCAATTCAAAGAATCGATTTTAATCTCTGATTTCCATCAACAGAAGTAAATAGTGACTTTGCTGTATTCTCTTGCCTTGACCTCTTTGATTAGTTTCCAGCGGTGCTGTTATAAAGACACACGGTGATGGCACATCGTGGTACTCACTCTTCTTCTTCTTATAGTTTCTATGTGTGTTAAGAAGGTGGTAAATCTGTCTTTCCATGTGATTATGACAAAATTCTGAAATGAAGATGGGATGGCTTGGAAATAACAATAAGAACACACATGATTGATACTGAGTTGATGCATTAATATTCATATGTTAGTTACACTTTGTTAATTTGATGATGATGATGCTTGTGACAGCATCATTTTAACCTAGTTGATGTTTCATCACTCACCTCAAACTGAGTGATGACATGAAGTCAAACCTTTTCAAAAAAAAAAATTTTTTAATTTTTTTTGGTATCCTTTGCTGCTTGATACAATATTGACCTTTGACTAATGAGTCATTTGTTTGTGCAGGTGAACCTTAGAAGACAGACTGGACATTAAACTGCCTTTACTTAATTTAATGTAGATCTGTTCTTGTGCACCACTGAAAATATCATCACACATGATTCAGCATTGGCAAACTGGATTGGAGAAACGTGTGTATGAATAGATGGAATAAAACAAATAGATCCTGGTAAAGAGAAGCTATGGTCAATTACTTAGTTGAAAGTTGGGTTTAATTGGCCGATGAAGCATTGATTGATTTTGAGAAATTACAGGAACATTTGACTGTGATAGAGTCTCTAATGTGCAGCGTATTCCACCAGTTATTTTATGCTGAAGCTTCATCATAAGTCTTCACACACCAATGTTTCATCAGTTTGCCTTGTCTACTTTAGTAAGGAGTATTTTTATTTCCCACTGTGCTTTTCAAGAACCTCCACACAAGGGGCATTATTACTTCAGATCAAAGGAGCTCAGTTTCTGCAGACCCATATAAATCTGTGTTTCTGCATGTAAACTGTATTTCACAGTACTCAGACTGGTGTAGCACATGTAAATGTATCATCTGATGACCTGCCTTAATCAACATGCTGTGTAATGTCAAACACACTCACATTTTCAGTGGCTCCTTCCTCTTGTTTTTGGGCAGGTAGCAATATGGAAAGCACTGCCTGCTTTTACAGCAATGAGCCAGTTCAGTCACAGTCATCAGTCACAGCGGATGCAAGTGAGCTTTAAAAAGTGCTAACGAATGGAAACACTAGCTTGTCAATTTTGAGGGGTTGAACTTTAGAATGATCTGCAGGCCTGCTTCCAGCTGGATTTTACCTTTGAGAAAAGAACATTGAACAATGAACCCCAAAGCTACTACGGCTTTATGTTGGCTCCTTAAGTGTTGATCCTAATTCTCTCCTTCCCCGTTCTTTTATTTTCTCTTATCATGTTTGTCTTTGTCCAATATTCAGAAACAAAAACATTTTGAATGGTACCAGTTTCAGACTGCAGAGCCTGTTTGCATTGCATTCTCTTGCTGATGACTGGTCTGTAAGGATTCATGATAAAGTAGTGACACAGTTTGCCGCCGACACTGGACAACACATGGTTTACCTCTGGTGTAGCACCGACACTATATGTAACTATATTTTGTAAATGGACTTTTGAAAATCATTTGCTTCTAACTGATCTGTAACTTTTAAATGTTCTTTATCTTTGATTTGTTTGTTTAAAAACTGACCTTTTGTAAGATTAAAAAAAGAAAGAAAACCCCAACACTTTCATACTGAGGTGTGTTATTATGCCACATTGACATCTTGCAGAGTTGTCCATTACAGTAGAGAAGCAGTGTTATTACACTGAGCAGCCCAAAAATAGAGCCCCTGTATTTAACGAACTGGAAGTGTACACGGCTCCATCAGAGGCCCAACACATGATTACACCCTCCGACAGCTACTGTCACTCTCTCTGTGTCTCTGGTGTTAACTGTCATCACACCAGTGCTGATGGGGCGCACTCACGCTGCCAGCAGCTGCGTGAGGAGCACCGACTGCTGTCCCTTAATTCATTCATAGACACAGACCTCGGAGTGTCGCCTGTGTCATAGTTCATAGGTAAGATAATTCTTTCAATTCTTATACACAGTATTTGTTGGAAGAAAATTCCTGAATTAACATCATATGGCAAAAAGAATGTATGTGATTATGTGTACTTGGTAATAATTTAAATA
Organism: Centropyge bicolor; assembly: GCA_037975185.1. NCBI lineage: Eukaryota > Metazoa > Chordata > Actinopteri > Pomacanthidae > Centropyge > Centropyge bicolor. The sequence goes on along the minus strand of JBBMOC010000012.1, from coordinate 4,884,185 downwards.
CAAAGAGTCACTCAGCAGCAGGCTGAACAGCAGCGATACACAGATGAAGTATGTGCCCTCCCTGGTTGACTCACTGGTGCGTTGATGTGGTTGGGTGTCCTACCTGGACCCACACCCAACAGCATGTCAGTATCCTGGGACACACCTGTCCATCACTGCAGCAGGGTGATCCGAGTCTGATAATGATCTGACTCTGGTGACCCCCAGTGGTCGTATGAACAAGACACCGTGGCCAACAGCAGTGTATCCTGCTGGCATTTTAACTGGAGTTGTTTCATTTTTCCACAAACAAAATGACCTGAATTTTACCATTACCTGAAATGCAAGTGTCTGCTTTTAGACCCCTTCAGTTTAACAGAGTAGGTCAGCTGGTATTTGGCACTTCATGGTTCTGTTCACAGTTCTTAAGGCTGCCTTGTATAACACTGTGTGATGTGTGGAGTTGACCTGCACATAGAATCAATAAATGCAGGATATTGAGACCAAGAACAGTTCATGAAAGTTGCATTTCTCCCTTAAGCCACAAGGGGGAAGCAGCAAACAAAGCTTGAGTTCGTGCTTGAGATGAGGATGGGAGCTCAGTACTGCAGGAGTGGCTGAGTGAGTCCGAGCCATGTAGAGTCCTCAGATCAAAAACATCTGAATGTGAACTTGTTTCTCTTCAGCCTCGCTCCTGTTGGGTTCTGATTTCTACAGTAAGACCAAACTGACCGACAGTTTTAGCTGTCAACTAAATGTAACTGAGCTTGACCATCATTTACAAGACTGCTTCACCAACCAGAAGAAGATACTTATGCTGTTTTTCTCACATTTAGACACATGACTCATAACTGTCATCAGTATTCTCCGAGTGATACCAACACTGATGTCTTCAGATCAAATGAAGAATCACATGCTCGGCTCTTCAAACCCACTGTTGTTCATCACAGGGCTGTTGCTGCTTTTCTGCTCGATTGTGAGTTTGGAATGTTTGGTTTGCACATTGTTTGTTGCATCAGTTTTTTTTTCTCGCACGATTAAACTTTGAGGCATTTTGTTCATGATTTTATTTTTCTCCCATAGTGCAACAGGTCTTGTGAACGACTACCTCATGAAAAGCTCTTTACTTAATAGATTCAGCTTCTTTAAGTTGAGGCCACACATTCAGAAGCGTTCAGCCTGACTGCACAAACTTTTATTATTCAGTTATTTGTGCTCGTCTCCTGTCATTGTCCCTGACCTTTGGGAAGCAGACGCCTCACGCATTCTCTCCAGACACTGACTCTTCTAGTTGATTTGTTCATAAGAATGAGGCACTAATCTCTGTTCTGGAGGGGGTGAGGCTTTTGTCAGACACAGAGGAAGACAGATGTGATCTACTGTTGTCAGTCTGAAAGCTCACTGAGTCTTTTTATCAGTGCCTCAATTCAAATTCATGACTAATGTTTCCTAATTCATTCATTCTTAATTCATCCTAATTCCAACTACAGTGGACAGTGTATGGGAAGACGGGCTATTCTGGTGGGAAACTGTTATACAGACTGAGGTGGGACTCACACAAAAACAATGTTTGGGTAATTTAATGGGAGCAAAAAGAAATCTCAACAAACAAAAACTCACGGCAGTGTCAGGTCCAGCAGGTCAAAATCCAAACTTCAAGGAACAAGATAACTACATCGAAAAGAACATGAAGAACAAGACTAAGAACAAGGGGAAACACAACTATGAACAAACAGTCCGGCGAGGACAAAATGAAATGAACTGGCTTTTATAGAGTCCTGATGGCTGATAGACTGCAGCTGGGAACACAGGTGATGAGATGAGATGGGAGGGGCTGGTAGGAGAGGTGAGGCAGAGGCGGGGTGAGTGGACAAATACAGAGACCAGAGGTGAAACTATGGCAGGTGAATAGTGACAGAACTAAACAAGACTAGACTGACATGACAAGACTAACAGGACAAGACATGAATTAATACCAAACTGACTGAAGTAAAACAGACAGAAACTAAGGCAGAAAAGCAAGACAGAACCGGAGCAGAACAAAAAACATGTCAGGCAGAAATGAACAGAACAAAACTAACAGAACAGAGGCCTGACTGGCAGAACTATGACAGGAAACAAATGTCATCAACATTTTACTGTTAGAAAATCTAACAGCTTTATGTTTCCATTGAAACCTTTGTGCTCTTTCAGATCAGATCTATACAAACCTAATTTGGAAATAAAGTACAAGAGAAGAATTCTTTGCTCATGTTAAAGGGGAATTAAAATGGTCAGAAATAGAGTCTCTAACTTGCACTGTAACTGAAAAACCAAAGCAATGAGACAGAAGCAGCAGAGCTGATGGAAGCTGACTGGACATGAACATGAAGTCTATGGCTTCATGTTCTAACTGCACTGTGTGGTGTTTTATGTCATGTCTTTCTGTCTGTCTTTCAGATGGGGAAACTTTAGTGCTTGACAGCGGATTGGTTGGGTGTTGTCATGGAGATGACAGGACACGTGGCCCGGGAGGAGGCTCAGCTGGAATAAAAGGGTGCAGGGTTAATGATGGAGAGCAGAGCAGCTGCCTCAGCTCACCGTCCTGTGCTCTCACACACTGTCAGCTCGAGCTTCCTCTGCTCCTGCCAACACATGTGAACACAGGTTGGTGGGACGTTAGAATGCCGTCTCCCCTGTAAGCTGACTGGACGGGACTCTCTCCTCTGTGCCTCTCAGTGTGGATGATGGAGGTGGAGGGCGAGCGCTGCTGGCAGCGTCTGCTCAGGCTGCTCCTCCTGCTGCACTCCCTCCCTCTGCACTGCTCAGCCATCGAGACCGGTAAGACTTCACATACTGAGAAATACTGCAGTACTTTATCACATCACAGTACAGGAGGCTTGTCAGAGTTGTGGTGGTAAGGAAAAGTACAACAGAGAGAAATAGTGTAGTGTGTGAAAGTGTTAATGTCATGTAAGATATACCTCACAACACATGTTCGTACTTTTACTGTCACAACATAGATATTACTCTGTTCTGTACTGTCGCCTCAGTTTGTTCACTAGAAAACATGCAGACTTCACAGTTTACTTTGAATGTACATTTACAGCAGTTTCTGGAGTTCTATACAGCCATTGGTTGAATTTTTCTTTTCTTCGGTGAACAATTCAATTAACTGAGGCTTAGTTGTGTCTGTCACATTAAAAACCAGCTGTGATGTAAAATCTGTTATTTGCAGTAAAGGAGCTGAAACATTCCAAACTTATAGTTTCATGAAGTGATCCTCAGAATAATCCAGTATTTATTCTTTAATGAGAACAAATTTAAACATCATTATTTTTGTTGTATTGTTCTGGCTATAGTTTACAATGATGTTGAAGTAACTGAGTGATTTCATCAATGAGTAAGTGATGAACTACAGAGTCAAGCTCAGTCTGAATGGATACAGTGTATGATGGTTGGACAATATGACAGAGTTACGGTGAAATCATCACAGTTTCTCAGTTTGTGTAATGTTACAGAATACTGAGTGCTGAAGCAGCTCTCACTTTAATTTCGGCCTTTTTGAGACCATTGTGGGCAACGTTGCAGGTCTATAAGCAGACCTGTTGCATCCCTGTCAAGACCATGTCCGGTTTTTACAAATTCAATTTTTGTTTTTTTATTTATACAATTTCTAAACGTTTCAAAGAATATACATATCATGATGTACAGTGTATCACTATTAGCATAGCACAGTAATAAATGCACAGTTCAATCCCAGACACTGTGTTGCCCACCCCCACTGTGGCCCCATTAGACCAGTTCATTCAGGATTATTCACTGTCCTGTTTATACATCTTGTGCCAGAGTGACTGAATCAGTCTGAAGTGATATCATGGAAGCCTGTGTTGAGTCACCAGTGCTCGGACAGTGTGGCTGCTGCCCTGTCCCCCACACAAAGAGACACGTCTCTACTGTGGGGTGTCACCTGGACCTTGGCTTTTTTCCTCTGACACTGAAACTGAGACTATATTTACAATGATAGTGTTAAAAAAAATTCAGTCTTCAAAACTCTGTACTAGAGACTCGTTGTCCTCTGGTCACACATGTTTTGGAAAGTGTCCTCTGGGACTTTGTATTTACCCATGCGGTGCAGAGGGGATGAGCCGTTCCCACCAACAGGGGCTCTCGGGCTGTGGGACATTCCTGGAGGGCAGCGAAGGAGGATCCAGTTGTCTCCCAGGGAAACAGAGCTAATAAACTCCAGGGGTGGCCGTAAATTTTCTCATTATTTGGCCTGCAGCCCAGAGGCAGGGGTGGCCGGGGGGGGGGGCTGCTAGAGCCGGATCTGCCCACCCATCTGTCCTGGTCTTTCCTGGAGATGAGCAGTGATCCGACCAGGTTTGATGTGTTGAAGACAAACCATGCAGGACTAAATGACTCTCAGCTTCTTCTGCAGCATCACTGGAATGTTTACTGTAGTTGTCCTCTTTAGTCACACATTCAAAAGGCAGTGACAGTTCTCAGTCAGACAGGTCATGGTTGTATCTGGAAGTGCTCTGTCAAGGGCAACTTGCATGGCTCGAGATTCTTGATTCTTGACTCTCACCTGTTGTCAGTGTTACATTTCCAAATCGTTTAGTTTCCCTGCCGAGCTGCAGATGAGGAGCAGTAATATAAACAGTGAAGTATGTGCCTGTAACTGTCCATGTGGAGTGAAACTCATTCCTGAAATGCTCCATGTATCAGATTCTGTCTCAGGTTGTTTTTTTCTTTGTCAGTAAACGTAGTGGACTTCTGTGGCCAGACCATCCGGGGTGACGGCATGATTGTCAACTCACACCAGGAATCCAAGAAGTACTACTTTGTTACCATGGGAACCGACTGCCACCTCACCATGCAGGCCAGTTCCCCTAAAGACAAGGTCCAGTTCCACTTCCGCTTCTTCCTGGTCTACAGTCTGCTGCGAGTGGCCCCTCTGAGTCCGGCCCCTGTCTTCCCAGAGTCCCCCCGAGGCTCTGCCCCCCTCAACCCCAGACTGGAGCCCACCTCTGGTGAAAGCTCGGGGGACCCGTGTCACGCCGGTTCATACGTTCAGTTCTACGATGGTCGGGACAGGAGCTCGCCCCCCCTCGGGCCCCCGCTCTGTGGGAAGAGCCCACCCCGGCCAGTGCTGTCCACAGGAAACTACCTGACCCTGAGGCTGGTGACTCGGGGGACTCAGCCCAGAGTTGACTTTGTGGGGGACTTCACCTCCTTCAGACTTGGTGAGAAAGACTCAAACATGTTCGTCCACTCCACAGAGGCTCAGTGTCGTAGTCTCTGGTCAGATGTGCACACATAAACCAGTGTATGACAGTGATATATAGCCACTTAAACTCATTAAAGGTGCATTCAATCATCATCCATTAAGCTGTGTTTTTTGCCACTTCAACTCATGGGTAGGTTTACCAGTGAAGGTGAACTGGTCATGTATGAACCATCAGCTAGCTGCTGACCATGAGCTCTGTTTTTATCCTGGTCAGTTAAAATAAAATAAAATCAATATGTTCTAGCATCGATAACCAATATTTACTAAACGCAAAGAGAAATTAGGCGAAAAATCACAGGTTTGTCTCAAAGAATGAAGAAAGTTAATATCTGGTAACAACATGTGTCCAGTCTGTTGTGATGTGACAGTTAACTTTAAGATGACCTATCTTAAGTTACCTTACACTAAAATGAAGGTGCAAAAGATTTCCAGACGGGAGTCAACTGATGCATTTTGCTTCTTGTTTTAAAGAAATCTTTCTTCTTCTTATATATATATAGTACAAATAATATAATATAGTACAAAAAACCCACATGTACATCTGGACGAGCAACACATGGCTGACTCAGATCCTTCCTCTCTTGTCCCAACTGTTATGTTCCTCTTCAGGTTTTAACCAATCAGAGTGCAGCAGTGAGCCGTACTTCACCTGCAGGAATGGGAAGTGTATCCCTCTGGGCCTGGTGTGTGATGATAAAGGCATCGACAACTGTGGGGATGGGAGTGACTTGGAGGAAAACCTGACTACAGGTTGTAAAGGTCAGTGAGGTGATGAGGTGACACGAGCTCATATTCAAAGACACACTCCCTGATTTTATTGACGCACGTTGAAAACCTCACAGTTAAAGCTTCTAAACTAAGCTTTTGAATTTAAAGAGCTATAAAAAATCTCAGGGGTCGTCTTTACAACAAAATGGCGTTTCTTACCACTTAACATTTGACTCAAATCTGTCCTTCATCAGCAGGTCAGCTGTTACCTCCTGAACCCCCACCGGCAGTAACAACCCCACCCCCTCCGTTTCTGAACCCGCCCACAGTGCCAGTTCCTTCCCATATGAACTGTGGCGTGCCAGACAGCGCTCCCAGTCACGAGTCAGTAACAGGTGAGTTACCATTGTGACATAATAGATATGTAATAATTCAGATGGTGGAAACACTCCATCAGCCGGAATCAATCACTGTGTAATACACTGCTTATGTCCTGCAGTCGCTCGGTTGGTCAACAAATCAACTAAGTGCCTATTTGGATGCAAAGTGTCCTGATGAGTGGCCATGAAAGTAATGGAGGTGGCCATTGAGTTGTTAATTTCACCGAAGGACTCGTAAACCAATAAATGGTGATGGATTCTCAGGGCAGAGCCAGCAGCAGCCTTTTGAGGGCTCTGTCTCCAGTCCAGCGTCCGAGGTGCAAACAGAGACTGTCTGGACCGGCCTGTCAGCTCCTGAGTGCTTTTAAGAGCCAGCCAAGTCTGGCGTAAGAAAACAGCTATTCTTCTCTTCTGGCTGTTCAATGGAGAGCAGGAGAATGGATCCACATTTGTTTATTAGCTGGGATCCATTTCAAAGCTTTCTGCTCTGCCCACATGGACGGAGCCCCGGCTGGATGGACGGACATATTGATTCATTCACTGATGGTCACAAGTGAAACTACTGGAAATCTACATAGTTAGTGGCTCCAGACCTGTCGATATGTACCCTTCATTTATTGTATGTTACAGCCAACGTCTGCAGAATCTGTGCAACATGTGTCCAGGTGATTGGACAGCTTTAGGTCTGCTGGAGGCCAGAGCTCATGTTTAACTTTGGACTTTTTCTCTGAGTGAGTGAGACAGTGAGTGAGACTGAGAGTGAGACTGAGAGTGAGACGGTGAGTGAGGCTGAGAGTGAGACTGTGAGTGAGACTGAGAGTGAGACAGTGAGTGAGACTGAGAGTGAGACTGTGAGTGAGGCATGGTACGTTTCATTTCTCAGATTGTTGTTTTTTTTATAGTTAATATACTTGCAGAATAAGTTCACTGATTTTTATTATGTCCCTCTGATTGGTGGAGACAACACTTCACACCAGCTTCAACAACAGAGACATTTCAAATGAAAAAATGAAAAGTTTCTGATTGATCAGGACCTGGTTCTGTTGAAGATGTGAGCACGGCTGCTCACACTCGGGCCAGTGCCACTGTGGCTCTCTAGACAATGATATAAAATCAGAGAATGGACTGAGCACTCTCCCATGGATCTCTCTTATTTAGACAGTAGGAAGAGGAGCCAGAGTAAGTCAAACACAGAGGAGGGGGGGTCCTGGCAAGATCTGAGTCCTCAGATACAAAACCCACTCCAGGAGTGAATGTGTGATGGTTCCTGTGTCTGTTCCATCTGATTTCATGTGGGAAGAGTACTGCACTTCTTTACACACTAACATGATACAGGTTTTTCCACCTGCATCGTACATGAACTCATATATGGTTGCCATGTGAACAAAGAAGTGAATGTTGCCCCTCTGATCCCCAGACTCCGCGGCCTCCCTGTCCCTGCTGGTTCTCTACGTCCTGCTGGGCGTGGTGGCGGGCGGCCTGCTGCTCTGCTGGTGCTGCTGGTCGCCCGGCTGGTTCCTGTGGCGAGTCAGCGTCTGTCGCTTCATACCCTGCTGCAACTCGGCCTGCGCCTCCTGCCAGCTCTGCGCCCGCAGCTGCACCCACAGCAAGGAGCACCGGCTGGCAAAGGTCACCCCACACGTACCCGTCAACGGGAGCTCGACGGGCACGGCCGCCGCCGCCGCCAACAGCGCTGATGAAAACGTTACCATGGCAGTTGTTTAGAGGTGAAGGTCTGTTCAGTGCAGCATGTTTATCAGCTGTGATCAGTGAACACGAACAGTCACTGCATGAAACTGTGGAACATGACGGAGAATCTTTGATGGAGCTGGGACTGATGTGGTCCAGGATGAGCAGGGCTGGTTTTCATGCTTTAACTGTGACGAAGCAGGTGACGACACTGCTGCGTTCATGTTGTTATAGGAAGGTAAAGCAGGGTACTGTGACTATGGATTGTAAGAAAAGTCTGAATGTATGTGACAGGATAGAATGAAGGGTTCGTAGAATCGCTTGAGATACATTGTTGTTCATTTTCACCTGTGTTGAAGTTATGTCTTTCATATGATGATGGCAACACATTCTGTTACAGAGACTGCAGTTTGAGAAGTGCAGCTTTCAATGCTCGGCCAGTTTTCAGAAAAGACCGTGTTCAGTTGTTAGTGTGGACAGTTTCTACTTTATTTATTTCTTATAAACATGCTTGTCTTAGAAATAACAGTTTAGTTCCAAGTGAAACTACATTTCCACTCCACAGCTTTGACCAAAAGTTTTCCACAGACACACGCTGAGGAAACATCCCAGGACTACAGAGTCGCCCATCTGGTGACAACAGCTGTTCTCCCTTGGAGAAATTCCTTGAAACTTTCCACCCTCCTCCAAGCAGTCCGCTGTTGTTCCACATGTGAGCCAATGTGAAGTTTGGACAATGGAGCACAAAGACATCCAGTGCCTAGTTCACAGTTCTTAGAGAAAAACTCTGTGCTAATGAAGTATGGACTTGTAACATGATACTCTGTGTGCAAAATAAACCTTTGACAAATTACAACAGAGATTTGTGCTAATTAACCAGTTTCAATTACTCAGGTATTGTCAGTAGTGTTGATTGTGGTGGTTATAATGACTAGGGGAGGACTCAAATGCAACACACACAAAAACAAGAATGGACAGAAGTACAAGTCTTTCATGAGGACAGAAATCCTAAGAAAAACTCACGACAGGGTCGAAAACAGAAATAACAGAGAGGATGATGAAGAGCACGAAGATGACAGACTGGAATAACTCACACAAAGGACAACTAGTACAAGAGAAACAACAATCTGGCAAGAGCAAACTGACATGAACTGACTTATATAGAGCACTGATTAGTGATGAGCTGCAGCTGGGAACACAGGTGATAGGATGAGGTGGGAGGGGCTGGTAGGAGAGGTGAGGCAGAGGCAGGGTGAGAAGACAAATACAGAGACCAGAGGAGAAGATCTATGGCAGGTGAATAGTGACAGAACTTAAACAAGACAAGACTGAAAGAATAAAGACATGAACAGCAAAATTGACCGAGCAATAATAGAGACTGAAACTCAGGCAGAAAACTGAAGACAGAGCTAAGACAGAGAACCAAGACAGAACCAGAGCACTTCCAGTCCACATACAAACTACGGAGACACTTCAGTCCCATGTGTAACTGAACACGTCATTCCAAAAGCATCAAGTGCTTCTATAGCTACGTCAGCTGATGGAGCTATAAGGTTTATTTTAATTCACTGGAGATAAGGGAAAAAAGAGATGACATACGTGTTTGACATGAAGTAAATCAAAAAGCTATTTTGAGGCCTATTTTAGCTTGATTCTCTCCCAGGCTTTGTCAACCTCCCAGTGGGATGAAAAAAGTCCTCTGTCTGTCTATACAGTAAAAAGTACAGTGGGATGGACCCTCCCCGTCCTCTCCTTCTGTCCAGATTGATGCTCCATGTGAGGGGCAGCTTGTATTCATGTGTCCAGCAGGCAAACTTTCTTTGTGGCGTCCTCTAGATGGAGTAGCTCCATAACCTTTCCTGCCTCTGCCACAACGTGTATTCTGTACCTACATCACACAGAGCCCCCTGTACCGGCTTTTTAGGGGTTTTTATTTGTGTCCTTACTAAGGCATAAGGCCTTAAACCAACAATGTGTTTCTGACCTCCAGGTTGCCAGGCTGCTGCACATTGAAGCATGCAGACTTCTTTGTCTGAGACTGTACGGGAAGACACGTGCATCCACACACCCACAGCAGTACAGTATAGATCCACTCAACCCACTCAGACGTGCATGCGCGTCACTCTCTGGAGAAGGTCAGTGCTCCAGCGGGATATTCTCACATTTCACTTCAAGCTTATATTGAATTAGTCATGAAAATGTCCTCATATCATTACAATGATGGATCCTCCTTTTACAGGCTGATTTTATAAGATCTCTGTTTAATAAACACTGTGAGAATCTCTCTCTGTCATGATTCAATATTTTTTGGAACACTCATGTGTGAAGTGAGGCCACTCACATTCAACTGGTCAAAATGATCTTGGTGCAGAGTATTGGGTGATAAGTTCGGAAATAAGAGGCTGCTATTTATGGTATTGACTGATATCAGGAAAAACTTCTTTCTGAAGCACACAGGAAGCCAGTGTGAGTGGACCAGAATGGGGTGATGTGCTGAGGTGATGACCAGACTCTGCATTCATGAGAACATCAAACACTGACGTTCAGCAGCAGCTTCAGTCCTATAAAGTGAAGAACCAGACTGAAATGGTTTGAGTATGTTATTAGTTCTACTAGACCAAACTGCAGCATAGTGTAAATAATAACTGGATTAAAATACGAACCCTTTCTATTCTACAAAGTTCTAGGCTAGTTCAGATTTTTTTCGACGAGTCAGCATTAGTAAGACAGATGAAGTAACGTTGTAGTTGTCTCAGTGTCAGTCTTTTGTTGCTATGTACATACTGTAATGTTCTGGAAAAATGCTGCTTCATTAAATGCTTCAAAATAGAAATGTAGCCTAACACCTACATTTTTCATAGCTTCTCAAAATGTGGGTACTATAAAGAACTTGACTGTGTCACATACAGTATATTGTATCACGTCGTTGAAGCTAAACTCTGCTTACACTGAGATATTCATGCTTGGCTGCATCAAATGAAAAATACTCTTTGAACAAATCATGTCCACGCATTAGTGTGTCATGTTTGTTCCAGCTGCCAGTCAGAGACATACATTTGAACTGTCTAAAAACAAATGAAATGAGCACACACGGTGGCTCTGAAGCTCAGCTCACAGTTCTCAGCAGGATGTGATCCCAGCCTGCTCTGCAGCCTGGTGCAGCCTGTTGTTCTGTATCTGACTCACAGGCTGCTCGGTCCACTCTGGGGGGCGGGGGGGCGCTTGGCAAAGAGTCAGCAGCTTCACACTGTGTGTGTTGCTTCTGGTTTCCACTGGCAACCTTTCAAGTCAAATCCCTGTTTCCATGAAAGACAGAAAAATATCTTTCCCAACCCTTTTGTCATTTTGATGTGACTTATGTCGTTGACCTCTTGACCCCCAGTTAAAGTGTTAAGCTGTGCAGTGGGAGGGTTCATAATTTAGTCAAATGTGTTGACACAAGGCGTCAGAAAATGATTTCTGACCTTTGGACAGAGACCGTAAAAGCACTTTAAATATACTTAAACAGAGTCCATCCTCCTGCATACTCTCATCCATCTGTGTGACAAACTGATACATTAGTAATTCATTAATACTTAGACTGTATTAGATCCCCCTTGAACAAAACAACTGAAGTTGATCACAGAGAACACTCACGTGCGGCCTGTGCTCCCCACTCTGCTTTCGCCTTAATGATTAACCACTTCATTAAAAAATATCTACTTTATTTTTTCATATTTAAACAATAATCACAATTTGCATTGCATCACTTTTAAAGAATCGCTGATTCACACACAGTTGCACACAGCTGCTGAGGGGCTTTACAGTCAGTTTGGGTGGACTGTGTTCAGAGATGTGAGGCTTCAGTTCAGCCATCGCTCCAACTATTCTTAGACCAGAGAGTGTCGTGTTGACGCAGGGTTAGAACGGCCTCCCACTCCTGTGTTCTGGTCCCATTGTTGTGCTATCTCAGTGAGCAATGCTGCTGGATGTGTCAGTGAGTCGGCTGAACCGTCCTGTGACCCTATAAAACCTGCAGTCAGCCAGTGAAGCAGCAGGGGTTCAGGACAAACAGAGTGTGTCTCAGCGAGGACCCCAGGTCAACACACACTGTATAGGACCTGTTCACTTACTCACTTGAACTTGGTGCTTAACCGCAGCTCGCCAGTGATGCTTTTATTGACTGTGAGTCAAAGTGAAACGCTGAAGGACTTCTCATGGTGTACATATGTAGTAGATGGAAGTGTGGCAGCAGCTACAGCTGGAGTCTGTGTGAATGAGTCAACTTCACTCAGCGTCGCCCATCTCTCAGGTTGGGTTGTTCAATGCGTTATAAATGTATTTATAACGCGTCATAATGCATTATAGAGATAGGCGTCAAATAAAGTGTTACCAACTTTTGTTTTATCAACTTAACCGCTCACTGTGAATGTGATAAAGTTTTTTGAAGGAGTCACATTGTTCATAAAAATAAGTTTTGCAATGTTTTGTGTTGTTCTTGCATAGATTAAAAAATGTGTATTTTTCTTCAAGCAAACCACTTATAGTGACTTATGACCAGCTTGTAATGTGTTATATCAGCCTGTACCTGAGCAGTTTCATCACTTTACTTGAAGCGCCCAATGAGCATTTAGAGTAACTTATAATCACATTATACCAGTGATTATAATGCATTATAAAGAGTTTTAATATATGACAACTATGACCAGCGATCATGAAGTATTATAATACTTGACCTTATAAGCCATTATAAAATGCTCTATAATGTGTTATGCTCATTGTTATAAAGCCTTATGATGATTTATGAGTGTTTATAATGATAGTTATACACGTTTATAAGCATATCATAAATATATGTATAATGCATTATCTATGTGGGAATTGTCAGTGAGTTGCCAACAGTTATAATGTATTTTAATACCTGACCTTATAAGTGATGATAAAATGCTTTATAGTGTGTTATGATTATTGCTATAAAGCATTATGATCATTTATAAGTGTTTATAACTGTAGTTATTAAGTGCTATAATGTCACAATGTTTGTAACTTGTTGTATTTTTTCAGAGACTTTAGAGGATTTATTTTCCCCCTCATTAAATGGTAGGAATATTCTTCTCCATCCTGCTGAGCACAACTTGCTCACAACAAATTCATTTTCTGTTCAGTGTGTTTATGAGGCGAACGTAGAATGTGAACGTGACGTAAACAAATAAAATCATCTGACTTTTTATTATTTGTTTTTATTCCTAATGAGACAAATCCGTCCTTAAATATCAAATTATTACTAGTGATTAACCATTACCACCAAGAGACGTGTTTCAGACTGCAGGAAACTCAGAGGAGTCAGAGGAGAACGTTCTCCAACCTCAATTCACTGACGTTTAACAGTCACTGAAAAACAGTGCAGAAGAGTTTCTACACCTCCAGGAGCAGAGAGAATCCCAGAATGCAATGCAGTCACATCATGACACCTTTATCAAATCATAAAAAGACCAAAACCAACAACAACACTACGAACAAGTCTTGTGTGTTTATGCTCAGTCTGATTGGATCCCACATACGCTGCCCTGCTGCCCCAGCTGTACTCACTCGTGCACCACATGTGGATTCATCTGATGATGAAATGCACCATTTCCTCCTGTTTGAGTTGTATTTGCTAAAACCCACAGTGAGCAGCTGAAATTATCTGTCAGTCTGAGGGAGGTCATGTTTGTGTTGGTGTTTGACTCTCAGTGCCCTTTGGAGAGAATCTTATGAGCAAGTCTAGGTTTGTGTATGTAAACTAAAGCCATACACACATTGATTTATTAAAGCTATAAAACAGTTCTACCAGAGAAAAGATGGTGGAGGACTAAACATGAATGTACAACAGAACAGTCAGTCAGTCCATCAGTTTAGCCCCTGTTGTAGTTGTGTTACTGACCAGAGGGGGCAATAAAACCATAAAAGCTCTCAGTGTCCGGAGTGTTCCTCTGAGGCTCAGAGTTCTCAGTTACGAGTCTGGACCTGGCTGTTTGTCCTCACAGATGAAGGTGACGGAGCTGTTCAACAGGTCGTACATGTTGACCTCCACCACCTCTGCCGATGACTCGCCCTCTCTTCCACCTGCCAGAGCCACAAACACCTGCTGGGCGGCTGCCAGCTGTGCTTGCTCCTCAGAGGTGATCGACTCGGCCCCTTCACTGCCTGTCGGATCTGCTGAAATCACCTTTTTGGACAGAGAAGTCATATATTAAATATTCAAATATATAATGTATATATATAATGGTAGAAGTGCACTGCTCTGCTGGCTGGTTTCCATCAGCTGTCTGAGGAAAAACACCTGTAGTGACATCACTTATTCTGTTGGAGTCAGAGTGAGTTAATATTCATAGCCCAGTCTGTGGGGGGGGCAAACTATACAATATAGTACATTTGTACTATTTTTTGTTTGCAGTCATCATGTGGTCTGTAAAAAGTATGAAATAAATGAACATGCCAGATTCCCTGAGGTCAAGTAATGTCTTCACATTGCTTGCTTTGTATGACCAATCTCTAATAATGTATTCATAACAAAGTATTACGGTAATATTGTAAAACACAGGAAAAACAAGCACATAACTCAACAAACGTCTGACAGTGCCACTGAGAGAATACTAAACTGATTAACTCATACTTCATGATGAAAATGACCTTTGATTCATTCACTAAACCAGTGAACATTAACTTCAGCTCATCTGTTATCATGTGAGCTGAGGAGATGGAGGAAGTTTGTGTGGACCATGTTTCCCATCTGACTCACTGTGTGTGTGTGGGATGTGGAGGCCTGTTCCTCTGCAGCCTCCTGCTCCTCCTGTGCCTCCATGTGGCAGGAGAGCAGGTGCTCCTGCAGCTCCAGCTGGGAGGGGCAGAGCAGGGAGCAGAGGGGGCAGCTCGACGCCTCGCCGCTCTGGCTGACGTGCTGGTTGCTGATGTGCTCCTGCAGCTCCTCCTCCCCGCCCAACACAGCGGGGCAGTAGTGGCAGTGCACAGCTGATGCTGTTGAGCCTGGAGGGATTATTTAGTGTAGCAACAACAATGTGCTGTTTAGCTCTTGAGTTTATGATCATTACAAATTCATCATCTGCCATTAAATAGTTATTTCACAGCCACATTCTAAAACATATGTTGGTAACTGTTGGCCACCATCGACCTCATAATGCCAACCTGTGTGAGAGCTTCTGTCCAGGCCTGTGCTGTCCTCACCTTGGTGCGCAGCAGCCTGGTGTTTGGCCACACTGGCAGCGCTGGGAAAGAACTTGAAGCAAACGTCACACTGGACCAGGTTTTTGAGCTGCCGGGTGTGGTTCGCAAACACATCAGGGTGGTTGGTCCTGTTATGGTACCACAGACCTGACAGTTGCTGTGGCAACAGAGAAAGACATATAGATAAAACAGACAGCAACTGAGCATCACACAGAGCTGTGGAGCTGAACCACCTGGTCCTGGACCTGGACCTGGACCTGGTCCTGGTCCTGGTCCTGGACCTGGACCTGGTCCTGGACCTGGACCTGGTCCTGGACCTGGACCTGGACCTGGACCTGGTCCTGGTCCTGGTCTGTCTGCTCCTACCTGGTACGACTTGTTGCACAGGTCGCAGCTGAAGGGCTTGCTTCCAGTGTGTGTGCCCTTGTGTTTGTCCAGCAGGGCAGCACTGGTGAACACCTTGTTGCAGGTGGGACATTTGTGGAACTCTTTTGGGTGGAACTCCTGGATGTGCTGGCGATGCTCCTCCAGCGAGGAGAAGCTGAGACAGCATTTCTGACAGTCATGAGCCTCCGACACGTCTGACAGGCAGAAGAGGGAAACACACACTGGAATGATGGAGCTAACAGCTGAATGCTAATTTCCCTTACGATGCAAACAGCTGGCTCCTGCATGAATGTGAGTGTGTGCTCTTACTGTGGAAGGTGTGCAGGTGGACGGTGAGTCCACTGGCCTGGCTGTAGCCTTTGCCACATTCTCGACACACATAAGGCCGGTCACCAGTGTGTGTTCGCACGTGACGCGTCAGTTCGATGGACTGGGCAAAGACGGCCTTACAGTACTGACACACGTACATCTTCCCTAAACACAACAATTATACCATTACAAACAATGATGAGAATTCAGAGCAGTGCACAGACAACAACCTTCTGCTCAGTGTTAACAAAGCCAAGGAGCTGACTGTTTAAAAGAGCAGACACAGACACACAGCCCTGTCTCCATCAGTGGAGCTGAGGTGGACACTAAGAGATCAGACGACAGAGAAGCTTATTTTTATGACTTAACAATAACTTTATCCATTTATATAACTTTTTTTTGAGTGTAGCATGAAGGGACTACAACTGTTGTAGAATGATATATTAAGATTGAAGTTTTGGAGATGAGAGATTTCTCAGATTTCCCAGATTGCCTCATCATCAGCAACACACTTCAACAACACAACAAGGTTTGAAAATATTAGATTCAGTTCAGTGAACAACTGGCCTGATGTGGAATCAGTGTGGTCACACCATGTTAATGTTCAACACACTCTGTAGCTTTAAATGATTGATTTGAAGCTTCATGTATTTAAAACTAAAAAGATGGTCAACAGCAGAAAACACTCCTGGATCACCGACAGGCCGGTAAACAACAGAAACCTTTCCTCTGTTAGTAGACAGTGTGTGTGAGTGTGTGTGTGTGTGTGTGTGTGTGTGTGTGTGTGTGTGTGTGTGTGTGTGTGTGAGTGGTGTGTGAGTAGTGTGTGTGAGTGGTGTGTGTGAGTGGTGTGTGTGAGTGGTGTGTGAGTGTGTGTGCGTGTGGCGTGTGTGAGTGTGTGTGAGTGGTGTGTGAGTGTGTGTGTGTGTGTGTGAGTGTGTGAGTGTGTGTGTGTGAGTGTGTGAGTGTGTGAGTGTGTGAGTGTGTGTGTGTGAGTGTGTGTGTGTGGTGTGTGTGAGTGTGTGTGTGTGCGTGTGGTGTGTGTGAGTGTGTGTGAGTGTGTGTGAGTGTGTGTGAGTGGTGTGTGTGTGTGTGAGTGAGTGGTGTGTGTGTGTGTGTGTGTGTGTGTGTGTGTGTGTGTGTGTGTGTGTGTGTGTGTGTGTGTGTGTGTGTGCGTGTGTGCATCACCCTCAGAGTGTTTCTTCTTGGTGTGATAAGCGAGTGCGGCAGCCACACTGAAGCTCATGTCACAGTGTTTGCACTGGTAAGGTTTCTCCCCTGTGTGCAGCCTCATGTGATTCTTCAGAGATGAGCTGGCACCGAACTTTGCGCCACAGTCTTCACAAGCAAACGGCTTCTCTTCAAAGTGCTCGGTGCGCTTGTGGTAAATCATGCCTAAAACATGGCAGACGTATGACATGCATGGATCACATGACCTTCTTTACATCAGCATGACTTGTTATGTTCACATGTCACAGCTCGGAGAGTATGTACTACGCATTACCCCCTGGAGCAGCCCATTCTCACCTGACGGGTGAGCGAAGGTTCGCCCACAGAGGTCACAGGCCACCTTCTTCTTGGCCTTGCGGTGAGCCTCCACCCGATGGCGCTGTAGGGCCCGCTGGTTGGGCAGCTTGGCGGGGCACTGCGGGCACTGCTGCTCGTACTCCTGGGACATTGGGCAGCGCTTCATGTGGGCCAGCATTCGACACTTATACGCAAAACCTCTCTTACACCAGCGACAGGAGTAGGGCTTGGAGGGTGGGGAAGAGGAGGAGGAGGGGGGAGGGGAGGAAGAGTCTGTCGTAGCATTTATGACTTTCTCATCCTCTTCAGTCTCCTCCTGCTGCTTTTCTTCCTCTCCCTCTTCCTCCTGCTTATCTTCACTTCTGGTGCCGTTCTGCTTTTCTGACTCAGCTGCAAAAGATGGAAGAAAAGAGTCACAACATGATTTGAACCATCACCATCATCAACAGTAAGAGAGAAACATGACAGCAATGTCCTGAATATGAATGGCTTTAACAGCAGTTTTGTTGACATGTTGACATTTGGATATTCACAGTGTGCTCTTCTTCACCTCCCGGTTGGTCTCCTCGTGGCTCCTGCATGTTCCCCTCCACCTCCTCCAGCAGAGACAGCAGTGCTGTGGGGAAGGAAGGAGCTTTGTGCTGAAGAGTCCGGAGCAGCCTGAGGAACGCTCCCTCACTCAGCCGTCCGTCTTTCACTCTGCTCATCAGCTTCTCCAGCGCAGAGCTGGGATCACTCTGCTCACAGCACTGACACACCACCTGGCAGGAGCAGAAATGTGTCCTTTATTAAGCTGGTATATTATATTTACTCCTAATTTGACCTGTAACATAATATTTTTCATATTTTAGTTTGAAGCTTCCCCTTTTTCCATCTGCTCTCTTTTAATCTGCTGTTAATGCAACTAACAATTCATTCCTGTTTACAGCTGCCTCATCCTCAGTACATCAAACATTTCCATTAGCACAACAGAGTCATGCCACACTCACCACCCTCCTGCTCAGTTTCCCTTCTCCAATAGAAATCATCATCTTAAATCTTAGAATATCTTCTAAGGCTTTAAAGGTTCCCTCTAAAGTTTTAGAGTAATCCGCATAATTGTTCCATGACTGTGTCACTGATTTGTTTGTTGAGGACATGAGACACAGTTCTGCCAGTGGTTTCACACTATTCCTCTGATGACCAACAGGTGGCAGTAACACATCAACACCTCAAAGATACACAACGCAGTAGCAGTGAATGCAAGCATCACTTCTGGTTTTCAGGCCTGGAGCCACCTGTCCTACCTGTCGGTCCTGCTCCTCCAGGCTGCTCTCTGCCGCCTGCCTCAGCAGCTCCAGGACAGACGGCAGGCTGGTGAGGAGCTCCACCACCTGAGAGGAATGTTCCAGAAAACCAGTGGCAGGCCCACTCGATACCTCGGCTGCCGTCGTGTTCTTTTCTTCCACTACACTGTCTGAGGATTTGGTTTCTTCGGGCTCTGTGTACACACACGGAGGAAAACATGCAGTGCAGTCAGAAACAGGTTGTTCTCTTGTACAGATGTTCAACAGATGTTTCTAAACGACCCATCACAAGTACGTGGCATGGTGAGCAGCTGAGACTGACCTGAGGACTCCACACACGTTCTCTTACAGGCTGGTTCCTCTGCATCTCCACCATCGCTCCGACTGCTTTCCCTCTTCAGCTCGGCCGGTGGCTTGGTCTTGACTGGAGACGGGTCGTCCTCGGCGGTTAAAGCTGAACCTTCAGGGTTCTGGCTCTGGGCTCTGTTGATCACAGTCAGGGTTGGGGTCTGTGTGGAAAGGACTGCGACTGGGGGCTGCTGGTTCACAATACTAGTGAGGACGTTTTTGAAGCCGACGGCCACATCGAACATCTGCAGGCTGTCTGCAGCGGCCACGATGCGGCTGACGTTGTGTTTGCCTATAGGCAGCTTGCCGGTGTACACCATGTCCAGCAGACAGTCAAACTCCTGCGAGGAGACCATGGCTGTGTCGATGGAGATGGTGTCGGAGCCGTCCAGGAGAGACCTGACAGAGATGAAGGTGATGTTATCTCATAAGTCACAGGTCCCAAAGTGACCACCTCATCATAAGTCATCTTTCCTGTTTTCACTCATTTGCCTCATAGTGCAATGATTCATATGAATTTGTTAGATGATCAAACAAGAACAACAAAACAAGCAAAGAAAAAAACATAGCAGACATGAGACAACTGGCTCTTGACAGACCTGGTTGTTCTGCCCACAAACTACAGTTGGCTAGACAAAGCAATCAACTAAATACAGCTGGATAAACTACATGAAAGAAAATGTCTTCTAGATTTTCACAGAACTGAACAAAGCTGATCAATAAAGTAAGATCCGGCAGGCATTGTACAGCCACACACCTTGACTATGTATTGAAAAGAGCTGGACTCATCTCTGTCAAAACACTATTCACACAGCTTTAAAAAGAAAATGCAGAGTCAATTTAATGATCAATATTCAATGCAATCAACTTATTGTGAAATTCTCCACTGTGGGACGAATAAAGGTTTATCTTATCTTTTTTTTTTTTTCCAATTGGCTTGAGACTTGCTGTAGTAGGACAAGCAATGACAAGACTTGTAAATGAACTTGGACATGCCCTCAAGGAGTTGAGACTTGACTGGAGACTTGTTTTGACAAGACTTGGACTTGTCTCAGTTGACTTTAGAGTGGACTTGACACTTGCTTTGATAAAACCTGAGAATTGCATTGATAAGACTTGAGATTTTAGTTGAAATTTGATACTTGATATGTGTGTTAATAAATCTTGAGACTTGACTTAAGACATGCTTTCTTTGCTCAGACCTTGTACTTCAGATTTGCATTAATGGGATTTGAGACTTGACTACTAATACTCTCATTTTAAAATGTGTAATTACGATGTGTCTGGAGAGTATTCAGACTTCTCAAATGTCTGTGTACTGTTTATGAAGACATGAAGCCTGACAACTTTCCCTCAAGCATTCGTGAACCAATTAGAGACACGGACAAAATAAACTCAAGGTCCACTTTTTCTGAATGACTTGCTAAATGTGAATTTACAAAATGTTTCACTGTAATAAATCAACTGCAACTCAACCTCTGAAGATCAACTTTCAAAGCCCATGTTCACAGTACCTGAAGAGCATGCTGGAGGCAGCCAGCACCAGCTTGTGTGCCCGGTGAGGACTGTCCCCCACCAGGATGGTGCAGTCACAGAAGTGGCCCTCCTTCCTCAGGGCCCACAGCTGCTGCATCAGCTGGCTGCTGTAGTTAGGCAGCTCTATCATTCTGATCGACGGCTTGAAGGGGACAATGTTCCCTTCTCTCTTGTGTGGAAAGAAAATCATATCAGTTTGTAATCATTCTCAGCAATCAACAAACATACAAAATACTGTGCATATAACCTGCTACACATACTCCATATACTGTAGTCAGTCATGGGAACGGTGCTTCAGATGGAACTCTACTCATGTCATGTGCACGCTTTGTGCATTGGATGTATGCCGAATTAGTAAATGGCTTTCACATGAAGTCTCAAGTAGCTCATGTTGTGGGAGTCACGTGTCTGGACCAAGCAGCAAACCCACATCTGCCTTCTGTTTGAATGGGATTTTGTCCCGTTAAAAAAATGGCATGTCAGTTAATATATTGTAAGCTAACAGTACAGCGGCAGTGGTCCACATTTACACCAGCAGACTGTCTGCTCAGGACCCTGATGTTCACAGGCTGTTCACTCAATGTTTACAAGATAACACACGAGCCAGCCAGCTCCGGCAGGCTATCCGTCATTAGCATTAGCTGTGGATGCTAATGTAAACTAGAAAGGTTTGCTAATGTTCGGTCGGAGGAACTCAGTGGGATACAGGAGCTATTACAGGCTGAAAAAACCCTGACGACCATCCGACATGCAGCTTCCACTCAATGGATGTCTTTACCTTGAGAAATTCAAACGATCCGTCTCTTTATTTAAACTTCTCTGCTGAACAAATCTGGTGTGCGCAATAAAGCTTAGCCGTTTTGAAAATGGAGACAGGCGGTCCGACCAAAATGGGGACCGTTCCGGTTCAGGAAAGCGCTGCTGTTACTCTGTGTTACTCCAAGGAGTTTGCCTTTCGATTCGATTCGATTGATTTGTGTGAAACAAGAGCACATCAGTAAAAGTAGCTGCCTTATAGGTGAATTTTGCGATTTCACATTTTAAAGTAATCTTTTTTCATATCCGCAACAGCAGATGATTATGGGTGTACCTGACCTGGGACAAGCGTAAGCTGTGCCACCCCCCCGTCCATAACTTGAACTTCGTCTTGTTTTTGTTTCCTCCTCTGTTGTCAGTGTACGATATCAATTATAGACGGCGCTGTGCCACTTTGATATTTATGTTATTTCTGAGGTAAACACGTCCACTCCAGTCAATCTACAGCATCTGTCACTTGGTAATGGCTATAGGAAAACAGCTGTTAGAGGAGGAGGACAAATACAGTGCATTTTTGGTTGGGTTTGATTCTGTGATAAACCAAGCAGCATTTCAGTCTTTGAAAAAACTCAGAGCACGATTTAATACATGGAAAGTAGTTTTAACAATGGAAGAAAAAGCCTGTTGGTGGTTAATTAATTACTACACTAAGAATCATGTTCAATAGGTGTTGATGAAAGAATCCTCATACCTCCAATCCCATACTCTATTTGGTAATTTATTAAATATTATTAGGAATGTGTGAAGACAGGGTGCTTTGAAAATAACTTTATTGTCCATAAGAAATGACAGTGAAAAGAACAGGACATATCACTGCTTGCATTCTCTTTCTCACTTCAACTCAAGGTTTGCACTGCTGAAATTTCTGCAGGAATCAGCCTCTATACATACCGTGTAGCTATGCATCTCTAAATGCCACATGGAGTATATCGATATAGATTTGCTGTAGAGGTAATAAATGTTTTAACATTTAAGAGCAGTTATATTTGTAATACTTAACAGTTACTCGTGCATTCTTTTGACAAACCTGAAAACTCTGCAGTGAGAACACAAGCTTCCACATGATGGACAGAAAGAACGTCGTTTTGAAATTTTCTTCTGCCATAATTTAAAAGAACCATAAACAAAGCCCATTTTATTGAGTAACAGTAGAAGTTAATTGAAGCCAAGTCTCAGAAGAAAACAGATCCCCCTAGCTTCCTAAGCCTGTTTCTGTCAGTCAGGCAGAAGCACTACCACCAAAGTCCTTCAGAATGATTAGGAAGTTTAAATATCAAAGGCCAGCTAACCATATGTAGAGAAAAACAGCGGCTTTGCAACAGACTCACAGTTTTATTAAAGAAAGCCTACTCAAAACATTAAAAAAACAAAACAAATTAAAGCACTTATTTATATATGGACACTTGACAAAATCAAGCTTTTTAAAATTTCCATCTGTTGTCCGTCCAATTCAAGCATAGCTACAGCACAGCTTTCCTCAGTGCCCGAGAAGCCCAGTGCCTGCAGGAGGATGACAGGAATGATCAGATCCAATCACAACCCAAACACACTTTACATTTAAAAAATGTTGCCACCTGATACTGTACAGAAACAAAAATACAAAATAATCTGATAAAGGATAATCGAGCATTTGGTCAACTTTCAGTGCTTGACATATCAAACCTCAGCTGTATGGACACAGTTTGTTTTGATTCAACACCAAACTCTAAAGATAAGGTCAAATCCTTCACAAGAATAAATTAAAGTATGAATTGGAAATTCTATGACGAGGCAAGGCTCATACTACAATACTACTACAATGCCATGCAAAAGGTTAGTGCCTGTCAGTTTCCCTCAGTTTGTGTCTCTCTGTAACCTGGTTCCAGACCTCTGAAATGCTGCCCACAGCTCGCACTTGTTTCAGCAATCCAAAGAAAATAGGGAGCTGATTTCAGTTTGATGATGAGGCTCATCTCTCAGCTTTAATACATCACTGTAGATAGAGTTAACTTCCTAGTGACTAATGAAAAAAAGAAAAGAAAATCCTTTTCAAAACAAATGAAAGAATAGCACGCTCACCTTTAAATCCCTCTTCAGGCATTCTCACTGTGAAGGAAGTAGATGATTCAATAGAAGAAAACAGTATCATTTGTTTTTACATTTAATGTGGCAGCAATGGTGGAGGCAAAGAAAATGCCACTTACCCTGATAGACATCATCCATTGCAGCATAGTCCGCTATTGGCTCATCAGCCTGGAAGGAAACAATGCATGTTTTGAATTAGTGTAAGAGTGTAGACAGCATCACGATGATCTGACTGGAGTCGAGGTTAAAGCTGCAGTGGAAGCAACAGAGGTAGAAGTACTGTACCTTAAGACAGATGATACTTTCGGGGATGACGCCCAGACTGCCTAATGTGGCTGAATCGTCTGTCAGACTTTTCCCATCGATGGAAAGGTTCTGGTCAAAAGGAGCCACGGAGAAGGCGTGCATAATCTACAGGGTCAGAAGCATGGCCAAGTTTGTGTGAACAGAGATGCTCATTTCCTGCTGAGTAATCACAATATTCTATTACAGCACTGGTTCTGGTTAAGGGCTTTCAATTACCTGTGTAGAAGTTCTGATTCTGTAACAACCAGTTTATGTGAACATCCTTCATTCTATCCATCCTCAAAATGGCATAAACCAGTTACTCTTCAAGTCCATTTTAAATGCAGTAATTTGGAGCTCTCACCTGTATTTTCAGCTCCTTCAGAGTCTGATTCGCTGAAACGATGAGTGCTTTCTCTCCTCTGAGTTTCCGGTGCCGGGTGCTTCTCCTGATTCCACCGAGCTTGGTCACACGGGCCACAGGAGCAGCAGCTGCTGATGCTGCACTGCTGTCACTCAACTTTAGTCGTTTTGCACTATCTTCAGACTGAAAGAAAGTCATGTGATTATTAGCTATTAGGGCTGACAATAGATGATGCTCTATTACTCTTTCTTTGCTAACATCAAAGACGTAGCTAAACTGTCAAGACACTCCCAAGACAGATTTTTGGTCAATTTGAAAATGATCAAACATGAGTGTGTATCTCCTGCTACTTTTATTAGACGTACTGCTTTTACTGTCCATTGCTACTCAAACTCTTGTCTATTGATATTCCTGTAGTGCATGTAGTACGACAAGCAAAGGTAAACAAAGGAAATTAACCAACAAGGAAAAAGGATGCTTTTCCAAAAGGCAACAGTCATGTGATATTTTAGACCAATCACAGCCTGTCATATGGTGGAAACCTTTACAGTGTCTAGATTTGACTTTTCGCAGGCGTTGTTTGGCTAACTACTACTACTACTGTAGCTAGTTCTGGCATTAACGCTCAGTTGAAATTGTGTGTGCGATGTGTGTGGTGGCATCCTTCTGTTTAAAGCTATAGCTTAATGGACTTACTTGGCTGAAGTCTGGGTCTCTCTCTCCATCCACCTTTGGGTTTTCTTCCTTCTCCTCCTCTGCCTCTGAGCTGCTGGCATTCAGTTCTGGAGCTGCCTCCTTCATCATCTACGCAGTGGACAATGTGAAAACAGTCAGTTAAGATTGTGCATCAACAATGGAAAACACGTGGATCTCATGTCAGACATAAAAAACAAATACAAACAGTTGTCACTGTTTGTATGAGCTACAATGTTCTTTTGTTCATACCCTCTTGTCTTCAATGACTTTGCGGATGTAGATGGTTGCTTGGGTATACTCTCTGAGGTCCCTCTGCTGCTGGAAAAGGAAGCTCTCTCTGCACTCCCAACACAGATCTGAGCACATGAACACAGACTTAAAATCAATATCAAATGAATCAGGACACGGAGAAGGCAAAAAAGGCCAAAGCAATACTCAATATGTTTTGAGTATCAAACTGTTGGTGTGTCCATATGATTCCTCAGCACCTTCTATATAACCCATTTCATCCAGGCTGTAAGAACATTTTGATACTCGTCACTGTAAACCAGACTCACTACTGGGCTCCTTTATAACAGCTGTGAATCCAAGCTGACTACAGTCGCTGCCCTCCCCCAAAAAAGCAAGATACTTAAAGCCGCCCTTTAAGTTCATAGGCAGACAGTGTTTTATATACAACATACACTTACAACAGATTTTGAGTAAAGTATTAATTTAAATATATAAAGTGCATTACAAAAAACATTTTAATTTGGGGCGGCTATAGCTCAGGAGGTAGAGCAGTTGTCAACCAGTCAGAAGGTTGGTGGTTCGATCCCTGGTTCCTGCAGCCTAGGTGTCGAAGTGTCCTTGGGCAAGATACTGAAACCCTAATTGCCCCCAATGGCTGTTCCATTGGTATGTCAATGTACGTCGCTTTGGATAAAAGCGTCTGCTAAATAAAATTGTAGAATTTGAAAGTGAACTGTTTTTTCCTAACTTTGCACTCTTACCAGGCTGAGTTGTGTACTGAGTGGTAGGCCCACTAGATGCAGTCTGTTTGAAGCAGTGGATGGAGATCGGCTGGTCTACAATGAAGAGTCTGCTGATCACTTCCCATTCGCTGGGCCAGAGCAGAGCTATACTGTGCAGGACAAATAGCACAACATGAGACCACAGCAATGTCCAATCAGTAATACAACTGTGTGCACTTCTTCCTATATTCAGTTTATTCATGCAACCAGCCCAGTCACATTAAAAGCTGCACCTCTTTTTTAAATTCAGATTTGAATAAATAATAAATGAAAAAGGAATAAAGACAGTTTGCTGATCTCACAACAGCAGAGTTATCCTGGTTTTTCAGATTTGTGGATGGATACTTATAGAGTATATACATGAAGCATCCTGTCAGAAGTACAACTCTGATGGATACACAAATAGTCTAAAAAGAATTTTGGGGGAAAATTTTGGTGGGTGAAAAGCAAATCTTGGTCAAATAAATAAGCAGAACTCACTGTTGTGCATCTCCATTAATCAGGGAGTCGTAGGTAAACATGAAGCCTCCATGGGGACAGAGCAGCAGAGTGTTGCCCACGTTAGACACGGGAGAAGATTTAGTGGGCCTCCTACAAAAAGCAGACACAAACATTACTAACGGAAAGGTTTTACAGCGGGCCATACTGAACATCATTAGGGACTGGCCAACTCAGAAAGGAAAGGGTTGACGTTAATGCAAACTTAACTTTGGTTTTGGTTATTACAAATAACACATCTGATATTCATGCCAAAGTATTCTTTTTAATGACTGCTTTTATGAAACACTCATGAGTGCATACAGTGAAACTTTATTTTTTACAATGTGACAACATACACAGTAATATTTTATTCATTTTACTGTTGAAACAAACGTACCTGATGAATTTTCTCCACTCATCCACAAAAAAAAGAGGGACTATGTAAAGTACATCTGTGCCCTGGAGAAACAAACAATATGAATATATATGAAATGCACTATACAAAATAAAATTGACTAGACTTGTTATGACTGACTATTTGGTGTTTTGTGTCTACCTGAGGCCACTTGGTGAGTGTTGGCCGGTTCTTCTCATGGAAGAGGTTGAGCAGTTGGTTCTTCTGGTCCAGGGCCATCATCTTACTGACTGCCTCATTGTCCTTTTCTTCCTGCTCTAATGTCTGGACACACAAGAAGGAAAGACTAATTCCACACTATTTAATGCTGCAGTGGCACTAGAAAGTGGTGACATCTAAGTCTGGGCCATCAGCAAACTACACTAGAGGTACCTGTGGTGGAATTAGGGTTGAGCATCAGTCAAATGTTTTTGATACTGGTACCAATACCTTCACTTTGATACCAGTTTCTGAATGATCCTTTCTTTAATACCAATTTTACAAAATTACTTATAGCAAGAAGAAAATTATGGAATATTGATTAATTACTTATCTTCAAAGATCTGGGAGCAGCAGGGGAAACTGTTTTTACTCAACCTGGGCTACTGCACTAAAAAGAAGGAACTGATGGAATATGTATCAGTGTTTGACAACATAAAAAATAGAAATACTGTCAAAATGAACATTAAAGAGGCCATATACTTTTTGGATTTCTCCCAATAAATGTGCATATAAAAGGCCTGCAAAGCTACAGAGCCCAAAGTCCATACCAATGGAGAGCGAATCTCTCCTACAGAAAACACTGCAACTGAACTGCCTGAAACGCATCGTCAGTAGTCCAGCAGTTGCTAATCTACTGTATTCAAAGCCTATATACAGTGTATAAAGCTTAATTTGCAATATTTATAATATTATATTTATTTTTATGAACTGCAGTGAGAAAGTGTCAGATACTGCTTGCAGCCATATACAATAAAAATATTAATATAGGCTAGTTTGTGTGTTCAGCTTTATGAGTGTAAATCAAAACGGATCAGATTCCTGCTGGAGCCTGTTTGGTGGTGAGGTTTTTGGTTTAAAAGCGGTTACTGTGGTTATATTAATGTTAGAAGAGTAATGCAAAACTCAAAAGCTAAGAACACAAGGAGAGCTATGAACTATGACCCTACCAAAGCCAAATATATTCAATTTAGAATGATGCAACATAAAGCAGTGGTAAGAGGAGGATGCACTGGTAGACAATGTGGTGAACAGACTCACTAACACATTAACAAGTTAGGACAAAGTTCACCTAGATATCTGTGCAGAAAAGCAGCTGGTAGAAAAATCACTGAGCCCCATCATTGGGCACAATGCATTGTTTTTCCTGCATGCCTCTACAACGTGTAACATCACCACTTATAATTTTAATGCTTAGAGATAGAAAAATAACGTAAATGTATAAATATTAACCTAAAAAATAAATAAATAAATAAAAATAAAAAATGCAAGTGAGGAATACGTGTGGTGCAACACTGGATGGTTTATCAGTTACTACTCACCAGGCACTGCTGACAAGGCTCTTGGTTTTGGGCGAATTCTGGGGCTTTGGGGAAGTATGCCCTCAGCTTGGTCCAAACATCAGGTGATACCAGCTTCCTTTCAGTCTCTAGAATACTCAGGCCCCCTGCAGCAGGAAGACATTTAAGAATAAACATATTAAACAATTAAGATATTTTCCTTAAAGACTGCACAATGCCATTGTAAAATTATTTGTTAAAATTATTCTAAATCCTGATGATGTGACCGTACCGTGAGTGCAGACAATGTCTTCATTGAAAGTCTTCATCTCGTCCTCATTGCCCTCTGAGAGCTCTGGGCCAAACTCTACAATTAAATAATTGATCAATATTTCAATAATTCATAAAACACTCACGATTCTGGAGTTTTTAGACAACTATGAAAGGAGACCAAGCAGACTGATTCAGTAGATGTGAATCAGTCTTCAGACATAAAGAGAGGTGATAAATGAAAGGAAAAACCTAAATAAATGAGTGGAGAAACATAATTAATGCACATGCTTCAACACAGGCACACTGCTTGGTACAATTAAGCAGTTAACATCCAATCATGCACTGTGGCCTATATACAAATGCTGAACAGGCCCAGTTGATTTTAGTATCAAAATGCTCCGCGAAAAGATCTAAATGACTTTGAAGGAGGTTCATTTTTGGGGCACGGGTGGCAGGAGCATGAGTAACAAATGCTGCTAGTGTTTTAATATGTACAGTGACTAAAGTGACTTCTGCATTTCGATCTACATATGGGTAAAGCATCAGGAAATAGGGTCGTAAATTGAGGTCAACAGCGCACATTTGATGACCGCAATGCTTGTGCATTAGTGCAATATGTCAGGAAAAACAGAAGAGATGACAGGTTGTCATCAGACTGTGTCATCAATAACAGTCTGTCGACAATTGCGTAGAGAGAGACATTATAGTTGGGTGGCAGGGCATAAACCTCTCATTACAAAGATAAACACGTATTTGAGTGTTGAGTGGTGCAGTAGTCTACAGAGATGCAGAAAAAATGCCTGGGGTCAGACCTTTGAATCCCTCCACTTCACAGAGGTGACAGATTCATCTGTCATCATGACAGCAAACAGCGGTTTCTCAGTTCAAGAAGCAATTGGCAGCATGGTGCCAATGTCAGTCTGTTGGTCTGCCACGTTGGTCCAGACAAAAATTAAACTAATTAAAACTATTGGAAGAATTGCCAGGGAATTTGGTCCTGATATTCATGGTGCACAGAGGATAAATCATGCTTTTTCTGACTTTGGTGATCCCCTGATTTTTCCTCTAGCACACCCATGAGATTGATGACCATTGAAAGGATTGAGATAGAATTGGACACATTTATGTTCCTCTCAGGTCAAAATGTTTTTACTAAGACTGTGAGGACTGGAATGCTGCTGCTACCATTTAACACACATGTTAATGATTTAATGTAAAATATTAGAAAAGGTAAGAAATGGCTGTTATCACTAAAGCATTTTTTTGATGACACACTCTCCCAAAGCCAAACGTATTCAATTTAGAATGATGCAACAAAAAGCAGCAAAGTGTGAAATTGTGACACAGAAGGAGAAACAGAAACACATCCGTTCCTCTCACCTTTACTATTGTTGGTGTGTGGTCCCTGTCCATTGGTCTGGCCATTGCTGTGTTTGGTTTCGTGTTCGTCCTCCTCCAGCTGATCCAAAGCCAACTGCCTCCAGCTACGCAGAGATGCTTTGCCCACCCAGTAGCCCTCACCACTAAAATGAATACAATTACATTATAGTGTAATGTACAGAGATTCTGTATTGCTAACTTGGTTTTCTCTCGGAGGAATTGCATGTTCTGCTGAAATACCCCTAATTAACTTGGAATCTTTAGCCCTTTTCAAACATGGAATATAGACAATGCCAGATCCACCTTTCTGTTCAGATGATGGTGTTTTGTCATTCAGACAGAGGTATCACTGACATTCATATTCCTTACAGCTGAATTCAGACATGAAAGGACATTTACGGAATGAGCTGTGTGCTTGCACGATATTTGCTATCAGGTGAGTGAAAAGGAAAGTTCAAATGTGCTCAAATTAAACAGATTTTGGGAATAGGAGATGATAGTTGCTACAGCCTTTACATCAATCTGACTGCACTCAATTCAGATGTGCCATGTTGAAAGTGACACAGAAATGTTTCAGGTTTGACAGCAAGATGTAGTTAGATTAGCTTAAAGGGATGCATGTCTGTCAGGGGCTATCAAAATATCGTTTATGCTCAACTTTCATTAACCTAACTCTCATACTGAGTGTGTTTACCTGAGCGTGCGTTTGACCAGGTTGGAGACTTCCTTATAGTCTTCATTGAGCTGGTTCTTCAGTCGCAGCACTCTGCATCGCTGACCAACACACTCTCTACACAGAGAGGAGCCTGGGCAAACACAAGCGAGATATATGAAAATAAATAAATAAATAAATAGAAGTTTCCAATCTGACTGCACAGAAGAGTATTTCCTAAATTGACAAGGCAGGCAAGTAAATTCAACCAGTGTCTTGGTTTTGTGATATTTCAGTCAACTAGTGCTGTTAATGATTAGTAAGTGATTGATAAATCACAGTTAAGAATATAATCAATCAAGATCAACATACTTGCTTTTAAACTATCCAGCTCATTTTGCTATGGTTACTGCTTCTTCAAATATTCCTTCCTCTCAATATTGTCACTTACATAACTTATTGTTTGATATATGTTTTTTTTTATTTATACTGTCTCAATTTATTTGTTCATTTTATTGTCATTACTTCCTCTGTGCTTATGTCCCTTTTCTCATTTTATCTGCATTTCTCTCATGTAAAGCATTTTGCAATGCTGTTGGGGAAAGTGCTATATAAACAAATATTAATATCATTACCAGTCAATTATTTTTACTCAATTCTATACTGAGTTACAGTGAACAGCCTGCACACATAACCCAGCCCCTGACTACAAAGATATACTCCATTCTACAACAAAACACTTAACACAGACTTGCCTGTTTTCAGAAGATCAATTAAAATCTGTTGAATTCAATATTTCAAAACATACAAAGTGCTATAATACAGGCTTACTCTTTAAGTTTCAAACAAACACCATACAAGTCTGAGGATGTTTAATAAAAGCTTAGATAATTGTTAAAACTACGTCTGTGTAAATATTACATTTGAAGTACTAAAACTTTATCAGTTTTGCAGAAGCTCACGATTTGAGAAGAGACCACATCCACTGTTTGACTAACCATCCAGTCTTGGCCCTCCACTGTAGCGCTCATAGAGGAGTTGAGCAGCTTGGAGGGAAACCCTTTTGGACTCTCCCACCTTGTCTGGGTGCAGTTTGCCATGAGAACACAAGAAGAGGGAGTTGTCGATTTCTTTTGTGGCAGTGGAATCGTCCAGCCACTTCTTTAACCAGTCCAGGGGGATAAATTCATATGGCTCGCCTAAGGAAGGAAAGCAGGGAATACATCAAACATAAAGAGACAGGACTTATCATTTTGATTCATTAAATCCAGGCTTATTTTCTACTGTCAACTGTCTCTCTATCCTTCTCATATCTATATATTAACACATGCTAAATATGGAAAATGTGTGGAAACAAACGGAACGAACTAATGGATTCACATCAACACATGACTCCTTTTTAACTCATTCTGATAAAGAAATATCCTGACAATCCCTGTATCAAATTCGTCAATACTTTTAGTGCATTTTTAACTGAAAGTCACAATAAAACACACTCTCTTTAGTGTTTGTGGTAAGTGGACTGTGCGTGATTAGGGAATGTTTTTACCGACCGTCTCTTGCGGGTAAAAGCTCGTAGAGCTCCTTCACCTCCTCATGCTTGGCTTTGCCCTTATCCACGCTCTGTTTTCTCATGTCTGCCATCTCACTGCACCACTCCTCAAATTTATGGTTGTCTTGGTCCACCAACCTCTGAAGGAAGGCTGGCAGCAGGACAGAGGTAAAAGAAACCATCAGACAAGGTGGCATGAACCAGGCCATATATCTATTATTAAAAAAGGTTTCTCAAGGCATTATTGTTGCTTCCTTGTCTGGCCACAATCTACCTTTACGTGAAGTGAAAAATTCTGCAACTCACCTGGCACCTCGACATTGGTTCTAGTGGGATCTGAGCTCTCCTCTTCCTGAAACTTGTACACCAGCATGTAGGCATTTCTGGAGCAGTGGTAGCCTTTACTGCACTTTGGCTTTCTTGTCTGGGACTTCACTGTCTCAGCTAAGGACAGGGAGACCAAGAAAAAAAGAGCAACAACTTTGGGAAAGTGTAAACATTGACAGACATTATCCTGAGTTGTCTAAAAGGGAAACTTCTTATAATAAATATAAACTTAGAAATGTTTCATCAAAGTAGCATCATAATGTTGACAACACATTTTCATCACATAAATGTTGTGACTGAATTATATAGCTTTAATTTAGCACTACTCACCGATGTCCTCCTCAATGCCAAGCTGCAGCTTCTTGCCCTCCATCTTCTCAATTTCCTCATCATTGAATTTGTACCAGTCGCCAGTACGAGCGTCCTTCACATGGGCAATGTAGTGGCCTGAGTAGGCACTGATGCCCCGATGGATTAGTACTGCACTCAGTTCATAAACACACTTCTGGTCTGGAGAAACATGCAAAAATGACAATATGATTACCTTTCAAACAGCCATAAAAAAAAAAAAAAAGATTCCTGCTGCCTGAGGCAGTATAGATAGTATAGATGAGTGTATATAGTATACATGCAGTATAGTCAAGGAAGCAGTGGATTACAGTTTTCGCATGCAGTAAACTTGTTATGCAGCAATCCATCACCCATACAAAGGTAGCCTGCTTTAACACTGTTGACCATACCATGCTTTTGAAATTCTAGAGATCCAAAGAATGTGTGTTTATGTGTGTCACACAGATTCATACCGCTAGTACCTTGTTTTCCTTCCAAGAAAGGCCCCATGTCCAGCTGCTCGGGAAAACTGATGAAGGTGTTGAGCTTCTTCTTGTGGCCTGTTTGTCTGGAGAACAACACAATTTAGTAAAAACTTTGATCTCACACTGGCAGAAAAGAGACTAAATAAACAGCTTTTTGTCAGTTTTGTTATAGAAAAGCATATTGACCAGTAATATTTGATAAGAGAATTACTATCCTGCAAAAGTCATATAGTCCATTTTATTAATTTACATTTTTACTCGATGCACTACAAAGTGATGGCTGACCTGTCAAAGACAAAGCGCATGAGCTGCAGGTTGATGGTTGGAGGAAGGCTGTGAAGTCTGATCCTCCGGGTGGCGTTCTGTTTACTCTGACAGCTCTCACAGAAGTAGCGGTTCTCCCCATCCAGCTTCTCCTCCTGCAAGGTGGATGACAAGGAATAACCATTGTGAAAGAAACACATGTCAAGACATTTTCAGATAGTTATTTAACTTTGGGACCAAAATGAGAATCATGTTTTTTTTTCCCACTTGCAATACAAAATTGTGTTAATTTTGTCCTGCAAGTCCTCTGGACACCATTTCTCAATATCAAAAGTTTACTGTCATACATCTATACTGAATATATATCTGTATTTGTTTGAAACAGGCAGAGAGTACAGCTCCAGAACATGAAGAACAGTTGCAGCATCGAGTTGCCATTGACTAGCAAAGCATTAATCCATAGTTTGCAGTAGTGGCTTGCTGCCATAGTGTTTTAATTGCTCTGCTAAATGTTCAAGTGGTCGGGTGATGAGAACTTTGACTTTCTCCTTTTTCTTTTTACTCATTACCTTTGAATCCATGGCACATTTTTGTTGTTCCTTAAGTGTTTTCTTTCATCACATTTCACTCCATTGTCTTTCACAGAAAGATATATTTACGTCAATGTCCCGCCTCATTGCATAAAAGTCTAGACTGAAACTATGACTGTATAATTGCAAAAATCCCTTTCAGATCATATGAACTATTTCCTTGCAATGATCTAAGTAGTCACACTATTCTGTGGCACGTTTTCTACATAGACTGTCATGGTTTTAAGTGTGTGTATTTGTGTACATGAACTGATGTTTTATATGCCTTCGACTGCTATCTTTGCCGTGTGACATGCTAGTGAGCATGGATATGGTAGGTAGGTAGGTAGGTAGGTAGATACTTTATTCATCCCCATGGGGAAATTCGCACATGGGGAAATTCGCATATATTATATGATATATTTAACAATGAGCAATACACTCATCCTAAATACAATTTACTGTAGTAGATGTGGTGTGGTAGTGTTGAAGTCTACCTTCAGGAACTCTGTGACACACTCAGTGAGGTTCTTGTGGCCCTGGATGTTCAGCTCCAACTCGTAAAATCGGGATGGCAGCGCAGATGATCTTCCACACTGGTTACAGCTGCAGAGCAACCAAATCAGGTTAACAAATTCCACCACAGAATAGAAAATCTATTCTCATAAAAATCAACTCAAACAAAACATAGCTGTATGCCTCTGTACGATCCTGCTTCCAATATAAAAAGCATAATTTTTACCTTCACTGAGCTAAGCCTTACAAAAACCTGGTATCTAACTTGTTCCATTAACATGAGAACAACAAGACATCCATCCCCCTCAAGAATGTTAAATAAATAGTTGTTAAACCTAATTTTACCTCTGATAGTAGTTTTACACAAGCAGACAGCATGACTTTAAAAAAGATCTCTCTGAGCAACAGGAAAACTTCCCCTCTGCAAAAGCCTACCTGTTCTGTATTTCATATTATAGTGTTCTCTGACATGACCAAGTCAAATATATGACACTCTTATTTTTATGAGACAAACAGAAAAGGCCAGCCTATTCAACGGCCCATTTATGAGCCAAGGCTTGACTACTCACCAACAATTGAGATTCCGTTTGTATTTTTATGAGGCTGCTAAGGTGACAAACTAAGGCTTAATTTATAGTTCAGCAAAGAAGAGTTGTGCAACAAGAGATGTCAAGAGACATAATGCAAAAAAGACAGTTTTGATTTAAAAAAACAAGCACGTTTTGTGCATTTGCAACAGATGTTGACACCTATGATTACCTGTAAAGATCTAATCATCTATTTATAGTAGACAGGACATCACTGAAAGAAAACTTAAAGAGAATATGGAGTGTGATGTGCAGAACATGGAGAAACATCCTTCTGGAGTGGTGGGAGATATTTGCTTTACCTGTCAAACAAGCTACTTCTATCCTTTTATCTCCTACGTACTACAAATGGGACATACTGGACCCAGTCTTATTCCCTCTTCTTCCTCACAACTAAGCTAAGCAAAACAATTTCCTAATACACCAAAATATTACACATTCTTTGTGATTTGTTCAGAAATGTCAACAAGATTCAGTTCACTTTGGCCTGTGGTTGCACATAGGTAATAAAATACAAATCTTGGCATTTCAGGGAGTGAAATCATATATTTCATTTAACACTTTTTCATTTAAGTATCAACTGTGAGGTTTTAGTACAGTGTGATCTTACACAGTAACATAGGAGAACTGTCCACAGAACTGCCGCTGGATGACATTCTGCAGGTTGATGTTCTTCTGCTTGGACAGTGTGTCTTCCAATAGAGACAAGAAAAGCTTTGAAAACTCCTGGGCATCCTGAAAATAAAAAGGATTGGATTCAATGCAATCATCTAGTCAATCACCTAATCATCTAGTTGATCACAAAAAAGTTGATCGCAAAAAATTTGATAATTAATCTGTCAGTTGGTCACATTAAAAGGCGTCACTTTGGGCTCTGGTAACTTCTGATGTGTGTTTTTCCATCCAATTATGTAATAAGAAACTATAATGCACAGCTCTACACAGAGGTAAGTGAGAAAAATTTACACAAGATGCTCACAATCAGAAAAAAACTGGCAAAACGAAATAAGAATGAAATGAATCTACAATGATCTTTCAAACTTTGAAACCAGCCCTATTTTGTTTTTAATGTTATGATAGGTTTCATGTAGTGACTTACCTGCTGCTGCCCTGTGTCCAGGCCCAGTGCTTTGACGAGCCCTGAAGGGTCAATATACTTTCTGTTGCTGTTCTGCAGGAGTGCAAAAAGATATTGCAGATGCTCACAGATGGACTGAGGCTCATAATCTGAAAAAGACAGAGACAGCTCTCTGAGAAAATGAAACACTTTCATCATATGACAAGGTAACAATCTGCAGAACAATTTAAGTATGGGTGTGCAGGACCATGCTAGCCTCAGTCATGCTTGAACACTGGCCTCTACTTCTGTCAAATCAATGCTAACAATAATTGTGAAATTATTTAAGAAAAACTCAAGATTGCCACTTCCCATGAGCAAACTAATTTAAGATAAACAACATGGAGATACTTAGTTAAATGATATTACTTCCAACAAGACAGTAATTACTGCTCAGTCAGTTTACCTGTCTGTCAACAAATTTGATCAAAAACATATGAAATACAATTAGATTACAGGTTTTGTGGAGATATAGGCCGTTAGCACAAATCACAACTAATTCAAGTTTTCAATGGGACAGTTTTAAGATTACTGGTTTACAAAATAATTACAATCAAAATAAGACAATTTGACAAAAATGGATGTAGATGATGTCTTTCGATAGAACATCTAGTGAGACATCTGTTCTGTAGTAGTGGAAGTATGTGTTTTCTGAGGGTCTTCTGCTTCAATTTGCATAAAAATGTCAAACATTCTAATGAACATTAGATTTACCTAGACAATGTCATTCTGTTATGGTATTGCACTACTTTTGCACAAAGAAAAAGAAGTTAGTTCACAAAACTCTAGTTAAAACGTGCTGATTTAAACCAGAAAACCACAAACATAAAAAAGAATTTTGTTTTCAGTTTTACCAGACTCAATATTGTGTTCCTGTGCTCTGGAATTGTGGCACTGATAGAGGCTCCTACGCAGCTCCAGGTTGTGGAACCACACTTGCAGGAATGTATTGACGTAACATGTTGCACCCAGGTTGGTCAGCCCAACAAATGTGTTCTGGAAGGGGGCAGAGAGAGAGAATCAGCTGTCTCTTTAGACATTATTGAATCTCTAACCTGGTGATAACGTCACAAAAATTCAGTGGTCCACCTACAGCACATGTATGATCCAAAGAGAAAAGACAGGTGAGTCAACATTTTGAAGTATGTTTAGGCATTTAAAGAAGTACCTTGTCTCGACGCTCAGAATTTGGGTCATCGATATTGTGGAAAGCATTTTCATCTATCTCCCCAAGCCATGCCTGTTCACCAATACCGACAAGACAGTTGGGATTCCCTTTGCAATTCCTCCTGCAAAACCAAGTCATGATCATTAATCTTACTGTTCCAATACCTACTTTATAAGTAACGTCTAACTGCACCTCTCTCTTGTGTGGAGACATGTCTCCAAAATTTAAACTTCATCTAAAAAAAATCTGACAGTTAAATAGTTTTCTGCATACAAAACCACACACTGTTAGAAATGAGCATTTATATGCATCCACAGTGCAAGATTAACTTCAGTAACGTTGCAGCTGTATGAATTGGTGCTCACTGTGTACAGACCACCATCCTGTATATCAGAGATATTTTGTAGTATGCCGAATTGAAGACTGGAGTTGATCTTCATGACCTTTCATACAAAGTCTACAGAGACAGAAGCTCTTCATGCTATGAAGGCTTATCCACAAGCGGAAACAAATCGGACTTTTAATACACATTTGCATTCCATTGCGTGGCTGCCCATTAAGCCTCCAACTTTAAAATCAAATTCAACATCTGTTACGGGAATTTTTTACTGGCACATACTAACACAGAGGCATGTTGTTCAGAAATATTAACACTGTACCTGCAGGTTCCTCTCTTGCAGGCCGGGAGATTGACGCGATATGCTAGGTCGATATGCTCCTGCCTGATGTCTTCTGGTTTCACCGTTTCCACCCAACGCCAAGCCGCTTTCTCCAGTTGTAAGCGGGGCGCCATAATCCTACAATGTAACTGTCACACAGTCAGATAAATGAGTCGAAAAAGGCAACAAAACAGTGGCCCAGCGCTTGCCAAACTGTTTCCAGGAATGCTAACATAGCCGGCTAACAGGGGCTAGAGAGCTTCTTACAGGTCAGAGCTTGGTTCCTACGAAGCAACCTACCGTTAGCTATGTGGTGCTACTTAACATAGCCATTTAATATTGGCTTAGTTGTTTCATCACTACCCCAGTGAATTTAAAAAGTGAGCATATCATACCACACATCGCAACAATACACAGAGAGCTGAAATACAATAAATAACGACAAACAGTATTAGCAGGGTAACGTCAGGAGTAAGGACTACCCTCGTGCTAATGTTTGCTAGCTAGCTAAAATGTAGCTAGCCCGACCGGTAGCGTTAGCAAGTCATTTTCCCTGCATTTTCCATTTAACGCTACCTGACGCTAACGTAACGAGTTTATTATGTTAAGGTCAAATATTGTCGAACCTTTCATGCGTGCAGCTGCTTCACCAAATTATTTTATGTATTATTTCACATTTTATTCACGGTTTATTTTAGATTTAGCGCCCTTACGTCAGTTTATAAATAAATAATTTCTCCGCTCAAAATCAACACGACGTCAACAAGTGACGTAGGCGACGTCTCTTTGTTGTGACTGGAGGGGGGAACGTATACACGCGGAGGCTGCAGAGGCCGCTGTTGAGTCCGAATTCACACCAGTGGCCATTAGCTATGTGCCTTGCTGTGTTCTGAAGAATAAATATGTCACTGTGTTGTATTCATTAATTATACTTACTTTGTCTTTCGTACGAAAAACCAAAGCGGACTAATTTGGAATTGAAATGAATACAAAACATTTAAACACTTTAAAAATATAACTTTAGATGGGTAGGTAGATGGATAGTTTCACAAAAAGGTTTACTTCTTTGTAGCTGACATGAAGCGGTTTCCGACGGTCTTTGAATGTAGCACATTGCCTGACTGCTCAGCCTGCCTGACTAGATGAATGGACGAGGCTCCGCCCTCTTTCTCGTGAAGCGCTGCAGCCTACCTGAGGCAGTCAGGTCCATCCACGGGTACCTCAGGTCAAGCATCTCTGCACCGCTCCTCAGGTAAGAAGCAACTTTATTACACCTTTAGGACTAGAGTAAACTATTCTGTTGGCATGTTTAAGCTGTATTCATAAAATTAAGTTTTTCTTCAGAATTTATCTTGAATGAGTCGTGTAAGAGATTTAAAAATTACTCATCATTAGAGATAAGTAGTTAAATGATATATACTAGAAACTGAAAAAAACTGCTCACACAAATGGCTTAGAGAAACAGCACATTTCAGCTGTGTCAGACACTTTCCACTCTTTGTTAAGGTGTATCTCTTAGTGTTTGGTTTTTTGAAATCAATAAGGGACAAAAACAGCTGAAACTATCTTAAGTATAGCTTTGTCATCTTTAAATCTTTACCCCTCAAATTTTTGCCTTTCTTTTTCCTGACGAATGGGTCAGCCTGAAGCAGCCTGCAGAGCCAGAGATAATATTTAAGACTTTAGAAAGAAACAAGCAAAAGCAATGACCTCACTGGGTAAAAGAGGAGCATGAATAAAAGCTGAAGTTGTAAGTCTGCCCTTTGTTTTGTTTTATTCAGACTTCACATGAACTTGTGGTAAGATCATTTAGCGTGTAGAGTACGAAGGCTTTGGTTACACAGTGGTTGTGTGATATTATGTTGTTCTTGCGTTTTATCAAAGTTTTTAACAAAACCAGAATGTAATCTTAAAAATGTGAAAAGGTTTTGCTGAATTTCATAATGCGGCAAATCAATTTTGGGATCTACTGCCTAATGGTGTATTTCAGCAAATATTTTTGGAAGGCAAGAGTCCATTGGCCTTTCAAGGCCAAGATTATAAAATGACCCAGTTTTTGTCCTGTCAGGGAATCAGCTGCTAATCTGCTCTCTGAGCAGACACAAGGAGGGAGTGCAGGAGATGAGACAGAGGGAGTACAGCAGCGATGGCTGGGAAGATTAACTAGCCACTGCTATTTACCTCTCTAATCCTCTGCTTTTTTCAACCATGTGTAACTGATAGGTACAAATGGGCTTTACCAGTGAGAACTGACCTCAGTCATGGACATGCAACCGTTTATGTAACCAGAGCACAGGGGGGAGTTGGGGTCGTGGAACAGTGAAAGGTTAGGGTCAGGGAAGGGAAGGACGATCCCACCACCAACTTTGTTTATCAGCTATGTTTGACCATTGGAACCAGCACTATAACCAGAATATTATCATCTAGAAATAATCCTTAATTTTTCATTTATTAGGTGAAGGGTAATTCAATTTAATGTATTGTGTTTAAAAGAGTAGTGGAATCAGATTTTAAAACTCCTTCCAGGTTCCTTGAACACCCAAATTCCCAGAAAGACTTACAAAGGACCTCAGTGTCTGCGCTGGTAGCTACAGCCCTGATTGCAGCTGATAACTGATTGGCTGCCTCTCAAAATTACTTTCATTATTATCATCATTAACATACTGACAAATGCAAATCCCAAATTAAAAAGAGCTCAGTGTAGTATCTATATACTGTACATATATGCATTGTCACGGGTTCAGTTTTTGCTGGACCCAAGTGACAATGCATTGGTCATTGTCTGACCAACAGCAAACAAACTCAGTTCAGTATTCAGTATTGAGTTACAATGATATTAGCAGAGAAATGCAACAAATCCACACATTTGAGAAGCTTGTACAAGCAAATATTTGGTCTTTTTGCTGAGTAAATGACTTTAAAGATGAAAGATTTATAGACAAATAAACATTTAATAGATAAATTTTCCGTTTATCCACCATGCACTAATCAGCCAATTGTTTCACTCAAATTTTCAGCCAGTCCTCATACTTGATTAACA
This sequence comes from Centropyge bicolor, assembly GCA_037975185.1. NCBI lineage: Eukaryota > Metazoa > Chordata > Actinopteri > Pomacanthidae > Centropyge > Centropyge bicolor. The sequence goes on along the minus strand of JBBMOC010000012.1, from coordinate 4,843,031 downwards.
AGTAACCTAATTTGTCAGTGTCTTTCAAAAATAACTCGCGGGCGTTTTATGATTTGCCACCACTATGAATGGGACCTGCAATCTCAGTTGTTGAAGAATTAATATCGATGTTTTTCTGCATGGACCAGATATGACTCAGAAGCTCAAAGCAACACAAATTAGGAATGAAATAAAAGTAGCAGAAGATGTTGCACTTGAAGATGTGCAGTGAAGTTATCTATCCTGCAAATGACAGTTTTCAGGAAGTGGGAGGCCTCTGGAGCCAAATGAATGTTGTAATGATTGAATCCACAACAGGATTTCAGTTTGATTCTTTGTGCAAAGATACAGAGCATCAGATATTTCTCCTCTGCCCACCATTTCATCCTATTCAGTGTCAGTTATTTGATACTTCCAGAAGGTATACACACAGTTCATGACAGTAAACGGATTCACTTAAAAGCAGTTACACGTATATGCCGTATGCCTCACACTTTGATGTCACAGAATAAGATTTTTTGAGCTTAGTTCTTTCATATGTGAGGGACAGAGACATGTTAAAGTGGGCGCACAGTACTCTGTACAGGAGAGACTCATATTTATGTGATACATGATCAAATGCTTTCCAATCACATGATCAAGTCTGATTTTTTCTACCTGTGAGAAAATATAATGACTTATGTTATCTGTGCTTCAGGAGTCTACGGCAACGTCAGAGCCAAGATGGGGCGGAAGGAGATCATCTGCAGCTGGAAGAAAAGTGCTAGTAACATCAAGGATGTGTTTGACTTCAAGGGGAAAATGGGATCGTAAGTACTGCCGTTGAAAATAACCACAGAGAAGAAAGCAAGTATTAGATTGTCCAGTGTGTTACCCGAAGAAGAGATTAACATGAACAGTTAATTGCAGTTAATTGCAATGTAACTGTTTTTTAGTTACTTAGTATGACAATTTAAGAACATCACAAATTGCAAAAAAAAAATATTTTGGAATACTTTTCAATTCACCGGTAATGAGCATTAAGGACGAGTGTTCCTTTCACTTTAAATGAATGAGCTATATAAAAATTCACCCCCTGTACAGTTGCCATGACGGAGGAAATGATGGTCAACATGTTCATTTCTGCTACAAACTTAGACATTTTAATATGGGGGTCTATGGGGATTGACTCACTGTTGGACAAATGGAAATGAGTGTGTTTTGAGTGTTTTGAGCAGTGAACATCACCCACCTGCTCCTTTAACGTGGCCAAGGACACATTCACATACACGCTGTCTTCACACCTGTACTTAGAGCTGTCTACTTGTGGTCGGCTCACCAAAGACACATGTTAATGCCAGGTGTAAACAGGGTCCAGTTACCATGCTCAGATTAGCCTACAGGCTCAGGATAATCCCTTTCAAGACCTCCCTGAGAGTTCCTTTTATCAATGGAGCCTGTTACATCGTCTGGACTGTCTCCTCTCAGCTGAACCTGAACCTGCTGCTGGAGGAGAAGGGCCACTCAGTTTATCATAGAATGATCAAAATGTCAGATCTTATTTAGAAGTTAAGATATGTACATTACCTGATTTGCTAAAGCTCATAACAGCTCCTTTGATTCCAAAGTTTCACTACTAATAACAAACTATACTTTGTCAGTACCTGAGTTTGCTGAGTGTCATCCCCTGTTTCTACAGAGAACACCACTTGGTCAGTACAACAGCTGTACAATGTCTAACAAAAGCTTGACCCATACTAGGGAATGAAAGTCAGGATATCTCAGACTCTGCTTTGCTCTCTCATCAGTCCCAGCTTTATGGGATATTTAAGTGCAATACTAAATCATCGGATTGACGCTTTAACAAAATAAGTGAAACTTTGCAAATTCATTGATGTATGTGTCTTAACACAAGCAGCTTTGTATCAATTTTGTATAAATTGAATATAGTATAAAAAAGAATTATGTTTAAAATCACAAAATATGATTAGAGAATAACATGAATAACATAACATGAAGTAAGCAAAATGGTGCAAACTAATATGAAGGATAGACACTTGGGCTAGTCCTGAGGCTTACGTATGTGATTTGTAGTGAGTGGCCAAAAAGCAGAGGAATAAATTTGATCAGTAATTATTATGATTATTATTATTATTATTATTATTATTATTATTATTATTATTATTATTATTATTATTATTATTATTATCATTACTATTATTATTGCCCTGCGACAGACTGGCGACCTGTCCAGGGTGTCCCCTGCCTTCGGCTGGGATAGGCTCCAGCCCCCCCGCGACCCTGCAAGCGGTAGATAATGGATGGATGGATTATTATTATTATTATTATTATTATTATTATTATTATTATTATTATTATTATTAAGACTGGAAGGCTGTTATAGGTGTTGCTTCCTCAGAGCTGTCCAGCAAAGCTGCTTATAGAGCTCCGTCCTCAACTGGCTGTGAATGAGCAAGGCTTCACTGTGTGTGTGTGTGTGTGTGTGTGAGACTGAGGTTCCTGAGCACTGACGTCAGAACAGCAGTCTGGGAACATCCTAGCACCACTTCATTATAGGATTAAAAGTGTGCCTGACTATATTGGTGTGTGAGTGGACTGAATGTATGGGCAGGGAGGTTGTATAAGCAAGTGCAGGTGCGTGTTTGTGCAGACATGAGATAGAAAGTCAGCATATCCGTTACTTTGCAAATTCATTAGAGAGATGGACTGGAATTGTTTTGCAAAGGTGCATTCAGTTTTTTAATCAAAGTAGTAATTAAACTGATTCATGTGTGATTTCCTCAGTTTTCATGTCAAGTGATTCATTGTTAAGTCTTTTTTTCTTTCAAATATATCTTCCTGTTTCAAGGCAGAAAACATCTGTGAATCAGTGTTTTTATAGGACAGTTCTCCACTGAGGCTGAATCAAAGGCTAATTCAAGTTACACAGTATGATTGAGCAATGATGTTCCTAGGTTAAGGTCAACAAGATGATCTAGGATCAGATACACGCTGAGAACACTCATGAGAATTGATGTTCAATAAATGGCAAGGATCAGTTTATGAGTGTAAGTTTAATTCAGAACACAGTGCATGACCAAATACAGTAACATCTGCAGGTGTAGGATTGAAGCGTTTTAGAGGTCAAGGCTACGATATCACAGGTACAGCTGCTTGACTCAGTGGCCAGAATGTAGGCTTCCATCCTGGCTGCCCTCTGACTCTGAGCCTAATGAAAAGGTGCCATGCTGAAAACCAGCCAGGACTGTCCTGGCCAGTCTGGCTTCTGTTGTGTTGTAACCCAGGTCAAGGCAACCTGGTTTAGACTGACTGCAGTGCACCTCTGGAAACCCTGAAGGAAGTGACCTAGCTCATGCTTGAGAAACCTGCAGAGAGAAGGGTGACTGGATTATTGTTCACTGGGAAGTTTTCCAGGTGATTGTCCATTATCCTGGAAACATTCATGTCTCTTTCTTGAAATAAAGGAATATTAAAGCAGAACAAAGTTGTGCCATTCATAGTGTGATATGTTTGAGCATTTCCACAGACTGATTCCTTTCCATTAACCCCTGCTTCAGTTCATGTGTCTCTGTCTTTACTGATGTTTGTGCAGGGGGTCTTTTTCTGAGGTTTTCATGGTGAGAGAGAAGAACACAGGACAACTGTATGCCCTGAAATGTCTGAAGAAAAAACACCTTGCCCATAGCAACCTGGAAAATGAAATCAATGTTCTGAGAAGGTAAAATACACACACACACACACACACACACACACACACACACACACACACACACACANGCTGCCGGTAGTTAAGGAGAATGAGGGACAGCTGAGAGAAGGGGGAGGGGACCCAGCACCTGCAGGCCACACCTCCAGCCACTGAAGCAATGCCTGAACCAAAAGACAAAACCAAAAACACTGGAGCAAAAGGCTGAAAAATGCACTGAAAACAAACCAACAAAACACAAGAGGATCCAAACCATGACAGTATGCATTGTCCTTGTTAGACTGCATGCAGCAGGTCAGGGTACTGAATTATAATCAGAAACTAACAGCTGTCCATGCCTTGTGTCAACAGCCAAAGACTTCATCAGGAACATGATGGAAAAAAACCCAACGAAACGCTTCCTCACAGAGCAGGCGCTCAGACACCCCTGGTCAGTCTGTTCTCTTTGTCTCATACACACACCATCTTTTTTCTTTTCCAAACTAACTCATGTCATTGACTTGATGACAGGATTGCTGGGAACACAGCTAAAGACCTCGACATTTATCAGTCTGTCTGTGAGAACATGGAGAGAAACTTTGCCAAATCCAAGTGGAAGGTGAGTGACCCTGTTGGCTCGTGGACGACTTACACCTAACATAGTGTAAGCTGAGCTCACCTATCCAACATAGTCTGGAAGCTCAAGCTTTAACCACAATGTTAAATGTCAGCACATTAAGAAATCTCAGTGTGAGATGCTGTAAACTATGTTCTGACACTGTAAAATGCATAAGAGTGTATTATTTATGACTCCGTCACGGGAGCATTTGAAATGGTAATAACTGATGTAAAGTTGACTGTGTCATATTAATGACAGGTGTCCTTATTAATTCCAGACAAGTCATGTGTTTTGTTGGCAACACACAACAAGTGTAAGCCTCTTTCTTCTGTTTCCTACAGCAAGCCTTCAATGCTGCCACAGTAGTCCACCACATGAAGAAACTGCAGCTGTCTCAGAGCGAGCCCTCCCCCCTCTCCATGCCCCACATTATAGTACAGTCCTCCTCCCAGGATGACCTGGAGATGCCGGGACCCTACCACGACGAGGCCGACGCCCTCGACTCAAACGGGAATCCCGTTCACGCCACCAGTAATCTATCCTGCAGTAACGCTGAGTCGGGCAGAGATGTGTGTCCACCACTGAGAGCCAGTCACAGTGAACCTGGCCATGTCCTCAACACTGATGAGACAAGAGAAGTCAGTAACTTCCATTCAGAGAGTGACACTCCTTTCAGGCCATCTAAGAGGTGAGAGCCATGTCCTGCCATGCTCCCCGCTGCTACACAGTCAGGCTGGTCAGATTTATCAGAAAAATAAAAAGTTGAGACAGTATTACAGTAACTTATATTGTAGATAGATAAAGCTGTAAATTGACAGGAATAAAATGATTTTTTTTTTTTATTAAGCCTGAGAGATCTCTTTGCTTTTCATTAGGTCATTAGAGGTTGAATATTTTTATGAGGACTGACAAAATGTGTTGTCATTTTTCAAATGCTTTAAAAGTCTATTTATATTTTTTTTGTAAAATTGAAAAGTAAAAGCGTTGAAAAAAAAAGTCCATTACTTATTAATGAACAGATAAAAACTTTCTTTATCCTTTGTAAACATTTTTCTGCTATGACATCCTTTTTGACATCTTCTTTTTATTCAATGTGGATACAATTATAAGGAATACACCCAAAGAAAGTCAGCTGTTGAAACTGTCATTTGTCAGTTTCTCATTCTCCCTCCTTGTGTTCCTCTAATGACTCCTGCTTGTGTCATGTGTTGCAGTCTGGATGCTGTGGCTCAGAGGACGGACCAGTGTCAGTCTGGAGTGTGCTCTGTCATGTGATTGGCTGACAAACCTGAGCTAAACCTCATGCAGGTAGAGTCATCTCTCTCATGCAGAATGATGTTTCGCTGGTGATATTTATTTTCTCAAAACTGTTATTGTATTGTTATTGTATATTAAGGTCAAGATGTTACTAAATGACATCCATTAAAATGTATTTATTTTGAATAGATTTAGCTGAAATATGCAAAATCTAATTTGATTTTTTTTTTTTTTTAATTCATGGTCATTTCATTTGTATGCTCTGCAAATATTCATTAAGATACTTACTTTGTAATCATCATCAGACACTGTAACAACATCTGGAACTGTAAATGTAATGTTTGGACTGTTTTGAACGTTGCAGGCAGATTTTTGAACGTGTGTTATTTTCATTATTTTCTTTTCATGATGGATTACAAATCCATCTTTCACCTTACACATAGGTGATGGATGGAAAAAGGTTTCATTTTGATGTGGAGTCACTGACACGCCGTACAGAAACCAGCTGTTTGCAGTGTTTACTGTGACATGTCCATTACCTGCTCTCTGAACTCATTAAGTGCCACAAGCTGATGTCAAGATACTGTCAACACTGGAGATGTCATGGATTATTCTGAATTCACAAATGTAGTGACAGACATGGTTTTTGTATTATTTTCTCAATAAATATGTAGTAACTAGTCCTCCTGCTTCTTGTGTTGAATGAACAGTTACTGTAACACGTTGGCCTATCCTGTGAAGATTTAAGAGAGAAATCAAAGTAGAAACTGGTTTTTATTTAAATACTGTGGATTCTGCACAAACAACAGATGCAAGACAGACAAATAAATAATGTAACATTCATAGCGAGGCAGTCAGTGCTGTGGCCTTTTCTGGATTATGCTAAATTATGAAAATAACACTGACAAACTAACAATATCATTCAGTGTTTTGACCGAATATTGACATGTAAGCATATGTTTCCCCACTGAAGGACGGATAAAGTTTTGTCTTATAATGTGATACTAACAATGCTTTCCAGGATATTTATGCACACTGTGGATCTGTGATCAGTGAATGGAACCTATCATTGAAGATTAATGCTCATTTATTTTATGATGAACACTAGTCATTTACATCTCCTGAACCCTCCATCTCAAGCCCAAGATCATTATTTCCTACAATTCCCACAATTCTTTGGCAGCTACCATGGAAGAGGTGCAGTGTTATAGAGAAGAGTTATAGCAATGCTGCAGAGATTGGGAGGAATTCTCCTGTAGTGAAGTGAAGACCTGCTCTGACAGCAGAAGGTGTGAGTGGTGTGCAGGGCCTGTGTGAAGTGCTGTCGTGGCAGCAGCTGTGGATGCTGCTCAGAGGGCAGCTCGGCCACGTTCAGCCCTGGCAGGTGCTCAGGTCGTGGGCTTTCTTTCGAAGTTTTGCCAAAAGGTCTTTAAGCTTTGCATCAAGTCCTTCAAGCTTTGATGACTTCTGACGGATTTGGTCCTGCAGCGACCTGAGGGAATCTCCTTTACCTGGAAGAAGATAAGAGAAGGGAGTGACCTCATATAATGAGAACTATAATAAAAACACTGTAAATCCCCTAACATCCCCTCAAAGGACAAGAGCTCCATCTGATGACACTGAGGTCACTTCCTCTGTGTCTTTTATATAGTGACCAGTGCCAATTTATGGACATTGTACAAGGATGCTACATGTGACACATACTGTGTCGTTCAGATGCAATATGTTTGATTTTGTCTATCTGAAGACCAAGAAAAAGTACTTAAGAAAAGATTTTAGTGTTTCCCTGCCAGGCATTTAATTCTGGCAGCGTGCAGAGGACCAATAGAAAAAAACTCAACCATCAGGGTAGCATACAGGGTAACCCCTGGACAAATAACTGCTTTAAAACTAATAGTAAAAGCAACACCAGATGTAATTGTGTGTATAAATGTTTACAGATACTGTGAATTTACAAAAAGAAAAAAACACAGAAATAATAAAAATTCCATTTTTAAAATTTTCCAGCAAATGTATGTCTGTATTAGGGCCTATCCCATCCATACATTAATCCAAATGAGAGAAAATTCAGTCGCAAGCTCTGAGACAGAACTTGAGGGAAAAAAGGTGTAAGTTCAGCTGTATTTGCCAGACATCTCGTGTTCACCCCACGGAATCACACCGACAGTTCTAAGACTGAACATTCTCCCCCCTCAGAGGACTTGAGGATTTCATTTTGTGGTTCTCTCTCATGTAAGAGTGAATGAAACACAGACTTGTGGTGGTGTGGTTTTGCTGTGTTACCTTCCAGAGCCTTCAACATGTTTTCAGTGGTGTTAGCCAGAAGTCCAGCATCCTGCTGCAGCTTCGCCAGCCGATCCCCCACCGGCCCCGTGTCTCCACCTGACCCCCCGGCTGGAGCCTTGTCTCTGAGCTGCTCCAGCTGCTTCTCCAAAGACAACAGGTCCTACAAAACACACAGGTACTTCTATAAGTATATTTATGAAGAATGTTTTGCTGACTTCATTCATTCAAACTTCAGCTCCATCCCTTTAACAAGCAGCTCCCACATGTTTCAATACATTCTCTTTTAAGACATTTCAATTACTTTCTTTAAATACAGACAGTTGCAACTGAAATACAATGCAAAATTGCCATTATATCTTTCCTTCGAATTATAAACATAACTCACCATAGAAATGTTTCAGCTCATTTGAATCTATATGGTAAATTAATACTAAAAACAGGGGGTTTGACTAAGACCCAGTCTCTCTCAACACGTCTTGTGGACGTTGTGGTTTAAGACAGTGAAGACTAGCAGTAGCTCTACTCTCAGCCCACATACCAAGTCCTGATTCTAAACCAAGTCCTGATTCTGATTCAGCTCTTGGTCAAAGCAAACATTGTGATTTCAAACTCAAACAGCTGCAGCATGTCTCTCACCTCATTTGCAGAATCTGCTTCATCCTGAGCATTGTCTGCATTTTGCTGTGCATCCTGGGCTTGCTGTCTGCCTCTCTGCAGCAGCTTTTTCAGCTCATCTAGCTGAGGTTTCATTGGATTTATCAGTGCTGATACATGATCCAGAGCCTTCTCTGCTGGGCTCAGCTGGTCTGTGGCCTGCATGAAGAACACCCATCAAACAGTCAGTAAAGCTTGGAATCACAGGGGAATCACTGTCATCCACTGTCTGATCTGTCTGATGAATCCATGCTTCCTACCTTGGTCAGGCTGTCGTTCAGTGTGTCTATCACATCCATGCTGTTCTGCAGTTTGTCCTCCAGGTTAGTGAGGGAGTCCTCCACTGGGCCGAAGCCTGCCAGCAACCCATCCACATCTGCCTTCACTCCCAGTGCCGTGTCCCTGTGAGTGTGCAACCAGAGAACACAATCTTTTACATCATCACTACAACCACATACCAGAGCACCCAGACTCATGAGAGAGGGGAGAGGGAGGCTGACGGATGGTCCTGTTCATGCACTCATGTTTTTTTAAAATATATGAGAAATATAAAAATAAACTATAGATATAAAAAAGTATTGTATTCTTTATAGATGCATGCAGATGCTTATAGATACATGCACTTTTTGATTATATATTTGAATATATACTCTAGGATGAATAAAAAAACTGTTTTGCCCTTTTTAATGCTGAGAACATGCAAAGCTAAGAATTGCTTGAAATAGCAACATTAGTTTCAACAGCAGTATTTTGGTGCTGGACTGTGAAGGCCCACCTGGCGTCCTGGGCTTCCTGCAGCAGTTTCTTGGCTGCGTCCAGCTGCGGCTCGGCCTCCTTCAGCACGGCCGTGCTGTTTGGTAGGTTGGCCGCCAGGTTCTTCAGCTCCTCCACCTTTCTCTTCAGAGCAGCCAGGTTGAGAGGGAGTTTGGCCTTCAGGATCCAGTCGCTCACCTCCTGGACGTGGCTCAGGTTGGAGGAGGGGTCTGTGCACACAGAAACAGGACAAACCTTCTGATGAATCCATTCAAAATCAGCTGTTATTACTGACACCAAGTGAACAGCCCTTCCACATGTCAGTCAGCTCGTCCATCAAACCTCTGCACTACAGTATTCTTACCTGACAGAAAATCTTTGAGATTTTTCACAGCATCACGCACATCCTTTAATTCTTCTTCTACATCGTCTCTGGCCTGCTTCATCTGTTTGGAAAGCTTCTCTGCTGACTGTCTCACCTGGTTGGTTGTCTCCTGAGTTTCATGGAGCTGTAAGGAAGTAAATGAACTTAAATAATGGTTTGGAATGTGAACACTGTTAAACAGAGAATAATCTCTAATATTCTTTAAACATTCTTAACTTGCTCATGTTTTTGTAATAATAGTTACACTGATGTGCAGATAAGCGTGTATGTGCACCTTCTCTGCAGCATCTGTGATCTTCCCCGTCAGCTTGTCCAGGCGGTCTTTAACATCCTTAGCATCAGCATCGGCCCTCTTGCTCAGAGGCAGAGCGCCTACGCACTTTTCTCCCTTCTTACAAGGTGGGGTTCCCTCCGGTGGACACAGCTCTCCACCTTCACACTGGAGCGGAGTGCAGGGCTCTGAGCGAACACTGCCACACACCTGAAAACCACAGTAATGATTTAAAGGAGCTGTGATCCTATTTAATAAAACAGCCATTAGATATCTGGGGTTTATAGACATTTCTATCAATTGCATTAGTATGTTCTTATCATAATATCTCAACCACCTCTGTCCAGACTGCAGCAGAATGTCAACATTGAATGATCCCATGAAACTGGATGAGGAAATGTATGCTCTCCTCCAGAGGAAATAAACCAACTCTCTGCTCACTTTCATTTCAAGAAATTCATTTGCAAGACATGTCACACATCACAGCATGATGATGATGAAATGAGGCCTGGTAGTTACCTGTTTGGCAACAGGAGTGAGGTCAGGCTGGGAGGCCATGCTCTGGTTCAGGTTATCCAGGTCTCTGGTGTTGGTTGGCTGGACTTGGTTTTGAAGGTCCATAGTCTCTTCCCTGGTATCAGCTGACTCCTTCACCGTGTTTTCACTGGCATCAACTTTCTTTGCTGCGTCTGTAGACTCATCGTACGCGTCCTTGATGGCGGAAAATGCTCCTGTATAGGACAGAAACCTCCACATATATTTTATGCTGTCACTGTATCAGAATGTCTGTGTGAGAATGAGTGAGATGTCGTACTTCAAGTTTTAGTAGAAGATTTAATTTTGATCAAAGCCACTAGAGGGTGCTGGTGCTAAACTTACACCTGCTGTCAATCATCCATCACTAAAGGTGAGTAGAGGAGTGAGTGGTGTGTCTTTGCTACTGACCTGCACTGTTGGGGTTGATGGAGTTGTCCTTTGCATCTTTTTTGGCTTTGTACTCGACAGTGAGGCGGTCCAGCAGAGCCTGCAGTTTGTCCAGCTCTGAGTCCAGACCAGGAGTTCTCGCAAGGGGAGGAAGGTCTTTGTTAACCTTGTCCACCTGGTTCCTGTGAAACACAAACAAGTGTTACTCAATTAGAGTTAGAGTAGGACACAGAAACCATATCCCCAGCAGTGATGGAGTGATTTATAAAGCAGTCCCTCACCTGAGCTTATCCAGTTGGGACAAAGCATCATCCACCTGTCTGCTTGTTTTGGGTGGGGACATGGAGTTCCGAATCCCGTTCAGGCGGGCCTCCAGGGCGCGGATGCGAGGCCCAAAGTTTCCAAGATCACCAGCACCTGCAGGAGTAACAGGGAAGCTGGGGGAGAGTCTCTCCAGAGCCAAGCTGAGATTTCGTCTCTGGGTGTCCAGGGTGAAGAAGCAGGAGGGACATATTTCACAGGCAGGGAAGGAGTCACAGTGGCCACGGCTGCAGGAGTCACAGCGGGCCCCGGTGACGCCTGCTCGGCACAAACAGGCTCCTGTCTGCTTGTCACAAACCTCGGGGACGGTTCCTTCAGAATCACACTGGCATGCTGTGGAGGACGGAACAAGACGATGAGGAGACAAAAACACAAACTCAGGCAGCGTGATGCTGCAGCTACAGACTCCATTAGTGCCTGTCTTTGGGAGGTTCCCTCTGGGAAACTGATTTGGCAATAAATAAATAGATTTAAACATTGTGTGTTCACTTTTAACTGCTTTGCTGAAATGTGAATCCTAAATGAATCCTAACTGCATTCCATAAATCCAACAAACAAGGACAATAAGTGAAGTCACAGAGGGCAGACTCACGTTGACAGCCTAACAGAGGGTCTCCATACGTGTTGCTTGGGCACTCCGTACATGTTCGGCCTCCGAAGCTCGGTCTGCACTGACACTGACCTGTTGACTGGAAACAAGTTGATTTTAGTGTCATTACCAATAAGGAAAAATAAAAATGGGATAGAATAAATGTGTGTGTAAATAAGTGTAGGTGAGTCCAGGTCATACCTGGTCACAGGTATCACTGTATGACCTGGTGGGGTCACAGCCGCATGGTTCACAGCGTCCTGACAGGAATGGTTTCCAGTAGCCTTTTGAACACACTTCGCAGGTCAGACCGTGGAAGTGGGGACGACAGGGACACTGGCCGGTCACTGGGTCACAGACATCTGACAGTGACCCGTCTGGAGAACAGGAGCATTCTGAACAGGGGGGGTAACATCAGAGTTATGAAGAAGCACTCAGTCAGATTCCACAGAACTATGATCAATATGGAAGTAAAGAGGGTTTCAACACAAAGCCACAGAGAAGTCAAACATTCAATACTTTATTTTTGGAATGTGATGACTCACTGGAGCAGCCCAGAGGGTTGGAGGCACTCAGGCCGTGGTAGCCTCTCTTACAGCGGTCACAGCGGGGACCTTCAACATTCACTTTACACTGACAGGAGCCTGTGCTGTCGTCACACCGGCCTCCGTTCACTGTTCCCTCAGCAGTGCAGACACAGCCTGGGAACAACGCAGCAACACAAACACGAGTGAACAACGATCGAATCCATATAAAAATATTTTGCACTTTTTTGAAGTTTTTTGAACTTTGCCTCATCCTTCATGTCACTGTTAAATGTGCTAATGAAGCACTTACGTATGCAGGCATCGGGACGGTCCATTTGGCTGCGGGGGTTCGGCTGGTAGCCCGGGGCACACTGGTCACACTTCGGCCCTGTGGTGTGGTGCATACAGCCCTCACACACACCTCCGCTCCTGTAGCCACTGGCCTCATACACCTTCTGGTCAAAACGACAGCGCTGGGCGTGGTTGTTACACTCACAGCCTGAGAGGAGGGCAGAAGGGTCAGTATACAGTACATACATGTTAATGATACCTGAATGAACATGACTCCCAACATTTCACTTTGTCCAGCTCTGACATGATGGAGGCTCCGAAACACAACAGTCTGGGATATCTGACATGTTTCTGTATATTTTACACCTTCATTTAATTTGATATGTTCACACATCAAATCTTATAAAAAGGGTTGTAGAAAGAAAGTAAGTGATGGCAGGCGATCAATTGTTGTGTAACACATGCTGTGGTCATCATGCTGATCAGCCTTGTCAAAGCCCACGTGTAGCAGGTGAAGTCTTACGTTGGCAGGTGTGAGTGTTGCTGTCGTCTGCAGGTCTCCAGGGCAGATCATTGTAGAGATCAGCACATCGCTCACAGTTCACACCTGCCGTGTTGTGTTGACAGTCACACTGAGGATTCACCTGCAAAGATACACAGACAGAAAGGCTTTTCAAGTGACATACATCTCAATTACAGCCTATACCAACAATGACACTGTGTGTCAGCTGGAAATTGGAATGAAATCCAGAGCACACTTTAGTCAGAAACAGTTGTGATACTGTGTTGTGAATTTCCCACTGTGGGACAAATAAAGCCTTATCTTATCTTATATTTATGCCACTGTTATTTAAATGGCTTTGGTTTTGGTTTGTGGGGAATGTGATGACTTGTGACTGTTGCCACCTCAGTCCAATTATTGTAAAGTGAAATTGGATAAGTTACAGCTGAAGTCATTCAAGTTCTTTAAATGTATAGTCTTACTTATGTAATCCTGGTGAAGGTTTCCTCAGTGAATTTACACTGCCTGTCTTGTCACTGTACCAAATCTGACCATGCAGGAGGATCAGTGTCAGGTGTGGGCAAACAGCCTCCTGGTTGCCATGGAGACTGAACAAGCTGCTTGTTTCATGTGTACTCTGGGCAGCCTCTGACTGGTGTCTTATTTTCAGCTCACCATTGTTACAGATCTGTGGAAAGTGTTTTTCTGAGCATCCAGCACAAACAGACCTTACTGCTGCTCCAGGATGTGTTCAGGTAGGTTTAGGAAAGCATACCTGTATGCTGTTGGACAGTGGGTTGTTGTAGGCCTCTGGCAGGCATCGGTTGGCGTGTCCGTGGCACATGCAGCTGCCCATCACCTTCATCTCCTTGAGGGCAAAGAACCTACTGAGAGCTCTGCCTGGCAGACGTGGCACAGCGCCGAGCTCTGTCAGCCTCACCCTCAACCCCGTTAATCCAGACACATCTGTGGATGAGACAAGGCTCAATCATCTCACCTGGTCTACGTCTCAGTCTAAACTCGGTCAGGATCCAGGAAGTAATTCATGACAGAGACTTACCTTCGATTTTCTGGCTTTTGGGAACTGAGACATAAGCATACTGACGCAAAGGACTGAACTGGATCTGGAGAACAGAAAAAAATACAAAATATATATATATAAGGCTCATTGTTTTATTGAATTTCACCTAAAAAACATCTAGATATGTTTAAAAGCCTCAGATCATCTGAAACTGAATTGGCCACATAAAGTAATAGAAGAGAAATGTGGGGGAATGCAAAAGCAAATAAACTACTGATTGTTTGAACTTTAAAGTAATAATAGTAATAAAAGTTGAAGTTGTAGTATTTCATAATCTGACAAAAGTAAAAAGTTTGAATACTTGGCCAGGCTACAACAGGACGTCTTTACCGTGTGGTCTTGGTACGGGTTGGCTCCAGTAGGGGGCAGTGTGTAGCAATATGTATGGTCCAGACTCAGAGGTGTTGTTGTCGGGATGCCAGGAAAGGCTTCTTGACAGTCTGTTGCCAAATAGAGAGCGGGTTGCCATGTCCTGCCATTATCCATTGTCCTCTCTATGACGAAGTTGCTGGGAAGAGGACCCTTCAAAGGCGATGAATAAAGGTTTAAAACTCATGGATTACAAATGAGGAATAAAAATACAAATGCACCCTGTTTATACTATGCTGTGCTCTTTAATCATAAAGCCTACTGAAAATGATTTTCAGAAGTGGATCCATCACAACCTTCATCAAACCTTAAACAGAAAAGATAGCAGTGAAACGTGATCCTGTTGAGATTGCAGGCTGTGACCCACCTTGAAACTTAGCACCAGGTTGTCCAGCTGGAAGAGATTGTCCAGGTCCAACTGGAGGGTGACCGGGTTCACCTCTACAGGACAAACAAGCACAACAGCATTTCCGTCAGCTACACTCAATACCACTGTGATTCAGTGTTTCACAGATGTGCACAGAAAAATGGTTTGATTCAGTTCAAAATCCTTTTCAGATACATTTGATGTTACAGACAGACAGACAGAGTACTTGTATTATATGTGTTGTCTTGTGTCCTGCAGTCAGAGGACACTGTCCAGCACAGTTTACAGTTTGTAATGAGGCAAAGGAACGTTTACTTTGAAATATATCATTTCACTACTGCCAATGAAAATCTTCCTTTCTTTCTCTCAGTCACTCTGCTTCTCTGTCCTGGGGTGTGTCTTTGCCCACCTTTCCTGGACTGCCACCATCTCTCTGGTCCAGCAGTGGACAGGACATCCTGGACAGTGTGGGCCAGCTGACTGTTCGGGTTCCTGGAGTCACATGGACAACACTTCATCCTCCTCTGAGAAGCAAAAAAAAGAGACACAAACAAATTAGTGACATTGTACTTTCCTACAGAGTAACATGGTAAAACTTGGTATATGTAAATACTACTACTGTCACTGTGAGTGTGAAGTGTTTGTATTAAAACTATGACTATCTTCTAGATGTGTGTCTTTACTGCTGTTCCAGGTAGATAAGCTGTGTCACTGAGCAGTTCACACAGTTTACAGATTGGAAGCCTGAGTATGATCAGGTCCTGGCTTCATATGGTGTTAAACAATGCTTTGGAAGAACTGGACAACAACTTTGCCCCAGTAACAGATGAAGAAGGAACAATGTACTGGCCTAGTTTAAAGGTGACCATGTTTTAATGATGAACAGCACAATTCCACTTTACAACTGTCGATGTTTAAGAAAGCTAAAAAGAAGAACACACACACACACACACACACACACACACACACAAACTTTGTCATTGAATTGATTTAAATAAAAGTGAATTTTCTATGAATGTTTATATCCGTGGAGCTGTTGTCTTCCAGCTCTGATGAGCTGTTCATGAAGACGCCCAGTTTGATGGTGAATGTATCTACTTGATTCATTCTCCACTCCAGAGCTCACAGAGCTCACAGCTGGGCTGCAGCTCTCACCAGTCAATATTTATGAGCCCTCCCTCTGTGCTGGTACTCTGGACGTGGCTGCCACTCTGGCACGCCGACCATAACCCTGTAGGTAAAAGTTCCCTCTGGCTTGTTGACTTTTACAACATAAAGGCCATGATATTTTCCCCCTCCAGCTGTGTGTCTCAACTCACTCAATCACATTAGAACACAATGACAATCAGTGCATAGATTCAGCTCCATTGAAACTCCACCCCCCCAGGTTGCAATGCATGCCTTTTACAGCACACTCACTCAATAAATATTCATTAATATTCATAACATTAAACTGCAAGGACACTTTTTTTTCATGTTGAAGAGATAAGCGTATCGTCCATGTAATCAATTTTATTATTGCGTTATTACGGAAAATTCTCTCTCATATATGTGAATAGTACCATCACCTTCTTTATTCACTAATGAGGGTCACAGACATGTCAGTCAGATAAGGCGCAGCAAATAAACTGACATTTAGTTCACACTCAACAAACAGGCCCCCGAACCTACAAATAGCAACCAATCAATCCTGCACTGATCCCGGCTGGGGGGGCACCATCCAACAATGACCTCACTACAACTTTAATGCCTTCAATTTAAAGTGTGTAAAACATGTTTTTTATTGCAAAATAGTGAATCTTATCTAATCTCAGGTAATAAAGACTTAAGCCTCTTGGGTGAGTCCTCGTCAGTTTTACCACTCCTTCACGTCAGTTACCACAGTGAAGCATGTCAGAGACTTCTCACTTTGTATATGTGGGGTAAAAGTCATTCAACGTGGCTTTGTTCCCAAGGTTTCTGGCACTGCAGTGTGTCACCTCCAGCGCACATGCAAACACACACTGTTTGCCTTTTGTCTTTGCCAGCTGACCGTTGCATCAACAGAACATGATTTGGTTCTAAGTTAGGGTATAAAGTCTAGAGTGGGCTTTATGATAAAGGATCGAGCTGAAGGAGGCTCAGGGTGTATTTTTACTGAATGTACTTCTCCATGTGAACTAGTGTGCCACAGACTGGACTAACTGATGTTGGCTAAAGATCAGGGCACGTGGCCATATTACCAGCATCTCACATCATTAGCATAAAGAATAGATTACACGTGTGTCAGAAGTGATACCAGCAGGCCCCTGAAAATAAAGCCAGTATTAAATGTAGTCTATATAATGAGTCAGTCTAAACATACTGCAGCAGCTACGAGTTCACCTGCTCCACTAACCAGGACATGTACGCTCATTTACCAAACACATGTATTTCCTCATACATACAGATCTGCAGTACAAAATCCCAGGTTTTCCAGGACATGTAGAACCATTGTTCCTTCCTTTATACATTTACTGTCCCATTACTATCTACAAGTAATCTCCACATATAGATTATATACTATTAAATTATTCAAAGACCTGGCAATGTTCAGCCACTGGACAAATGAACAGTACAGTGTGTCTGCTGGAGAGGCTCACATTTAAATGTATTCATAGAATTATTACACTGGTACTTTCGATGAAGCACACCCAACAAGACCTGACTAGTCTTCTCTGATGGCTCTGAGGGCTTACATTAGCACTTTTCATTGTTGGTCGTTAGTGCTAGTCATGCACACGTGTGTGTCAGCTCTGAGATACAGCTGAGTGTTCCAGCCCCTCCCTGTCTGGAGGAGGTTAAAAAAAGGGAAAGCGTTGATCAGTCATTGAGAGAGTCCACACCTAACACAGGTATCCATGGCCTGAGGCACATCCAACACACAACACATGGTTGTGTAACATCAACACAAGACGTATCCTGGCTGTCTTTCACTGTTCTTCTCTCTCAGGTTAGATTCTTATTTTAGGTTTGTAATGAAAATCACTAAAAGTTGAGAAGTGTGTGAGTGTGTGTGCATGTGTGGTGTGTGAATGGGTGAATGCTGGCTGGCATTGTGAAACACGTTGGGTGCTCAGTAAGACTAGAAAAGCACAATATGAATGCAGATTTCTACAGTAATGTACTTAGTCATTATGTTCATGTGTTGGAACTTACTTATTACTAATTATTATTTTCATCTTCTTTTACATGCACTACATTTATGTGAGGACGGGCGATACTTTGCAGATGAAGATTTTACATCAACATCGAGGACGACGTGTGGCACCTTGGGCAATAATCTCCTGACCTTCCCTGCCCCCTCCCTCTGTGTCACCCCCCACCCCCCTCGATCACCGCACCACTACAAACCAAAATATGACAGATCTTTTCGATGTTGCCCGGGGAAACAGCTCAGCAGATACACAATACAAATGTAAACTCCAGCTTGATCAGGCCAGTGGCTCGAGTGTGTTCCAGTGCAGTTTTACTTGTTCTAGTTGATTTTATATGATACTTGATAAAAGAAAAAACTTTGTCTGTGTTGTAATCAAACAATTCTATCTCACATTAGAGCCACTTTTCTCCTATTTTGGAGCAAAACTGCTCAGTGCGTATCCTCTGCTCCAGACAGTTCAACTCCTATATAAAAATCAGCATTTAAATCCAGTCCAGAGAGGTTTGTGCTGAGCCAGCAGACACGGGCTCGTGCACGTTTTTTCAGACGTCGGTCAAAGATCGCAGTTGCAACATGATGCTCTGGCACAGAAATCAGACTGTTTCACAAATGGACAGCTGGCATTCTGCAGCCACAGCACCACAGCCTGCATCCTGCACGTCTGTCTGTCCACCATGACCTCTGGACCACTCACTTCCTGTTGGGACAAACCCCACACTGAGACCCACGCAGGGCCCGGGTGGACACAGCCAGATGAGCCAATCCCTGTACATGTGCTCTGCTTTAACTGATACGGGTTTTTATTTAGCCAAATTTAGAACTGAACCTGCAGTGTATCTGTCTGTTTCTCTGTTTCACCCCACACAGTAAAAATCCTCTGTTAAGTAAAAGTAAAAGTAAAAGTATCTAAGTATAATCAGGTACTTGAAGTATTAAAAGTAAAAGCAGTCATTGGGAGAAATGTCAAAACGTGACATTGACATATGAAATTGTTCGACTGCAGGAACAGATTATATTCTCTAGATGAACCTGCTCATTATTTGGATTAAAAGAACATGACATTTTACGAGCTCTTTGTCATGTTTTGTGTGTAAAAATCTTGATTTGAAAGGAGCTGAAGCTGTCAGAGAACTGCAGTGGAATAAAAAGTGCAGTCTGAACTGAACTGAACTGTAACGCAGCAGAAGCACAAAATGGCTTAAAAAAACAAGCACAACTAACTTAAATTTGTTCTACAGTAGATTACAGATATACTAACTTAGCACCTGAGCTGTTTTTTCCACATGTTTAACTGAAGCGCTCTTCATACTCCTTCAGTCTCCCTTGATCCAGATGATTGACAGGGATTTGATCACAGCTTCATGGAACATAGTGCAAAAGTGCAACATAAACTTGTGTCTCAAAATGTCTTTGCAAAGACGAACTGTCTTCTATATACAGGGCCGTCGTCCTACCTGTTGGTACGGGGTGCAGAAGACCTCGGAGCCTGTGAGGCCACAGGTGGAGGAGGCGCGGAGCTGGTGGGCCCTGCCGAGGAGAAGGTCATTACTGGGTGGGTAGCAGGCCCCCTGAGAGCAGTCAGTCTGGGCCTGAGACACTGCAGCGATGGCTGTCAGGAGGACGGCAGCAGAGGGATAAGACATGACATGTTACGATGTGTTGGAACCATGTAACCAAGTGTCAGACACATGAAAAACATGATCATCCAGTATATCACACCAATACGCCAAAATCACAATCAATACTGACATTGATCACAAAATGACAATCTATACATAATTTATACAGTTTATACATGCATAGATGTGTGTGTGTGTGTGTGTGTGTGTGTGTGTGTGTGTGTGTGTGTGTGTGTGTGTGTGTGTGTGTGTTTAAATAAAAGGACATACATATCTCCAGTCCTCAAACAGATTACAGTTTTAGACCAGGTCATAGTGTCCAGAATGATGCATTTCTACAGATCATACAGTATGTGATTAACTGTTAACTCTTTCAACTTGTGCGGTCATGATCAGAGAGAGGCAGAGCAAGCAGCTCTGTTCATGTGAGGAAACAACGTGATCCGTAGAGTCAGTTTGTGCAACATTTTGCCAGAAGGGAAACCTGCACACTGTCGTCATTTAGAGACGTAGACATCTGGTATGGAAAGTTCAAGATGAAAGTTCAGGGATACATTTTGTGAAGGAGAAAGAGAACGTGAGAGTAAAGCAACAGAGGAAAATGAGGTGAATCTTACCAGCTACAAGGAGCAGTATTCTCATGTTGTGTTCCTGCTTCGAAAAATCCTGGAACAGACGAGAAAACAAAAGACTATCAGCAAACAGAAACAATCAAATCCAGCTGAATCCGCTCGACTGTATGTCTTGATGTGAGACTCACCTTCACGTCGATCAGCTCTGTTATCTCTTCTATACAAGTGTGTGTTGCTGCCAGACCGGGCCCTTATAAACACCGTCTCACCTGGACGCTGTGATACAGTGTGTGTCAGAGTCACACCCTTCAGCACCACTCCCTCTGCTCCGTGAATCAACACACACACACACACACAGACAGACAGACAGACAGACACACACACACACACACACACACACACACACAGACACACACACACACACACACACACACACACACACACACACACAGACACACACACACACACACACACACAGACACACACAGATAGACACACACACACACACAGACACACACACACACACACAGAGACATGCAGGCAGACGTAGAAACGAACAGAAGAGATACTAAAGAGCCACCAACAAAGACTGAACCAGGTGTGATAAAACATTATTGTGACTTCAAATCAAATCTCTCTTGTTAATGTGCAGATTAGTATTTACTAGCAAAAACATTCTGATGTGTGAAGTTTCATTGGTAACAGTTTACAAAGTTGCATTTTGACAACCATATAAGTAAGTATTGTATAATATCCTGTTTGTATACAACCATAAACTATTTTGATATACTTGTGTAATAACTGCAAAAAGAGCCTGAGCGTACTCATACTTACAGACTTTGAAAGCACTGAAGCACTAAAGTGTATATAAGGAGTGAAGCGTCTTCAAGCATCTACAGTCAAGTCCACTTGCCGTTGATTTAACCTTTATCTAATCCTTATTTTAAAACCACGATGACTGAGAGCCATCACAGACACTTTGACCGTCATATGTATGCTTATATGCTTCCAATATATAAGACTCATTTGTTGTATGTATAACAACAACAACAACAACAATAATAATGACAAAACGTTAAGCTAAAATAATTGTAGAAAAATAGACTAAACAAGACTAAACTGAACCAACAAAAAGCCATATTAAAAACATAATCAACATAGAATAAAATAATTCTGAAGAAAGTCAATTTTGGTAAAAGTATTTAGCATAAAATCTAATGAAAACTGAAATGATAATCAAGTTATGGACAAAGAATCATGCTAGTTACCATGTTTCTTTCACACTAGTTAACACCAATAAATAGATGAAATGAAGTGCTCAGACATCAGAAACAAAGTGGGCATACATCAGGTCAAGAGAGTGGGGATGACGACACTGCATGGTACAATAGTTCTATATGGTGTATATCATAAAGAGTGTATATCATAAGTATCAGTATGTAAGTCAAAAGTGTCTGGCTGAGATTTTCCACCGTGGCTGACAGAGACTGGAGCAGTTAAACTAAAATTCCTTAAATGCCATAATTTTAAACAAGCATGTCTCAGCAGAGTCCGACCTCTTCCTATTATACATGTATGTCCAGAGACACAACTCACAAATATGAATGTGTTCAAATAGATGACATAACTGAGTACTGTTTGTGGTCTTTTCCATTCACAGAAGAACAGAGGTCTGAGGGGTGAAACACTGTGATACTCACTCTTACACATGGCCTGCAGGTGTGGTACCTGTGCCGTGTGCTGCCGGCCTGCTCATCAGTGTTTGTAAAGGAACAGTAGCCCGAGGGCCGGCTGAACACACACCTCATGTTTCCCTCCGCTCTGTGCAGACATACTGACTAAGTCCAAGTACAGGGTGTGTCCTCTGACTCAACTAACACACATGGACTACTGTGTGCATAAAACTTCAGACAAGTACTATCACGCCTTCAGTCACTGGCTGTAGCTGTGATTTCATTCTGGGTAACAGCCTGGTGTTTCCATTCTTTCTACACTGGTCCTTGGTTACAGAACAACTGCTTTATTCATGAGGTGGAATAAAGCTATATCTTATCTTATCTTAAACATTATTGAAGAGCAGATGAGATGGAATCACCAAATAGAGTGAGGAAAAATATAAAATACCTTTTAAGAAAACCTCTGGAAAAATGTGCCTATAAATCTTTCTACACTAAAGGTTGTCAGTGTAGGTAGAAGGTATGAATGAACTACACACACTACACACACACACACACACACACACAAAGTGATACATTAATCAGGTACACCTCCTCATTTAAGGTGGCCTTCGGCAAGATCTGGTCCAGGGCCTGGTTCCAACCGGCCGGGTCAAACTATCATAGATATCCCAAAGAACTAAAGACACTCTGTGACATTCCACAGTATGTTCTCCGTAAAATGTGTTGAAGACTTTCACTTTCCAGCAGAGACTCATGTGCTGTCACTTTGTCTGTGGCTGCTGCAGCTTCTTTGACACTTGTGTAAATCCAGGTGCAAACTACAATCTACACTTTTCACAGGGCGAGTAGAGAAAGGACAGGGTTTGATGCTAAATGTGATGCTGTATGCATAACATGTAATTACTGGCACCTGCACAGTGTGGGCCCAGGCAACAGCAAAGGACCACAGCATTTTGTTTCTTGTTAGTCGTGACATACTGAGTTATATTAGCTGTTTCTCATATATTGTAATAGTAACTTGTCAAATAAAGTGCATTTAAAAGCTATTATTATTTTTATCATCATCATTATTGAAACATTTTCTGTCTTCAAAGCTGCCTTCCATCGTGATGAATTTACCTCATGCAGGCTGTCACAGGTTCAGTTTTTGGTGGACCCAAGAGCAACACACAGATGCACACAGGGGGACTGAGAAAAAGGATTTATTGAACACAAAAACTCCAGGACTCACAAAGAACAAAAGAAGAGGCAGTGGTTGGAGGTCGGGCTGTGGGTGCTGAGGCAGGACGGCAGGAGATGATGATGAACAAAGAAAAGACTGGGAACACGAGTAATACACACTGTAGATACAAGAAGAACTAGAAGCACTAAAGCTCAGGGAATGACTGGAGAAACAGGAACAAAGACATGGACAAACACATGGAACGATCTGGCAGCCTGAGAGGAGAATGAGAGGAGGATTTAAGCAGAGGTGACCAGGTGGAATTGGATGCAGGTGTGAGGGGGAAGGCCCCAGCACCTGAGACCACGCCCCCAGCCACTGAAGCAAACCTGATCAAACAGACAAAGAAACAATCTCAAACTGAAAACACTGGAGACACAACTAAGAAAACACAGCAAATAAACCACAAGAAACCACAAAAACACCCAAACTGTCCTTGTGTGGGAGCAAAAGTGAATTTGCATTCCAGACAATGACCTAAACCTAAATAACTTACCAAATGACCAATGTGTGATAAACTAACACTGAGTGAACACCCGAACAAAGACTCTTATTGTATACAAACTAATACCAACACCACTCTCTTCGTAGTCTCACGTGCTTGATGTCAGCTGACCCTCCTCCTCTAAAGCTCCTTTCACACAGTCAGATTCATATCTGAAGCCTTTCTAATACCTTTCCTCCACTTCTTGACCCACTTGCATGGCCTTACTGATGTGAGAGAAAAAACAACAGTTTATATGGAAACTGACACAGACACAATGATAAGTCGAGCTGAGTGATTGACCTCACTGATACCAAGGGTCACAGATAAAACTAATGGAGGTAATGGGCACTTTGGATAAAAACTTTCCCCAGCTGTTAGTGACAACTGTCCCAGAAAGAACTGTAGCCAACCTGAAAGTCAAGCACTTAACTTAATACCAACACCCATAGTAAAAAAGAAATATGATGTAGACAAACATGATAGAACTAGAGAAGCACTGGGAGAGCGCAGACCTCGGCCAAACAGCACAGCTCCCCCAGCTTATTGTAACTTACACCCCAAAATATTAGTCCTACCTTTGATTCATCTATTTCTATCTAAAAACAAAAAAACAAAAAAAGAGCTGCCAGTGGAGGAGGGGGCGGCCCAGGGACAGCGGTAGCAACGTACATGATCAACCCAGTGCTATGGCTGAACCCCCCCGCAAAAAACAAAACAAGAACTGAACAAGGGCCCACCGGGAAGTGTCCCAGTGTTGTGCCGAGGATCGCATGCCCATCACGTAACCCAACCCTAACCCTCACCTTGTGTTTCTCATTAGGGCTAGTTACGTGATGAGACCCCAGCAGGTCACCACATCCCATCATTAGACAGTGAAACAGGCTTGGTTCTGATGAGCATGAGTGAGACCTTCTTCCTGAGGAGGTGCAGAGGTGCGCTTGTTTTATGACTGATGTTGTGCCAGGCCCTGATGGCTGTCAGCTCCTCAGGACTGCTGTCATGGTAGAAGTGCCAGTTCTCAGTGAGCCAGCAAAGTCCTGAAATCTGGATCATCCATGAAGCCATTCATCTGTCACGGGTTCGGTTTTTGCTGGACCCAAGAACAAAACAACTGACGAGGGGGACTGAGGCAAAAGGATTTATTCCAACACACAAAGCTCCAGGACTGACAGAAAAGACAAAAGGTGACCAGCTAAAAGAAGTCCAGGTGTTGGGGAGCTCTTCAGTGGCTGGAGGCTGGGAGGTGGGGGCTGAGGCTGGATGGAGGAGACATGACGGAGGATAAGTGAGGACACAGCACTGAAGACACTGAAGACACTGGAGACAAAGGGGACACTAGAAACACTATGAAACAGGGAGAACGACTGGAGACACAGAGCACTAGAGAGGGCGTGCAGGACGAGAGTGAGAGGACGACCCGGCAGCTTCAGGTGGAACCACAGAGCTTTTAAAGCTGCCGGTCGTTAGGGGGAATGAGGGACAGCTGACATTCCACCCAGCACCTGCAGGCCACACCTCCAGCCACTGAAGCAATGCCTGAACCAAAAGACAAAACCAAAAACACTGGAGCAAAAGACTGAAAAATGCACTGAAAACAAACCAACAAAACACAAGAGGATCCAACCGTGACAGTATCAGTGTTATTACACAGCTCAACTAATCTGTAATGAAAAACGTTTATCATAGATCATAACAACATAGAGCAGGGGTCGTTGGATTGGCCTGTTCAAACAGAAGGATCTGTATTAAGTTGAGGTATGAGATTTAAAATGGCTGAGTTTTAAAAAGGGAATAAGACATTTCAGATTGGAAACAGACAGACTTGTGTTATTTTATTATTTCATTGACTCAAATCAGTTGAGTTTCTTGAACGTGATTCAGAGCAAACACTTCCTGTGCTGCATGAAGTTAGTCAGCATCATGAGTGCGTGTGCTACGTGTGGGACTCTCTGTGGACCATACTGTACGGCCCACACTGTGGCCACAGTTCACAGTGGAATGGAGTGGCAGCAGAAATGCTGCGGGGTGGCTGAGTTGTCACAACCTTTCCCCTGGTTTGGTGGCTGTTGATGTGGAAGATTCACATGAAAGGCCCTGGTCACCTGCATGGCTTTTCACCTACCTACTGTCACACTCTGTCTGACAACAAGGCAACAGAGAAACATGGTGAATTCTCTCTCAGTATTCACTCGTATCAACAACACTCGTCCTGTTTGTGTCAGATTCAATTATTATTTTGTTTATTTCACAGCTTTATATAGGTAAAGCTATAAAACCACCATGTTCAGTCTTGGATAATTTACTTTTTTGTCCATTTACTTGTGTTTTCTTTCAGTTCCTAAAATGATTTTGTATAATGCTGTGTGGTACTGTCTTGGCATTGGTATGATCTCACCATAACTTTACTAGTTAACAGGGTATAATACTGTGATACTATCAGATTGAACTCAAACTATGAGCTCACTCTGGAAACTACACCTGCTATACTGCAGTATTAGCAGGAGCATTAGTGCAGCTGTTGACTGTGCAACAGGCCCACACACAACTGGGTCAAAGTTTCTGGCTCACAGCCTGCTCTCTGTGGTTTCCAGGGACCGGTCTCCGTGCTTCATGAATATTCAACTGCTTCAGTCTGTGGGTGGAGAGAGTGGGGCTATAAATGACCACAGTGGCCAGTGAAGGTGTGTTCTTGCCACAAACTGGAGCTCAGGAGTCGAGTGAACGTGTGACTAGAACAAACAACAAACTACATCACAGTAAGTGACTGTTTTTTCTTTTGAAGCAAATATTAGAAATAAATATATTAGAGTGCAGTCACATTAGAGTATTTTCACACAGCCAGGAGTTGCATATAGCCTTGTATATAGCACATGTATTATAATATATACATGCATTGAAGTGGTCAGTTGATATGTGAGCTGGTCTAATCTTTTTTTTTTTTTTCATTTTTAATAGGTCTAACCATTAGACTACTACTGCATCTCCGCTGAAGCAGAACCATTGGACATGGAAAACATGCAGGAGCTGATCCCCTTTGCCAAAGAGCTGCTGAGTCAGAAACCCAGCCGGGGCTTGCTGAAGGTCTACCTGGTGGGCTCGGTGTTCGCCGTGCTGGGGACAGTCATCGGCCTGGTGGAGAGCGTGTGCCAGCCTTTCTCCTCTGGTGAGGTGATGGATGCAGAGATGGTGGTCATGTTGGCCCGGGAGCAGAGGACTGTGGAGGCTGAGGTGCAGCACAGTGCAGGGGATCAGGAGGAGGAGGAGGAGGAGGAGGAGCTGGCTCATGAAAACGGGGCCATGACACAGACCACAACCCTCTCCAAGACTCACAGACTCAGCCAGCGGAGCATGGCCAACCGGCTGCATGCGTCCTAAAGGACTCAAGCCTGAGGAGAGATGTTCATTAGGGAAGTGCTGCTGAGTGTAGCACGTACGTAGCCTGAAGCTTTATAGACAGCTAAATGAGACGTGGCTGAGCTACCTGCCATCCTGTGCTGCTTATCAATCCTGCCTTCAAGTGCTATTGGAAATGTTTCTTAGCATGCCTGTATTCACTGGGCCCTCATGGAAGAGCCCCAGAGGCCCCGGTGACAGCCAACATGTAAGAGTTGACACAGGCACATTCACCGTCCTGACAGCGAGGAAATCAAGTCACACAGTCAATGGCAAAAATGAAGTGTACATGAACTCAGGTAGAAGGAGTGGTTCTGTCATCTGCAGGGACCCTCCAGGTTCCTCTGGTGCCCGGGAAAACATAGGAATTGTTAAATGTCACAATAACGTAGTTAACTTGAAACAGACCTGATGGTAAATGGAGAGAGGCAAAACTGACAAATGTCTCATATTTATCCATCAGAGCAGCCTTGATTTACAGTGGTCTGTTGGTTAATATGAATCTTGTCAGGGTAAGACATGAAAACATGTGTGTTCCATAAAATCATGTGTGTTCCATCATTCTGCTGCTGCTGGTAAATAAAAGACAAAAGAAACCAGCAGACACACAAAACCACTTTCTACAGGGTTCATTTTCATAAGTGGAAGTTAGACGTTTCTGAGGCATACCTGAAGGCAGTCGTATCCAGAGACTGCCTGACTGCGGTCAGCTGCTGTGTAGCGCCGCCTGCTGTCTGCTGGGTGTAGGATCTGCCACTCCACCCACACACTGTGTTTAATGTGACAAACGTTTGTTGAAAATATGATGCTATGTGCAAATTCTGTGAATATATTCTTTTTTTCATACCAATAAAGTTCATTTTATTTATTAAGTCTGGTTTCCCTCTTGTTGACTCCTTCAAATGTTAAAACTTTATTAATCAGCAATTCAAGTCCTCAGAGACAGGTTCATTTATGCTTCTTCTTGCAAAGAAAAATATGGTAAAAATGTTTTGCTTCACTGCTAAAATATCATACCTCATATTATACCCCATGAGAATGGAAAGTCTAGTCGTGGGGTGAAATATAGTTTCACTTCTCTTTCTAAAATAACGCTCTAGTGCCCTCTTTTCTCCACATAAAGCATCAATATTTCTTATCGGGTTTTGTTTAAAGATACTGACACTCATTATGGAAGGTTACAGAAAGAAGTTTTGAAAACAAGTTCAATTGTAACCCTTTAACAAATATTAGTTTTTAAAAAACAATGGTAACACTTTATTTGACGCCTATCTCTATAACGCATTATAAATGTATTTATAATGCGTTATAATGACATTATAGCACTGTATAACTATAAATGATCATCATGCTTTATAGCAATAATCATAACACACTATAAAGCATTTTATCATCACTTATAAGGTCAGGTATTATAATACATTATAACTGTTGGCAACTCACTGACAATTCCCACATAGATAATGCATTATACATATATTTATGATATGCTTATAAACGTCTATAACTATCATTATAAACACTCATAAATCAACATAAGGCTTTTTTGTTTTTGAAGAACTTTTGTTTATCAACTTATATATATATATGAACTATTGTCAATTTCCCGGACTGAACCTCCCAAAGGGATTAATAAAGTACTCTGTCTGTCTGTGTTAACCACTCACTGTGAATGTGATAAATGTGATTTTTTGAAGAAGTCACATTGTTAATAAAAATGAGTTTTGCAATGTTTTGTGTTTTTCTTGCATAGATTAAAAGATGTGTATTTTTCTTCAAGCAAACCACTTATTCTTATTAAATCTGGACTTTTTAATCAAGGAAGATCTGATTCAACAATTTTGTTATTTTACACTTTTGAGCATTTATTGCATCACATGCTTTTCATCCAATGAAGTGACAAAAAATTGCTGACAAAGCAGAGAAGAAATAAACAGTCAAGAAGAAATCGTCCTTCTGGACATAAACTCCTGCAGGGTGCACTAATAACTGGCCTTCTTACCATTTCTCAGCATTCTATACCTGATGAGTGCTTCTGGAGAGTCAAGACATGTTGAACTATCTTTTACTGTTTCTTACATCATGGACACAGTAGATACCACTGCTTGCAGTCTCGAGGCCATGTAATGATTTGTACTGGACTAACTGTTAGGTTAAAGGGG
Source organism: Centropyge bicolor (assembly GCA_037975185.1). Classification (NCBI taxonomy): domain Eukaryota; kingdom Metazoa; phylum Chordata; class Actinopteri; family Pomacanthidae; genus Centropyge; species Centropyge bicolor. Next base: position 4,813,859 of record JBBMOC010000012.1, on the reverse strand, counting down.
AAACGCGGCTGATTTGTATTTGTATAAGCGACCCAGTAATAAATCAAACAAATAGGATGAAGCAAGGTGCTGGAGAATCAGTACATCCAATAGGTCTTTGTGCATCAGGTTCCCTAACGTTGTGTAAAAATAGTCCACATTCATCCGTCTCACCAGGGGCTCACTGACAGAGTGTTGTCCTGGTTATTGTAGCCTGAAATAAAAGAACCTGCAGCTGCTTTTCTAGAAACCTGCTTGTTCCTGCTGCCTGGGCCCTGAATTCAGTCTGTCAGGTATATACAATATCAAATGGTTATTTTATGGTTTAAAATGGTTGTAGAAATGTAGAATTTGAATTTGTGGTTGAGGCCGGTAAACTGGGAAGTTCCATCCACTCTGCGTAGGAATGAACCGTCAGAGGAACCGAAGCCCTCTGATGGTCATTTATCAGGGAGCTGGTTTGCTGCGAATACGTTTTGTTTTATTTGACCTTAGTTCATAACAGCAGTCCTGAATTAGATTAAGTGCAATGACTGGCTCAATTTTCAAGACTGACTGGACTGTTTTATAGATATTGATCAGATTGGACAGAACTTTGAGACCTTTGCAAATATGATGGGGTTTGTTTGCTTCCTGGAGGGACTGACTGATGACATAGAAGAAAGCTTTTTGCCTTTGGCCTGTACGACAAAGCAGCATACGAGCGAGTGCATGTTCATTTTTCCTATCGACAATAATGGCAAACAAAACACACAGAGCACAGCTAGCAAACATCCACTTAAAAGGTAGAAAATGTACACACGGACAAAAATGAGTAGTTTATGAACCAGAGGTGCTGAATGGAGTTTCTCATATATGTGCCATTGTTTGGTTATCAATACTAGCATCAAATGAGCCCGATGGAGAATGATCATGATCATGTTTTCCAATGAACACATATCACACAAACAAACAAAAGGAGTGACTTCTTTCAGCCCTTAGCAGAAGCTCCTTCTGCACCACCTAGTGTCTGATACTGGTAGTGCCAGTGGGTTCATCACAGTAGCCTTTGTTAAACTGACTGATAATTCTCTAGTAGGTTTGTTGTACTGCGAGTGATGTCATTTGATTTAATGTTAATATAAAAAAAAATAATATTTTTAAATTAATATTAATTAATATTAATAAAAAATATTGATTGTTGGATCATTAAAATGCTTTATATAGCACCAACAAACAGCCACAACACAAAAACATCATACATGGATAAATAAAAGGAATTTACAGGCTGGTATATAATCCTCCTCAGCACCTCCATGGCTGAAGCTGTGTTCTCACGCAAACAGCGATAGGTGCTTCATATCAGTCACAAACCAGTCCACATACACTGTGTACATAGTGCAATGATCCTACAGAGAGGCAGGTTCACAGGGTGTGCACAGGTCCAACCATGAGCCTGCCTCCAGTAGTTTGTCAAGAGAACCATGTTTTCATGTGTGTACACATCTGGCATGGTGGTCCATGTATTACACATGGTATCATTCGATTCCTTTCTTTCAGCAGGAGTTAGAGTTTGAAGACAGTGACGATGTTGCAGAGCTGCAGTGTCGATAGATAACAGTATAGAACTGAGTTGAGTTCATGATGTATCAGTGGTAACATGTTTGTTAACTGTGTGCACATAACACAGTAATGCCTACTGTCCAATGAAAAACCAGCAATTTATATTTTTCTTACCGAAAGTAGTGAATAAATACACTTCAGTTCATACTGCTATAATGACTTCACACATTCATTTGAGTGGGAAAACCAAATAATCCATGTGCACAATCATTTGAGGGCACAAATTTCTGCAGCTATCACAGTATAACATTGATCATTAGTGAGCAAAAATGATCAGAATTTAATGCTGCCTTTAACATTTGCCTGTCTAATCTCAGTTTCACCCAGATTTTGCCTCTTTGTCATATAAGGATTTTTTTTGTCACTAAAAATCTAAATTCCAGGCTTTGATACTTTCCTTCAGAAAGCTGCCATGAAACACATGTTTGCATGTTCTTCTACTGTCTGTGGGTTGAAGCTGTTTGCTTAGTTATTTTGCCTTCAAAGGCTGCTTTAGCAGAGGACTTTGCTTCCATCTGATTCCCTGGGCCTCGGAGTACAATGTAAATTCAATATGGCCACCGAGTGAATAAAGTGAATGTGCCTCATGCTGTGAGCCTCCTAGCTAGTGATCTTCTTGCGGGGCAGGTAGTTATTGGTGATCTGGTTCATCACCACCAGGGCGGGGAAGAGGGGCAGCAGGATGAAAACCCACCAGGCCACCCCTTTCACTGTGGCTTGGAACCAGTCTGAGAACATTGCCGACATCACGGTGACCGTGGCCAGCAGGTAGACCACCAGGCCACAGGTGGCGTGGTACAGCTTCAGCCTGGGCAGCGAGGAGGAGAGACGCAGCAGCTTCGGGAACATCACACAGATACCACAAGCCACTTGGACAACAGTGGCAGCCAAGGTGCAGATGCCCAGCAAACTGTGCCAGGTGACCAGGTGGGGGCGCTCTGACACATTCTTGCTGGCCACCATGAAGCTCAGCCCAGTGGCCGCAGCAATCAGGACAAGAGCCTGAGTGAACCAGTGCAGACGGATTTTACCCTTCCGAGATTTGAAGCAGAAGGAGGATCCCTCAGCTGACAGGAGGAGGATGCCTTCAGTCATACACAGGAGGTACTGCAGGGGGAGGCAGAGGAGAGGGAATAATGTAAAGATATACAACAGCAGGTGTTCCCATCCAGGAGAGAGAGGCTGAGGTGGAGGTGAAGAGTTCACTCTCCTGTGCCAGTTTGGCTAATAATTGTACCTGTTTGTTATCTGATCATGTGAGTGCATCATGTGGAGCACCACAGAACAAACAATTCAGACAGTACTGTACTGAGAGACAGACTAACACATTCTTGGTAATAGCAGCTTTATCTTTTAAGTGCAGTTGAGTAGAAGAAAGCCTGACGTGTCCATGTTCACCATTATGAAATCTGTCTGTGGTTAGTGGCTCTGAATGTCAATAAAAAAAACATTTTCCTATTAAGATTTTAATATAATATATACAGCTACTAAATAAAACTGTTACAATAGTCAGAGATCAGTCTGAGCAAGACGAGGCTTTACCCTCAGTAAATTAACTGGACTTAATGTGTGTGTGTGTGTTTGTGTGTGTGGTGGTTAACAAAGTGAGAAACAAGTTATAAATAGGCTTCTATTGTATATGCTTTGAATTCTGTCTGTGGGAGAAAATCAGCACATCAATCAAAGATTCACAGCTCAAAGGGAAGCGTTGTTTCTGACAGGAGAAGCATGGTGCTTGTAGTGGACAGTGAATCATCATGGCTGACTTGCTGTGATGACACACTGTGACTGACTCATCACACTGTACAGCCATACAGCTCCACCATCACGCTGGAAGCCATGTCAGTGTATGAAGCTGCTCTCACTAACATATTGTAGGTCAGTTTGTAACATAATATCTGACGCAGTGATGCAACACAGTCCTTAGGGTTAGCACTCCCTCACATCTATTATTCAGAGTGGAAAGAAGGTGAAGACACAAAGAGCAGAGGGTGTGAAGGTAAAGGTTTGTTGAGAGCTTACAGGAGAGTTAATATTCACCTGTAGAAATACTGGTGAAATCATATACTGTATTCTTTTACTAGTTTAGATTTGAGCCCCACTGTGGGACAAATAAAGGAATATTCTATCTGATGTTTATATCAAGGACCAGCCGTCAGATGATTACTTTTTAACGCATCAGGAATATGTTAAGCATTAATAAAGTAACAACAGTTCTATATCATTCCTAATAATCCATCTACATAATTTAATGTTGTTAAATGTCAGATTAAACTAAGGAGGAAATAAAAGCCAATAATCTTATGTAAGGCAGTGTTATAATGGTCCCTTATTCTATAATGACAATGACATTGTCTTCTCAGAATTATGGGTAAAGGGTCTCATAAATATGAGACAAAAACTATTTGATTTTGGATTCTGAAATATGATGTGGCTTTCAGAATTACTGGACGATTAGCTCATGAGTGTAAAAAAATTTCACAGTTTTTTCATAATTTGGCCAAAAAGGCAAAAGGAAATGTGGCTCAAGATCGATAGTAATGATTTGATTCCATGGAAAATGACTGAAGAATATGTACCATGTATGCATAATATTATCTAATGTACAGAAGGTGTTAAAACTAGATTTTCAGTTTTGTGTTGCATATTACCAAACACATTTCAATGAATTAAAATATCAAAAGGCAATAGTCCCACAGTACACCGAGAACCTTTAGGGCCCTTGAGGGCCTGCAACATAGAAAACAGACTGAAGGGATCTGTCACAGAGTTCATTGAAAGAAAAGAAATAAGTGACGAACCCTGTGTCAAGCTACCCACCTACTGACATCAAAACACCGTCGGCTTTAGGCTATGTAAAGAGTGAAAGGGCAGCCAACTGCATGGAAACTGTGACAAACTGAACTCCTGATTGGATAGAAACACTGAAGAGAACTGAGGGCCGTTCAGTGTGTGTGTGTGTGTGGCTGATGGAGAAGGTGAAGTCACATATGGGTGGAAAACTTACCGCAACAGACATACACACTGGATGCCAAGAAAACAGACCTGGAACAAAGAAAAACACCAGTAAATATCTCACAATCCAGAACTATCCAAAAGAAAATTAATGGAAGTTATATGTTCAATCATCATAAATGTAATAGTACAATCCTGATTCCAGAGAAGTTGAGACACTCTATGAAACAGATTGTAATCATTTGCAAACGAACTGTGTTTACCGACAGATTTACAAAGTGATCCCGAGCCTGTATACTAATCTCCTTTATGCAATTATGTGTTTCACAAAGGTGTGAACCTCGGCCCATCCTTGCTCGTGAACGACTGAGCCTGTCCAGAATTCTTTCACAGTCTTTTAATGCTCCTTTCCCAACCTATGTTAAAGCTGTTGCTGGCCTCAAATTCAGACTAAGCATGTTTTTTTATTTGTTTTTTTTACCTAAGAAAAATGAAGTTGATAAGGTAAACATGAAATATATTGTCTTTACAGTTTTCAATTGATCATATTCCATTTTATTGATGTTTCACACAGTGTCCTGACATTTGGAAAGAGGACTGTGTTTCCAGGAGCAGGGCTTCAGCTTCGCTTGCTATAACCTATGTTTCTATCCAGTTTCTGTTTGCATGCAAACTAATGACCAAAAATACAATCAATCAATAAAATCCATATGCTCATAATGTGATGACACAGTTTAAGGACATGGGAGGAGCAGATTAACTATTCACTGTACACTGAATTGAGCCAATCATTGATGCTCTCCTCATGTGACCTGAGAGACACAAGTGAACCTGATGACAGCTTAGCTCATCATTCAATTGTTCATGTTGTTTATCTGTTAAATGTTTCTCTGCTCCCACACTGCAAACATCACACTTTACACATGGCACAAATATCCTGTTCGAAAAATTCATAGACTCATTCGTAATGAAAGTAATTATATTACTTGCTCCCCTAATAGAGATCAATAGAAAGATTACACAACTATGGCAGTACAATTACAAGTCTCGCTGGAGTAGTATTACACTATTAAAATTAGCATATGAAACGTTTTTACCACAAACATTAAATAAATGTGCTGAGGTAGTCATGAGGATAAGCACAACACACTGATCATAGCATGTCTTCACTCACTGGTTCCGGGTCTGGACAGCAGAGAGATGATGAGGGTCAGGCCCAGACCGGTGACATGAGCCGCGATCACCGCCGCCCTCCGCAGCCACACATACAGCCAGAACTCCCGCATCCCCAGCCCTTCTCCCACCGGGCTGTACTCCACATCCGACCGCATGACCGCCGACACACCTGCCCGGCTACCTGCCCACTCCTGCGGCTGTAAGAGGGGCGCTGAGACGGAGGGAAGCGGCGCGTGCTCTGCCGGAACGATGCACGAGCTCCATAATCTTATAGTCCGGGAGGAAGAACCCAACAACCACAGGACAGAGATGCGACTCCACCTGTAATTCCTAAGTATAGGTAAAGCTACTTCCGGTGCACCGCACTTCCGCACTATTTGTTAGCTGGCTAGTTATTGGCTAGAACATGTCCGGTCTGACAGCGTCGTCGTGAAACGTCAACTGGTACAAAATAGAGAGCACCCCTCCAGCCTTCTCTGCTAATGGTGTTTTGGTTTCACTTCCTGGTTTGAATCTGACCAGACACTGAAGAGAATAGGAGAAGTAAGATAGTTCCTGCTTTTCAATTTAGTCTTCGCTTGGTGATTGGTTAGCTAGATGACGGTGTGGTGACGTCCTCATAGCGTGCTCGGAACTTCCGGTTGGCCAGATGTTGTACTGTCCTTAAGCACGAGCGTGACAAGCCAAGGCTGTGGGCACCACATCAAGAGGTGAATGTAACTGAGTACTTTTACTTAAAATTAAATTTGATATATTGTCAACATATATATACATATACATATATATATATACATATATATATACATATATATATACATATATACACACATATACATATATATATACACATATATATGTACACATATATATACACATATATATATATACGTACACATATATATACACATATATATATATACACACATATATATATACACATATATATATATACATATATACACATATATATATACACATATATATATACACATATATATATACATATATACACATATATATATATACATATATACACATATATACACACATATATATATATACATACATATATACATATATATATATATACATATACATATATATATATATACATATATATACATATACATATATATATATATATATATATATCATCATTTTGATTGAGCGGTGTTGGAAGAAGCAGATGCAGAAAAATACTGGAGTACTGTCATACACCGTGGACAGTTCACTGAATATGAAGAAAATGGGAAATTTAAAAGAACAATTAAGGAGTAGCTTAAATACAACATATATATCCTTAATAAATAAGTCGCAGAAACCAAGTGTAAAGGACATTTTTAATCCATTTTTATAAACCAACATATTTCATTTAGCAGCATAACCGGATGGTCTTGAGGTATTTCTATATCCATACTTTATCCCACCCTCCCACTCCCAGTTCACCCTCAGACATTCATCCAGACAACAGATTCACACAGCAACACATCCATACTGCACAAACTGCACATACAAACAACCTGACACACTCATACTTGAGCCTTTGCTCAATAGACAAAAAGGCAGGCAGACAGCCACACCTACCCACACACGCACGTACGCACACACACACACACGCACACACGCTCATACACGTTTGAGTCCTGTTGCCTCAGTCTTAGACTGAGCAGAGCTGGCTCCCTCATAGTGGCTTGTAAGGCAGGCACACTTAATGGTGCAGTTTTGGCTGTGGGACAAAAGAAAAAATTGAATTTGTTATTTCCATTTTGACAACTGGTTGGCATATAAATAATGTTCACAACTGTACACAATGGACTAGAATAAAAGTGACAGGCTGTCAAAAAGATGAAGAATCAGATGGCTTATGATGGCTTATAGGACTTATGTCTAGCTGATGTTTAAAACGCAACAGTTTCTGGAAGTTGAAGGCACTGCTGGGTACTGTACCAAAATCAGGGAGTGTACCTTTAAATATGACCAAGTTGCTCTATAGTCTGGCTAGCTTTCAATTTAAAGCACCTAAGTAGGCTTCACATTCAAGCTGCCAACCTCTCAACTCCAACAGAGGAACCTTGTAGAAGAACAGAAGTTGTTGTTTGTTTGTTTTTAATTGAAATTTGCCAATCTCAGGGTGGGGTTATTGCAGTGTCAATCACATGTCACATGATTGTTGTCAAGGAAAAACAGCTCTTTGCTGAGAGATATCCCAAGTTCATCCATTTTTAATGTTGTACAACTAACCTGTGTTAGACTAGCAGACCTAATCCTGGCCTAACTATCAACATGAATAAATGAATGATGTGAAATAATTTTCAGTCTTCACTTAGAGACTGTTTTTTTTTTCCTCCAGAGTACAGGGGACTGAGAGAGAACTTTGTCACACAGTGCAACAACAATCATCTAAAGCTTGATATCAGCCAAACCAATGAGTTTGTGGTTGACTAAAATACTTCAAATATGGCTGCCAAGAAGCTCCATGAATGCTTCACACACATCTTCAATCACGCAGCAAAGAAGATCTATACAATCAGCACAGTTTCAAGGTGGGCACCAAAGATTAGTGTCACTCATTCGGTATCTGACCAAATGTGACAGACGTTCACATTTCCATTTCTGCTCTTGAGTTACGGCATAATAATGGCAAGAAAAGTGTTTTTGCAGAACATGATGTCACAGTAAAGTTGACCTTTTGGATATAACATGTCAGTGCTTCATTTTATTATTATCTATGCAGACATTTGTGTGAATTTTTAAAATCATAATTAGCATATGAATTCTTGTGTTATGGTGACATGTGACCTTTGACAAAAGTAAAATCTCATCAGTTCATCCTTCAGTGTTGTGTTTGTTTGATTGGCACTGCCTGCCTCTTCACGACCTGTAAAAGCTTTAACAATTAGGCTGAGAACATCAGCTCAAGAAATGATTACAAAGCAAGACGAGTGCTGGGCCGAGACCTTTTCACCACTTAGGAACAAGGACACTAACGACACACTTCAGCCGCATATTGTCCTTAATTAATAATATTTCCTGCCACCCTGTGAGCTGTTTGATTTCCTGCTCGTCTCTCCTCCAAACTCACCTTCTGTGTGCCCAGTTTCTTCTCCACGCCCCCAGCCAGCCCCCCGCCTTTACTGTCCTTCCATGGGTAGAAGTTAGGGCGTGGAGAGGAGGAGGTGGCAGAGCTGGAAGAGGAGGAGGGCAGGCGGTGCGCTGAGGGTTTGGAGGAGGGTGAGTGCTCCTCCATGCCGCCCCCCTTACGTTTCTTCACCAGCCCCTGGTGCTCAAAGCCCCTCCCACTGCCATGCCCGTGCAGTCCTGAGTCCCCCATGGCACTCCGGCTGTGGGAGTTGTTGGTCGTGGTGGAGGAAGGGTCTGGGGGTGAAGAATGGCCCAGAGGAGTGTGTGTTCGTCTGTAGGTCCAGACTGCCTTGGCGGCTGGTGAGTGGGACTCTGAGGGGGAGGGCTGGGGGCGGGCTTTGCCGCTGGGGGAAAGGGTGCCATTGGTTTGTCCATGAGGGAGAGGTGAGGGAATGGGGGGTTTGGAAGAGGAAGATGAGGAAGAGGCAGCAGAAGGTGGGCGGCCCCGGTCCTGAAGGATGATGCAGTTCCTATCAGGGCCTGAGTGCTCCCCTTCCTGGGACGGGGCTTTGCGTTTACGTAGGGCAGCGGCGGCAGCGGCCTCCTCCCGCAGCTTCAGCATCTGCTTGCTGGGACGCCCCACAGGGTTCTTGGGTCGCCCGGAAGCCACCTGTCGCACTGCCACAGGCTTACTTTGAGACACTAGATGGCCACCACCAATGCTGCTGCAACTGCCCCCAGAGTTCTCTGATTGCATGGCTGTTGGGGGTCTCCCTGGACCACGACTGGAAGAGGAGGAAGAGGAGGAGGAGGA
>JBBMOC010000012.1:4749902-4804242 GCA_037975185.1 Centropyge bicolor | reverse complement strand
TCCATCTTTGGAGTTCTTGGGGTGTCTGTACTGGGGTGGAGTGGAAGGCGAAGGCGGGGCTGCCCGTAGCTGGCCGACCCCCTGGCCACGACCCTCCCAGGATGAAGCGGAAGCGGCATTGGTCCCATGGGAAGGAGAGTGGCCATGGTGGGGCCTCTGCTGTGGCTGGGGTACAGGGTTGGGAGAGCGCAGTCGGGCATACAGCTTAGCCAGAGGGCCGTGTCTCCGCTCGCAGTGCTTTTCAAAAGCCTGTGGCTTCACTACCTGGCCACAATGGCTGCACACCACCAGATAGAAGTCATCATGGCCAGGGTAGAGGCCAAAGATTGACATGTCTTAGGAAAGGGGAGAGGAGGAAAATATAAACACAATAGGCACACACATATCAGACTGCAGAGGAAGAAGCATGGCAGTGGCACTTTGTGGAGCAGGCAGGGATGATTTGTACTTTATGGAAAGACCTTCAGAGCTGGACAACACCAGTAGAAAATGCCCACTAAATCAAATGTTAGCTGGTATGCGCCATTTGGTAACATACATCATCACAAAGACCTGGACAGGGAAAAACCTGTGGTCATGGACAGGTAACAATACAGTCACTCTTAATAAAAAATATCCAAATTGAACAATTCTTTTTACATGAGCCATTTAAGCGGTATGTATCCAAGCTCTATGCTGAATAAGTGCTGTGTTTTCGATATGGCACTGTTCATTGGTGGTGCAGTGGTTAGCCACGGGGCCTTCTTCCTGTGTCTTGGAGTTCGGATGTTCTCACAGAGCACCCACAGAGTGGGTTTTCTCCCATTGTCCAAAGACTTGCAGGCCAGGTCAATATGTGATGTTTTGGAGGGATGGATATTGATCTGGCAACTTTTAGATTTCTGTAAGACATGAACTGACACAAATCCTTCAGTGGATGTAAATTAAGTGAGAAAAAGCAGAAAGAAGAGCAGAAAAAAATTAACTCATTCTTCTTGATTGTTACTTTGTTTTAATGTTCCCATGTGTTGTAGATGCAGTGTGACTGTGAGAAGGTGAACATCCTCACATACACATATTATCAAGGTACTCGTTTTGATTTGTCACATCATGCTCTGACACACACGACAAGACAGCTGCTGCTACACACAGCCAGGTGGGAGAAGGTGCCAAAGCAAAACACTGTCCAGCTTTAGTACTTGTTCTGGTCTCTGCAAACTAGGGGTAGCCTGATTTCGATTCTTTTGACAATCCTTGGAAAATAGCTTTCGATTACAGTGATCAAAATGAAAAGTAGGATCAGCTATTCTCCCAAAGAAAAAAGCAATGGTAATAAAAGCTTCCCAGCTGCCAAAGTGTGCTAGACAGAAGCCATGTCTCAGGAGTCAGGAGCAGGAACAATCCAGTGGATCCAGTCAGACCCTCTCCAGGGGTGGCCAGTCTGGGCAGATCTAACACTGATGTTTAAATCCTAGCTGACTGAATAACTGTACTGTCCGTACCCACTGTGTATGTTGTAAACAATTATTGTTACTGAACAGCAAATACAGACACCACTATTTCATTCTTGATTTCCTAATTTGATTTGGTTTTGTGGTTTTGGGAGTTCTTTCTTTTTGAGGTTGTGTACTGGATTGGTCTGGATTATTTTGGGGTTGTGGGGAAAACATGACAGACTCTTGGATTGGATTGAACTCTAAGACTGGGATGCTCACATACACTCACATACATACACATAAATATTTGTTTTTGCAGTACTCATTCTGGTGATATATATTTCAATGCTACTTCCTGTTAGTATTATTTTTATGGACGGTTTGATGGAGTAGTTTTATTTCTATTTTATTATTTGTTAGATGTTACTCTGACTGGCAGCCCTTTTCTGTTAAATTTGTAAAACCCACTAATGTATATTCAGAAAAAGCAGGCCATCTTTTAAAAGAGAATTTGACAATGTAAATGACAGCTGTCAGGCCATGAAAACAATAACCTGTTCATCTTTACAAATCAAGACTTGATAGTCTAACAATGGCATAGCCACAATAAAAATGTTTAAAATCAGGAATCGAATCAAATCATGATCTTACAATTGAAAATCAAATCAAACGGTGACATCCCTCCTGCGAACGAGTGCCTCCATTTACTGACCATCTCTGGACAAGGCTGGAGACCAACGACAAGCTGAGGCACAGTGGACTGAGGTCAATGTATATGCACAGTGATTAAAGCGTATACATGTGAGATGACCAATTGATGCCTTCTTGTTTTCAGACATCCCAAACACCAAAGGAAGTCACAATGTCGCATAACTGATAGCAGACAGACTTACCATCCTTACTGAGTGACATGGCTTCTGCAGCCTTTTTCCCATTCTTGCTGCAGTCATCCACATCAGGCCCTGAAACATCACATATCACATGCATGTTCAATAAGGCCCCTGGGAGGTCACAAGTGTTAGGTCAGGTTCATCAGCAAGACAAACCTTACTTCACAAATTCTGAACATAAACAGGCCCTTAAGCTGTGTTATATAAAGAACTGATTTGCAGGTCAACTGCATCTCCACACACACACACACACTGATCCATTTGTTTCCAATCATTTCTGTCATAGTTTGCTCACAACAATAAGTAGCTAAAGGTATCGTGTGGAGGCAGAGGACTTTATTTGATAGTTATGGACAAAGTAGCACTTGGAGGGATGCCAGACAATGAGTGAGCGCACAGACTCTGAGCTGGGAAGGGCAGGAGCACTTTTTGGGCTCAACTCATACATATGAGATTTCCTGTCGCAAACACAAATGTTAACATCAGTTAAATGGAGGCGGCGAAGCTGGCAATCAAAGGGGAAGATTGAAATGAAGCGAAAAGAACACTGAGTAACGTTAGCCAATATCAAAGGCTGGGCCAACATTTACATGGTGGCAACAGCATCAGACTCCTCCTCCGTCACCGGTGTCTACTCTCAATCCTCCTGCTGCTAACGTTAGCATGCTAACGCTAACTGCCTACTCGTCAACGGCTAGTTTGGCTTGCTTGCTAGCTAGCTAGCTAGCCTAGCTTTCCACGGCAAGAAGTTGCTCGCCCGACCATCCACACTAGCCTCCTTCCGCTCTGATGCCACCGCTGCCCGGCTCGTTTCACTGACATGAAACGCATCCTTTAACCGCTGCCAGCTTGTTTCATGGCCACATCCGTAAAACACACACTATAATGGTGATATCTTAATAACTATGACTTATTTTTTCTGAAAGACAGCGTATGCAGCGGGACCTGGGAGAGAGCAACATGTTACCCACCCAGCGCTAGGACCCGGCAGGGTCTTTGTTTGGGTAACATGGTTAGCTCTATCCTCCGTTTCCACGAAAATAAATCCCGGCGCTTCGGTTAAACGGCTTCCTCGCTGCCGGTGTTTGCGTCAGTGTGCTTCCTTACCATCCGCCGCTGTCACGCCGGCCCATTCGGCCCAGGCAGTCCAGCTTTGACCCACGAAATCATCGAGGCTAGGCACCCGCCGATCCAGAGCAGCCATTACTTTTACTGCGCGTTCACGCACCGCCATCATCACTGCGCGGCAAGCAGCTTACGTCATATTTCGCGCTCTCGACAGGATAGGAACTTCCTGCGTGCGCGTTCTTGGGACACCCACACACACAGAGCAGAGAGGCAGGGGACCGGAACAGGCTCGAGCCAAGAGGGAGGGAACCCGGCTGGAAGATGGAGGTGGATGAGTTTGAAAGAAGCAGCGGGAAGGAACCAGGGAGGGAAAGCAGAGAAGAGATGATCATGAGAGAGACAGAGAAATCCACTCGGCTGGAACACAAGTGATGGGGAGTGAGGACAGATTCTCAGTGCTGTCAGACACACATGAGGTCAAACATAGATACAGGACAGAGTTATGCATGTCAGCCTAGTTGATGTTTATAGACATGGATTAATTATTGCTCCATGTGTGCTGAAGACACAGCTGAAGAAGGCATTGAAAATAACAGATGGTTACCATGTGTCTTGTTTCCCATTTAATAGACATGTTCCAGTAGAGGAACCTGTTTAATCATGCCTCATCTAATCCTGCACTTTTATATGTCATCTAACTACATTGATCCCATCTCCACTGTTATTCAGCTTGATTATAAAGTCATTCAATTCTTGCACCCCTCACTCTTATAGATGTCATACATCTCACACTTCTTTCTCCACAGCACAGTTCATACTTGATTTCAAGATTTCATAGATTTTTAGATTGTATTTTTTAAACCTATTTCTGTTACTTATTCCTCTGTGCTGCATTTGTGGAGCAAATGCCAAGTTATTTTGTATGCTTGCAAGTGACTTTTTTTGGTCATTTCCGCACCGTTTACAAAAGCAAAAAATTGCAGAAAACAGAAATAAAGTTTTCTTATATCCTCCAAACCCTCTATGGTTACATTTTTGAATTTCAAAGTATTTCAATGAGTGTCATATAAAGGGTTAAAAGACAAATATGTGAAAGAAAACAACCAGTATTTTCTTCCTGGAATCCTACCTGACCCTGGGATTTCTTTGTTTTTCTGTGTGTAGATATGTATGTCAGGTGTAGGCTATAGGCAGCATGTGAGCACAATAAAATCAAATATTTTAAAACAAAATGTTGACCTGGCCCTTACAGAGCCTCAACATTAGCTAGTAATCAAATTATAAATCATGATGAATGCCTTTGGTGGCAGGGCCCTCGAGAAGTTGCTCACTGCCCCCTGTTGGTATTTCAGCCTTTATAATTGATGTTGTGGTTCCACTAGAATTGTGTGTCTAGGTTTGAGTATTTTAAGAACTTCCTTTGCTCACAATCCGCAAAGCTTTTTTCAGGCAATGTTCTTATTGGACAAATACACTACTGTTCAGTGGGAGAGTGAAGCACAGGGAGAGCAGTTTCTTAAATGGTGATCAGAAGTCACAGGTCCACACATGTGAACACACCTTCCCCTCTCCTAATCCCTGTAAGTGGTTAAGCCTCACACAGCTAGTCAGAGGGGAGCAGAAAATAAACGCCATTCACCGTGAAGACGTGATGTAACTGGGCATCACATGTACACTGTGTATCTGCGGCCTCGTACTGTCAACAAAGAAATCATATCATCATACATGAAACACCTCAGAAAGACGTGTGAATGTGTCAGTGGGAATGAAGTGTCACTGAAAAAAATGTGACATGTAAACTAAAAATACTGACAAACAATATTTCATATTTTGAGATAAAAGTTAATTATATGAAAGTAATTGGAATTACATTTTTTAAAAATTTGATAGTTTGATAGCAATTTCTGAGTTTTAACTTAATCCTAGATAAATACAAGCTACCATGTGATCAATACTGAAGAAACACTGTCCAGTGGTTTGGAAGCCCTCTTACCTGTCTCACAGGCAGCATCGCATCTGTCATATACAGTAGAAACATCTGTAACATGTTTATTACTGCAGCATCTGATTCTAAACAGTCCTTCCCTAGTCTTGACATTTGTTGCTGTGGGAGAGAGGAGTGGTGGTGAGGCAGGGGAAGAAGAGAGGAGTGACTAAGCTCTGGGATGAATCTGCCATGGAAGGATGACACTGGCACTTTCTTTTATGCTATAACCAGCGACCCAACAAACAGTTGGATAATTTTATTTACCCCTGCATACAACGGGCTGAGTACTACTGTTAACTGATTCATTATCCAAACAGCAAAGTGAAGTCACTCCGTACAGAATTAGGCACAATCCAGTGTTAGTACAATAAAGATACTTTGCCAGACAGATCTGACCCCTGAGAGTCTGAATGAATGGGCTGGAATCAACACATATGTAGACTGCATCAACTTTCAGTAGGATTGTCTCATTGTGCCATTTCACTACAAACAAACAAAAAAACAGACGCTATCAGACTAATAAGAAAGATGCTATAATCACATTCAAATTGTGCACCTGGTGGCTTTAAATGTCTGTAAACCATGAGGGTGTGTGGTGAACAAGTACAGGCATTAATTTATCAATTCAATTTGCAATGTAATTAAGAAAGGAGACAGAATACAGAAGTTGCAGCTCTCATGTTTAACACATCAATACAGATAAACCATTGTTTCCTTTTGCACAAACAAGGCATAAAATACATAAAGTCCAATGTCAGTAATTCAACACACAAACATCCACATATCACTGTGATCTAATTAAACTAAGATTTATCTTTTAAAATTGATAAAGCATTTTACTAAATATGTGACGAATTTCAATATGATGTGGAAAATATATTACTTTACTTATAGTGACTCAAGCAGTCCCTCATTTATTCCATACAGAGGCTATGGTGATGAAATGAAACAGCTGCCCAGATGGCCCAATAACTCAAATCAGAACAGTTACTTCATAGAGATCATTAGATTCCTCTTAGTGCAATGCAAATAATCAACGTATTGACAAATCAGCAGCAGTGACTTGGTGTTCAGTACAAAACCTTCCAATATATGGCACTGGCTGTAAAGGTACGTTTAGAGCATAACTATGGGCAGGAGTCAGAAAAAAAATACAGCAGGATTAAACTGATCCGGCAACCACATTTTGCCACTTTTGATACTTAAACTATTTATCATCACAAAATTGAGTCTAAGGCTACTCAGTGGTATAAGAAATTTAACAGCAAATCTGACAACTTTATATAAAAAAAGAAAAATCAAAGAGAAGCTGCACACTGACACCGTTCCATTGGGAAATTTAAACAAAAAACACATTGGTTTTAAAATTATGCAACGGACCAATTAATGTAGATAAAAACACATATGACCTGTATATAAATAATGTCACTGCACGTCACCTTTTGCAAAGACAGTTTAAACAAGGATGAGCATTAGTGTTATTGATTAGTGTGAATGTAACATGTTGATCAAAGAGGAACTAAACTTGGTTTGGCCTGACATCTATCAGTCACTTCCTGTACAACAGCTACTGCAGTAAACATGTAGAGAGGCTGCCTTGGTCTGGATACAGGCTGAAAAGAAACATGACTGTGGCAACCTGAAAACGAAATGACACTGTGAAAATAAAAGTCTCTGCCTACCCACTTGAAGTACAGAGAAATGCAGCACTATGTAGTGTCAGTTTTCTTTTTACTTACTGTGTATAAAACATCCATGAAGTCTATTTAAGCATGTGTGTCAGTAGATTAGAACATTGGTGGGGAATGGCTGCTGCTTTAACTAGAGGGAAAAGAGCATTCAGTGTATTTGAATCTTCGGGCTCTTCTAGTGAACATGTTCAGAAGTACAGTACTTGGAACCTGTACTGTAGCTCTCTCTTTCAGATAACACAGTGGAAGAAGAGCAGGCCCTTACTGGACTGGCTCAAGAGAGAACTCCAGGTGTGCATTTGCTCCTACCTAATACATTTGCTTCTGAATGTTATTTCTTATGGCCACTCTTGCTTTTATTGGATGTCAAGGCTGTTTGATTTCAACTTCTGTTAATCCTTTGCCTTTTCCCTAGCTGGGGTGAGTAGGCATTCTGTGTTCTTACATCACAATTTCATCACTAGGTGATCCCAAATGGGCAGACATCAAGGGCAGACATCAGTATGCTAATGTGGGAGTAAATGCACTATGGACCAAATACATAGAGTTTTAGGTTTCAGCTCAGGCTACATTCACAGAAGCTCTTATTGTACAGTGTATAAGCATTATAGTTTATCTTTGTACTTAGTGTTTTCAAGGCACACAGGAACTGGGAGTTGACAATTTTTGAAAAAATAGAAAATAATAAAGAACTTGGTGTTGCTCAGTCATCAGGGACTTGGTTAACTTCCCAACATTTATGTATGGGGGGGTAATTAGGACAATTGCCTTCCTTTTGTTTCCATATCTGCAGAGACCAGTGTTGGGCGCAAAGCATTTTTAATGTGGGTACAGGGCTATGCTTGAGGACCGTCAGGGATATGGCTACGGCCCAGGGGCCCCTCCTTCTTCCATGGTGGCCGGTGGACTAGGATCCTTGTGGAAAGGAGTCTCCTTGTAAATGAACCAGCAGTTACCTGCCCACAGGATCAAGTTCAAAAAGCCAAAAATCTGTGAAAAGACAGAAAAACAAATGAAACCATTAGTGACAACAAATGTTTACTGTGTACTTTTAAAGCTTACAGTGTTGTGTTTGTATTGACAAAGTGTTGAAAGGATGCTGATTTAACTGGTAATTTGAGTTTGTGTTGGAGTTGCATGTGATTCATTATATTCATAGAATTTCCTCCCCTTTGTGTTACAGCACAGTTGTGCCATAAGTTTTAAAGATTTCATCTGCTTACATGACTATGTTCATCTGTTATATCAAGCGCATCAACACTTTCATTATTGTCCATGAATGTCAACTCTAGGACATGAAAACTTGAACAATTATTGCATTTACACGTGTACTTTAACTCCAATAATGAATCCTAAACTGGAAAAGAAACAGGCTACATTTTCATTCTATACAGCACAATCAAATAATATTCTACATCGCTAACTCTGGGTAAAGCCTTGTCTTCAGCATATCTAACAAAAAGTAAAGCCATCCTGGCAATGGTGGGAAAGTCTGTTTGTCTTTTGAACACCAGAGGGCACTGGCTTTACTGACACAAGAGCATTTATATACAACAGCAACCTACTATCAGCCACGCTCCTTTTGTGTGTGAAACACTGTGTTGAAAATGGAGAGCGTAGTGGAAACTTGTCTGTTACAAAATGACAACTGTAAGGATATAACTGATCTTTCTAAAAACACTTTCATTATTCTTGTCTTCACCTTTCCATCAGGTTAGTTTTGTTTTATCAGAAAACAAAGAGTCAGGTGAGTAAAATGAGTACACAAAGATTGTACTTTCTAAAACCAAGGAAACTTCCTATGTAAATCCTGATTCTTTTCCCACTTAAGTACACAGCACTATAAAAAGGTGCGTGTACAAACAGTTTATGTCATGTCTGCCACACACACACACACATTCTCCAGTGTTTGCTACCCTTGCCAAAATATCCAGGAAAAAAAATGTAAGGATATTAGGGCCAAAAACGTATTCCTGCACATTTTACATAAACAATCATGTGGTAATGAACTACGATTAATGATATTATGTGTGATGCAACAATGTACAATGATATTTGAAAGAAAACTATTGCATAGCTTTCACTGAACAAAGTTTTAAGGGAAGCAAATCAAATTCCTACTGTAGCCCAGAACAATGTTATGAAGCTGATCAATATATTTGAAGATCTTTTTTATACCATATATGTCCTGTTTTTTCTCCTACCAGTTAGAAATGTCTCTGCAGCTCTCCTGGATGCTGAAGCAGAAAGGAAGAGTTTCCAGAGGTTACGTTTGCTCTATAGGACAGCTATGGGAGGGATTTGGGGTCTCTTCAGAAGGAGCACTACTTTACCATGACTTACCACAGAGGCATTGAGGCGGCCCATAGAAGGAAACTCTCCTGGTTTACACACATCCCTGCATGGCTCCACAAGGTGCTCTGGGTTGGTGGCCCATTTGACATCAGTCAGGCCTTTGCCCCAGGCTGAGGAGGACACAAGCCACAGGAAGGCAAAGGCAGCGGTCACCACCAGATCCTGGCAGGGAGTAGCACACAGTAAACACTGAGCAAGTTTACATACACATTCATATCCTATGAGTAATCACAGGGTTCTTAGTTCCCGTTGCATGCAAACCTTATCTACTATATAAAATGAGCATGCTCTCATTCCAACAACTTTTTATTTTAAATCAAAAAAAGAAACATACACTGATGTATTGATTTGATGGATTTTAGCTGCAGCAACCATCTATATGCAGGCTCCAATGAAAATTCATAATTAATCATTTCCATCCATTTCCTATACTTTCATATTGATGTTCAGGGTTACACAGGGGCTGGAGCCCCTCATGAAGAAAATCTGAACATTTTTATGATTCTCCTTCAAAATAAAACTGTCACTCTCTTTCTCTCTGAGATAGAAAGAATCTCAGTGAAGTGGAGGTACTGTAAAATGAGATTGAGGCCATATTGAAGTGAAGAATGATTATGCTATTTAATAAGAGATTTGAGTCTGTGCAAAAGTAGTACAGATGTTTTTCACAGCATAGCAGAGCGTAGAAATTATTTTCAGCTATTTCTTCCACAAGCAATCAACACACTGACAAGAAAGAATCATTAAATTGGTGCTTTAGCCTAATTCATATATACTCCACCTACTTGCCTACTGGTTGCCCCATTGAGGCGCTTGTAGGCATGTACTTAGTCAATCTAAGGGATACATTGATACATTTTGACACCAATTTCATCTTTTTGATAGATATATGTACGTTTTTTGTCCCAAGCTCGGAAATTCTTCTTCATCTGGTTCTTTAACATTAATACAGAGGGAACTCTGTTGCCTATTTTATCATATTTGTCATTGTACAAGCACTGAAAGTCAGAACAGTTGGAACTCTCATTTAATTACTATTAGGCTGTTTGCTCACATGCTGTATGTAAACCATTAAGCTAGGTATGTATTTATCCTCACAGTTAGTGTGAATAAACATTGGAAAGAAAATCATTTTATAGACTGATCTGATAAGATCCTCCAACAATTTAAAATGATCTCCTTCAGAGTGTTTCATGGTTTATTAATATGATTTTGTGCAAGATGGATATTCCATGGCTGAAATAATACATTTATCAGTCGTACAAACCATGCATTTAATCTCTCTTTCTCTACATGTTGCAGTCTTTGTTAATCTGACATCACTCAACTCAGACTTGTGTTGTGTTCCAGGTGATGCAGAAATTTTACCAGATATGACCTTTGATCTGACCTAATGTTGCTGTTGTGACGTACAGTGGGGGTTGTCAACGCAGACTGAGCTGCATAAGACTCAGCTTTTCACGCAGTACAATGCAATATCATTCCACAAAGCTCTACATTCATTAATCATATATATTCAAGTGCATATTCAAGATCATATTTCTACTGTTAACCTTAAAATGAAAAACATAAATAGCTATCTTTATGATAACTTTTCAGAGATCAACTGTATGGGAGCATTACACTACCCTTGTGTGTACCGTTACTCTCCGAGCTAACTCCAGTTGGTTTAAATGCATAAGATGTGAACTCACTATGATGGGACCCCGGGTGGTCTGACGGTAGACATTCTGGTAGCCCAGGTAGAGAATCAATGTGGCTGTGCAATAAAGGAACCCAAACACACCGACACACACGAAGAACTCTGCCGAGGAGGAGAAGTCGCCCTGCAGGTAGGTCTCATTGGATGCACTGCCATTACATAATGGGATCTTATATGGGTTCGCAGACAGTCTGAAGGGAGGCAGAGACAGAGAAAGCTCTTTCAACAGTTGCTTATGACTCCTGTTTTTTCTCTCTTGTGTGATTGCAGAGAAAATAAGTCCTCACCTGGGTTATTCTTCTATCCAAGGAATGCAAGAAGAGAAAATATGAAAGGATTAAGGGACACTTGTAAGTGTTTACAAAGACTGTGTGCACAAATTAAACAGAACCTTCAACTCATCCAAGGCTCCATGAGGGTTTGTGAGTTAAAATTTGACATGGTTATAATTGTGTGAGTGGGCCAATCTGGGAGAAGCATTGCATCAACAAAGAAAAATGGATAAATATTCACAGAAGATATTTAGTGTTGGATTTATCATTATGGATTTTTCTAAATTTTATTTTAAGTGTCTAAAATACACTGCAGTTCAAGGCTGGATTACAAAACTTCTGAAAGGGATTTAACTGCTGGATTTCACATGAACAACTGTATAATGTGTTATCATGTTCAAAGGGCACAGCGGCAGAACGTGTAGTGTTTTTAGTAGGTAACATTGAAAGCTTCAGTTTACATTGACAGGCTATTAACAAGTTAGACAAGGTGGCCGTCTTCAATCAAGTTTTCCTCAACACTCTTATGAAAACCAAAATATGACATCACTACAGCCTCAGAAGGCCAAAAATCTCCAGAGCGCTGGCACTGCCTTCTGACATATTTTCATTTACACAAAACAAACCCACGTTTTCTGCTGCATCTGCACGCCTATGTCTGGGAGACGTTTACTCACTTTGGTTGAAGCTGGACAGTATCTATCTTGGCTTTTCATCAAAAATGGTTTCAATGATAATAAAATTTGAAATGTCAATGACAGAGGTGGTAACACCAGTTCTACCAGTGGAAATGTTAGTCTGGAGCCCTCCCTGCTGAGCATCTGTGTATGGCCACAGACGAGCTCCATCAGTTTCCTTCAATCATTTCTTAATATAACTATCACGATAAACTGAAGACCTTTTCCAGATGTCAGAATAACACAATATTTGCTGAGGTAAGGACAAACTTTTTCAGTAAAATTTTTTTTTAAGTGAATAATATTTTTCATTTTCTAACTGATTTCAAACTGGTAGTAATGTACAATTGTGTTGTTTACTGAAAGAGGAGAAAAGTTTGTCCTGACATTTAATTGTAGGTAGCAAATATTCAAAGGTAGCAAACAATCTGAGAATCCTGTTTCATACGTTAACTGCAGATAAACAGAAAAGGCTATTATGACTGAGAACGCGCTCATGTTCTACAGTACCTGAAAGGGTAGCCAAACACAGGGCTGACAGGCAGAGGACCTGTGGATCCTGGGCAGGTGACCGTAAAGTGAGTTGTCCCAGAGTAACCTCCAGTGGTGGCAAAGGCAAAGATGGTGAACACCTGTTGAGGCAAAGAAATATGCTGGTGTAAGAGATGTTAAGAAAGAGGCAAGATTGTTTGACTGACAGGCCTCAAACTATCAGACCTTTGACTTGGTAATGTTTAGGTGCCACAACTACTTGGTTTGGGTTAGAAAAAGATCATGGTCTGTGTGTTAAAGTCGAATGCAGTATAAAGAGTGACAAAGTCCACATAGGAACGATGACTGGGTGAATAGATGGGCCAAACAAAGGACTGCCACATGGGAGACCAGGGTTCATGTCCTGCGTGAAACCAAGTTAATATTCCCCAAATCAGTTCTTTGTCTTTCTGCAATGGTCACAGGAAACAGAAATACAAATGCACCATGTGTAGAACCAATCCCAACACAATCTTTTGCATACTTATTGGGTAGTTAGCATGTTCTGGCCCCAGAACACTGCTATAACCAGACCTCAAATTAAGCCAATATAAACTTCATACCATAATACCTTTTCCTTTCCCATAAGTAACAAACGTGATTTTTCTCACCTTCAGAACTAATTGTGTACATAACTGTGAATTTTACTGTGGAGAAGTTGTTTTTCACATTGTAGAAGAATGAATGTCAGCAAAAGTTTCTTCTCGAGGGAGAAAAACAAGCTGATATCTTCAACTATGCTGACAGAGAGCAGACAGCAGCAGGAAGAATGGAAAACAGAAGGAAACCCCGACCATTTCCTCTAACCTTTAACATGAATTGACAGTGCAGAAAAACTGTGATGCCTCTCCAGGGTCGCCAGACAGTCAACTGCAGTGCAGCAAAAAATGCAGTCAGGAGTTTCACTTTATTAGCAAAGCAGGTTTGGGTAAAAACACATCCAGTTTGCATGTGTTTCCAACAAATGTTTCTGGTGGACCATGATTATATTAAGGAGCAAGGTTTGGACAAGATTTGAACAGTCTCTCTTCATCTAGAATCAACACACCAGTCAGGTTGAATGTTGCTGGTTACAGGACCTCGACTGGACTCAGACCTGACTGACTTGGGCAGGGTGGGGCTTGGGCCCAAATTTTAGGCCTGTGCAGTACTCTACTGGATAGTGTGTAGAAACTGTACTACATCTGTAAACAGAGTACAACTCAACTACAATGCCACTGAGATCCTGACTGCTACCGTTTCATTCTATTTTTATAGTCAAGACATTATGTGCTAAAATAGAGTGACAAACTAGGCACAGAGCAGAGTGGGAGTTCATACAGCAGCTCTCTGACACACAGCCAACACTGGCACACATAATACACATACCGGTCATGTAACTAATAAATAAAGAGGAAAATAGGAAGAAAATATGTGAAGTATTTCATGGGATAACCATGACTACATTCAGGGGAAATTTAATGGTTTTACAAAGTGAACGTTTCAGACATTGCTACACTGCTTCAGTGTGTACATAAAGTAGTACCAAATGTCAGTTAAATGCAGTATATACACTTTTTCTCTACAGTGGCTGAAAATGTGTCCTTAATGCTCTTATAGACTATAACATCATAGTCAGAATAGTGGTCTTGCAGGTTCTTTGCTTGCCAGCTCTGTCAGACTGGCATGATATCAGCTTTGAAACTGTCAGAGTGTGCAATTAAAACAAGGAGATTCATAGCACCGTGATATATATATATATATATATATATATATATATATATANTACATAAAGTAGTACCAAATGTCAGTTAAATGCAGTATATACACTTTTTCTCTACAGTGGCTGAAAATGTGTTCTTAATGCTCTTATAGACTATAACATCATATATATATATATATATATATATATATATATATATATATATATATATATGTATATGTGTGTGTATATATATATATATTTCTCTATATATCACGGTGCTATGAATCTACTTGTTTTTATTGTATTTTATATATATATATATAAAATACAAACCACAGCAGCCTGTGGGTTTTCATTAAACTTCACAAAACCACAGATTCACAGCAATGTGGTGTATTCCAATTTCACATAAACAGTAATGCAGTAACTGTCTGTATGTGAAGTATCTATGAATAAAGCACTACAGTACTTAAGAATACTGAACGACAAAGGGTGTGCCCTTCCACACACCTCCCCCTTCAGGACATTCTTCATCCAATGAAAAGTTTCTCTCAAGAATAATGTCTTTTGTTCACAGGCCCACGTCTACCAATGCTCATTCCCAAATCATCAGGATGCAGGCTGCAGTGGTGTAGTAACAGCAAGGCAGGAGAAGTGCACACAGAGAAATGGAGCAGAGTATTCTGCAAGCTTCAGGCCCACTGAGGATTTTCAGGAATGGGTTTCATCTTTCAGGTGTCTCTAAATCTCCACACCATTTCTCAACTTTCATCCCAGCCCTGTTTGACCCACCCAGGCTAATCTGACAGCACCCCAAATAAACCTTCCAGATAGGCCAGGGGTTCCCTGTCCAGAGTCCAGTGTCCCACCCAGCCTCCTACAGACTGACTGATGCATTCCTCACTAATTCTCCTGATCAGGGAGTGGCAGGATGGAAAGGAGACAGCAGGAGCCAGTCACAAGGTTCTCACACTAGCTTTCTTTACAGCTACATTTATTCGTATAGAAAATATTAGATGGACATACAGTGGTAACAACCCAAAAATAGACCTAGCAGGTCATGATTACAAAAATAGTTAAACCACAACCTCCCTTAGTGGTGACCACTCTCTATCTTGTGAATTTCCCCCACTGTGGGACGAATAAAGGTTTATCTGATCTGATCTTATCTTATTTAATCTGACACAAAAAACTGCAATTAATGGTTCATGCTCGAGCTTAAAGGTCGGTATACTGGCCAGTTTGACATTCAGTAATATCATTATCACAATTACATAGTAACATCTTCCAAGGCACTACGATAGAGGAGGGAAGCCAAACATTTCTCCCAGCACTAAGAATGTCTCACCCAGGAAGAATTCTGTCTATTTCAGCCTAGAGACTGAAGCAGACCAAGAACAAATTGAACTTGAACTGCCTGAGAAATTGAAAATAGCAAAGTTAACTCAAAAATAACAATATCTGCAGCTGTGAAAATCAGATTTCAAAGCTCAATGGCTATCATAAGAGATAGATAGAGAGATATATATAAATTTGAAGCCAAGAGTGTTTCTATTGCCAATGTGTAAACCTGAGTAATTAACTGTGACTGTAAAAATCGTTTTACCAAGAAAATTGAGGGAAATGGTAGAAACATGACCTTCCCTCTGTACAAACCTGGCAAAACCAGTTCATGCATCTAGAATACTATGGCCTTTACACACATTTAGTGCATGTATGCTGATTTACCCCAGTAGTATGTTTACAGTATACTTATACCACTGCAAATTGTACTTATCAAGTTAGTAGAGCTTCTATGGCAGATAATTTGACCTGTCATTAGAGGGAAAGCACAGGTGTAATTCTAACATTATTGATCGCAGCATTCTGCTTAAAGGAGGTCCTGGTATGAGTAGCACACTGGGACACTTAATGGAACGGAGCAATCATTATTGTTATTAATTACACCTGTGCTTTTCCTTCTATGACAATTCAAGATGTCTGCTGTGAAAAGGGTATATAGCTGACATTGTGAACACAGCAGCATTGCTAAAAAGGGCTAACCCTAACCCAGACAGGCAAGACACATGAGCGGACAGATAATTGAACAGGTTGTTAAGCCCCCAAGGTTAAGAGTAAATAACAGTAAATAAACAGTAAATTTATCACGTAAACAGGCCAACTTTCTAGTTTAACTTTGACCTGCTGTACTCCTTGGAATGACACATTATTCCTATGATTGCAAAGAAAAACAATGTGGTGTCACTTTCAGCTTTATCTCTAAATAAAGTGGTTTAGATCATTCTGCTAAACTGTTTTTCAACCTACAAAAAATAAAATAAAATGTGCAAAACTAGGAAAACAACCCAGCTCAGTCACAATTTGGTTTACACTTAATGTAGTGAGGTTTGACATCCAACCCTAGCAGAGACTACTTACTACTAAAACAGTTGAAGAGAAAGCCAGGCTTTTTAACGTAACTTCCTGGATTAAACCTCCACAGCAAAGCAGCAGATAATACCTGCTATATATGTTAATTACCAACAGGACATGGCTGCTCCACAAGCCCACGCCTTAAATACACACAGCACTGCCTGCTTAACCCAGGACTCTGCATTACCCAGAAATACAGAGCACTATGAATATTAGTCGTAACGGGGGCGGGTGGGGGGTCCTGAACGGTTTTCTTTTTTTAGAATACATTCCATTAAGATTACTCATTAAGAAGTCAATCACACAGACACGGTGGTGATATTTAGAGCATGTTCTACTGAGCAGTAGACATATATCCAAGCTACTGATTCATAACAGCTGGCCTTCCTTACAACAGCTCCATGAGGTGGTTCACAGGAGCACCAGCTCAGATCTGTGCTTTCCATTTTGTCCACGTTAGAAGTCACAATAACTGGGAATTTCCTGTTAATTGTCTGGGCTTCCAGTTCAGTCCATTAATACACAGAATAAAGTTTACTATGGAAAGAATGTAAGGGTTTACAGCAGCAGTTTGGTGTTCTCATTTAGGTTAACAGTTCACTTGGGAAATAAGTAGCTACACGCATCGTAAAATCACAAGCTATGGCACAATTTTACTCAGTGAACCAGGTCAAAGGCCATGACTCCAGAGTTAGAAAATGAGAGACAAAGGAACCTGCAGCCATATACGAAGGTTTTTTCAGCTTCTACACTTTAGTTTACGCCCTGGAATATCTTACAAACAACACTGAGATACATGTGCATGGTGTTTTGTGCATGGAATTAAGGAAATATCAACATCACGAGGATCAAATGAATGAAATGAGTGGAATACATGGTGGGTGAACACACATAAGAATAACGTGGTTGTTACCTTTTAAAGAGATTTTAAAGCATTTTTTGACTTTACTTACCCATTCTAGGACACGAATAAATCCAAGAGGTTCTTTCAATGGTCCCAGGTCCAGAGCAAATCCAGACACCAATTTCTAGCGATAACAAACAAGGTGGACAAAGAGACGAATTCACACAAACATGTAGCTCACATCAGTTAGCCTGGTGTGAACGAATTAGCGTTCACATTACTAGCCAAACAACTATCGTTACCTGTTTGTCACCTTGCGACTAACTGGCCCTGCCCTTGTTAGCCAACCCCTGCTAACGACATGCTAACTCTAACACTTGTCAACCTGAGTATTCAGCTAACTCACCTACCTGGACAGTATCCATTGAGGCGTGCAACAAGGAATAGGTTGTTTGTATTTCACTTCTAAATTTGTTAGTCTGTTTGTAAATCTAGCTTTGCATTCGAAAGGTGGCCGGCGACACACAGCTACTTGTCAGTGGGCGGTGGAATAACAGCCAGCCAAGCAACTGATAAGCCTAACTCTACTGTCAAAGCAGCACAACTGCACTGCTGTCAAACCCACCAAAATAAACTTCCGGTTATTGCTTTTCAAAATACGAAAACGTGCGCATACACTAAACTTTGTCTATTTGGCCTACTTCAACCACAGATGATTAGTTCTTGGATTTTTCCTATGGGGAAGTAATAGGTATAAGATGTATGGTGTTTGAGACTTTAACAGCTTCACAAATATCGGAGGTGCGACTCTCATTGAAGGTATTATTATTAATATTATTATTATATTTCTTGCAAATTTGATTAATAAATGATGTCACCTTCAAATGAACAAATCCTACTAACTTCTTTAACAGGTTAAGACAAAGCTGTTTCCTCAGCAAAAAATATAGCTACATTAAGTATTAAAAGTAAAGGTGCTCATGCAGAAAAGGAGCACCAGTCATAGTAGTATAATGTTATATTGTTTGATTATTATTGTCGATGCATTAACGTTTCGTATAGTTGTAAATAAACAAAATAAATGTAATCTGTATCTAAGAAGTACTACATTTCCTCTGAATTGTGGAGTTGATGTAACCGTGTGGGATACAACGTACGACATGGCACCACTGAACTCTCAATTTGAAGTACAGTAGAGTTTTTGAATTTACAATCTTTCCGTGGGACCCAAACGCAGCACACAGGGAGGCCCTCCCTTGTATTATTATCCCGCAGCCGCCATTTTGCTTTAGTCCAGCGCAGCTGCTGCAGCCAACGAGCTGGGACGGAGTCTTTCCTTGACTACACATTTTTAAAAATATATATTTTTAAGTCTGAAACTGGTAATTAGCACTGCATACTTTGTTTACCTAATATATTTGGCTATTACATTACAATGTTAACATAAAAAAGTGAATATCACTGTAATTACGAAAGCCAGCCGTATGAACAACATTTAGCTAATGCTAACGATAAGGCTTAGATAGGCCTCTGTTATGAAGCATATAAGCTAAAGTACGCCTTAACTGCACGTGTTGAGAATATAACATTACACATGTCGTTACAGTGTTCCGGTAATAGCTCTTAGCTAGCTGCGTAAACCAAATACCAAAATTAGCTATATTAGTCGCGTCTCTAACATTCTAATGTTTGACGGTCTCTGTACCGTAGTGTCTTTCCATTACTCCTGGGAATTTCTCGTAGTTCGCTCCAGCTAGCTTTGGCCTACTTTTTATAAAACAGTAAGTATGTGATTGTTTTCCTGTCTGTCTTGGTTTTCTGAGCTTGACCGTACATATCTTGACCCAACATTGAAGGTGACCTGTAACGTCTGTTTTTTTTTTTTTCAAGAAACATCGATTCTGGTCAACTGGTCAACATTCTGTCTCAGATATTTTTATGTAAGATTAATTCATAGGTAATTTGGTGAATCGTTAGTTTTATCCCGTTATCCCCGTGCAGGTTATACTTTGTTACTTTAGAGCTCATTTTTCCTGTGGCTCTAAGATGGAACCCAGAGTTGTACTGGCTGATCATCAGTTTGCAACTAAGGCCTCCATGTCTGGAGCAGATAAACAGCCCAGGTCTGGGTTCCAGAGAACTGCGCTTTCAGCTGTTCTTTATTCTGGATTGGATACTTGAAATGATAATAATAAAAACATGGGGTGATAAAACAGTGTAATGACAGTGAATTTCTCCACTGATTTCTAACCAAACTGTAGTTTGCTCTGGAGTCATATTGGAGAGCATGATGCTGTATCTATGTGGAAATGTTTAACCATCTCCTTTGTATGTGTGCACAACTGTTTCTCTCTTAATAACCATTTTCAGTTCCTTGGGAAGTGTTTTTGATTGATTTGTAGGTTTTAAACCATCCTCTTGGCCCTTTGTGGGAATCC
This sequence comes from Centropyge bicolor, assembly GCA_037975185.1. Classification (NCBI taxonomy): domain Eukaryota; kingdom Metazoa; phylum Chordata; class Actinopteri; family Pomacanthidae; genus Centropyge; species Centropyge bicolor. Next base: position 4,784,276 of record JBBMOC010000012.1, on the reverse strand, counting down.
CTGGATATGGATAGCTTGCCCCCTTGAGAATACATTGGCAGAAGATTTTTTTTTCTCCTCAGCATTGGTAATCAACAGCTGAAAATCTCTAGAAGCTTGAATATCCTGCCATTTTTCTACTGCATCATTCAAATGTCACCAAGTGTGCAAAAGGCCTCCAAGCCTAAGAAGAAGCTGAGGATTTTTTTTCAACACACCATCCCACTTTTGTCCCCTTTTTGCCACATCAATTTAAGCATTTTTGGATCTATTTTTTCTTTTCTGGCTGTTTTATGTCCTCCTATTTCTTTCCTTCATGGGTTACATCAATTAATAAAAAAAGAAAATTGAAAAAAAAAATCCCCAATGGACTCTATTGCACCCACCATCAGTAATGTTTAGCAGTCTGGCGGAGATAAAGATGTCTCAGAATCTCAGAAAAGGGATGTCGTAGGAAGACAAGTGTCTCTGGGCGACCCACCCCCATTTTCCTCTTATCTCATGGATCAAGTGTTCCTTCAGGACTCCATACCACCACGGAGACATCCTGCCAGCAGTGCACTCAAGAGGGATACAACTTCTCAGCCACCTCAGGTAAAAGTGGCACAATGCTATAAACAAAATCAAAATGGACTTGTTTATATAGACAAAATGACCAGTTTAAGACTCTGTTAATTCCCAGAAAAAAAACTATCACTGATCGGTCAACAGGTCACATAATTAGTTGCACCACATGTTTTCCTGTTTTATTTCTTTGTTTACCGCTAATTCCAGACATATTATTCTGCTCATTTCTCTGATCAGTTGGTCTTTAGTAAGACATTCTGAAATTTAGAGATTTTTACAGTTCATATAAAGGGACTTTAAAAACAGGTACTGTCCCTGAAGAAATATTCCTCTCAATACCTCAATGTATTAACGCAATTCACTTAGACACCACTGTCTTAAATAAGGACAGCTGTACATGTGGATGTGTTATAATTACCTCTGATCAAAAACTAGTAAGTTGACAACTTTTCTAACACAGCCAAACATCAAGCCAGTGCAGCAATAGAAGATGTAACTTTGCAAGCCATCTAATATTACTTGTCCAAAAGCAAGAAGGCCAGCTCGGTGTCTGTAATGAAGAACGCTGCTCTGAGCTCCCAATCCCATCTGGGCAGCTGCAGAGCTAACTGAGTTAACTGCTGTAACTCCAGCAAACATATTTTCTCTGGAAGATATGATCCATTTTCACCTAAATCATTGACAGATTTGGTGGTGTATGATGTAGTGCCGGAAAGTTTTACACAATTCTCGCAGGAGATTGTATCCGTTAACCCAAGTTATGTAGTTCAAGAACAGATGTTGACAAGGAGTGAGAATGAAAGAGGCATCATTCTCCCTATAAGAAGAACATAAAATGATTTTAAAGCTGTCCTTTTAAAGAAAAAAAATATTTTGCTTTTAATTTTTACACACATCATAAAAAAACCAAAATGAAATTCTTACACCATTTTTTTATTTAAATGCAGGCAAGTGCTTGTCAAAGAACAGCTCCCCTATCTCATGCTGGGTGTCAAACAAACAAACCAACTACAGACAGGCTTTAGGTCACACTGAGGACATTGGCATTTGTCTGCAGGGCCATGGTTGACTGGGTTTCCAAATTGCACATGGATCTGTTTCATCTGAAGTATACTGCTGCCTTGAAATGACAGACGGCTTCCCTTCTTCTCTCCCTAGACCCAGTTTTGCATCTCATGTAATCTTTGTTTTTCGTGCGACATTTGCATATATGATGACTGTCAGCACAGAAATGAGTCGCATTTTTTCATAAGCTAACTAAAAGACAAACTAGAAAAATCCAATAGGTTGTGAGAAACCCAAAATCATATTATATTGTACCTAACTTCAATATAAAATCCCAAATATACAATGGAGCAAGTCATTTTTTTCAGTGAAAAATGAACTACAGATTGACTTCTTGGTATTAGTTTTACATGTGCAGCCATGATAGAAAACTATGTAGTGATTTGATCTAATGGAGTAGGATTTCTCTTTCTCATGTGTTACGGTGGTTTGTGTTGCCAGGGAGAGTCCTGTTGGCACTGAAGAGAACCAGCTGCTGGGTTTAAAGGTCGTGACCTCACCTTCGTCACTCAAGACGCATACCAGCACTATGACCAACCATGGAGATGACTGCTACTTTTTTTACTATTCCACCTGCACTAAAGTAAGCAAATATTCACACATTGTGTGACTACATGGAAAGTTACAGGTTACCAGAAAGAAGAGTCTTACAGTATTTAATTTATTGTGCAGGGGGACAGCTGTCCTTTCAGACACTGTGAGGCAGCTATGGGCAATGAGACTGTCTGCAACCTCTGGCAGGAGGGACGTTGCTTCCGAACTGTCTGCAAGTTTCGCCACATGGAGATCACAGTAAGCAAAATTTAAATATTCGTTTTAACTTGAGAAAGCTCAGAGATATCTCCTTCAAGCTTTGCCCACTCAAGGCTTTGTGTGTCTTATGTGGCCATTACCGAAGGGTAGAAAACATCTCCCTGTAAACCAGGTGCCAGGAGTTCCCCTCCTGCATCTGGACTTGTTGGGAGGAACACTTAACTCTGAGGATTATTGGAATATTGGCTATTCTCCATAGTATCGTAGTAGCATAGTAGTAAAGTTAATAGCTCCATCATTGCAGTCCAAAGTCATGATTGTACCATATATTCAGGCCACAGACATCAATCTTTTCTGTGCATTTCAGAAACAGTATTGTGATCAGAGTAGATCTTCATAAATCCCAAAGTAATCTTACACTGTTTGAATGTGGTCGTACTGGCACACGTATTAAGTACCAACGTGTATCAAATTTTATGTACATAGTTCATAGATTGAGATGCGATCAGCCCGTCTCCTCCGTGCATGCTGTTACATGTTGTTTGTATCTGTCATCCAAACAGAAAAACCGAAAGGAGATACCTTGCTATTGGGAGAACCAAGCAGCCGGCTGCCAGAAGCCACACTGTGCCTTCTTCCATGAAAAGCCCCGCTACATTGATGGCATGTTTGTCCCACCTAATAAAAGTGAGTGGTCTTTGTTTACGCAAACACACTAAGAATTGAAATCTAAGGAGTTTAAGACAATTTGACGCCCACCTTGAAAGAAGGTATGATAATCTACATAACTCTCCCAGGTCTGAACAAGAACGATGAACAGCCGCATGAGGAACCAGCTCCTACACCAGCTGCCCCTCTGCCGACTGCAGCCAATCCCCAGCTCAGAGGCGTCATCAAGACAGAAGCCCAGGAGCCAGTACCGAGCCCCACCCACCCACCAGTGGTGATTAATCCAGCAGATGATGATGAGGATGAAGATGGTACAATTAATTTGAGATTAAAATGACTTGTTTGTCTTTTCTAGTCCTTGTTTTGAGGAATGATGTTCCTTGTGGTCTTTGTCATTCATATGTCTTTGTTTCCAGACCAGTTCTCAGAGGAAGGAGAGGATGGCAAGGTTGGCCCTTCCCCTAGAAAACTACCCAGATCAGGTGAGACTGTCAGAGATTAAACTTTGGAATCAGAGTAAAGCCATAATTTGTTACCGAAGCTGTACTATTTTCAAATTTTGTGTTTATGAGGTCATTTTGTGTCTCGATAGATGACTCACTGAATTTTGGAGTGAGCACCCTGGAGGAGATCCAGCTAAGGAAGGCCCTGAAGGCCAGCTTGAAGGGAGCTGGTTACCCAATTCAGAGTGCTGATACCTCGGCCAACAGAGAGAAAGAAAACATCCGGTCATTGTTTCGACCAGCACTGTATGAGGCGAGAGATGGTAAAGAGCGTGTGTGAGATTCTCAACTTTCAGGGAGTTGGATATCCAACTCTGCATCATCCCTCCCAGATACTGCTTATTTGCCAATTTGATATTTTATCTTTCATTCTTTGATGATATTCTGGAGTATGATTTTTAGAAATTGTGATATGTGATGAATTTGCTCAACATGGATACTGTTAGAATAAATGTGTGTATGGTTAGTTTAAAGAAATGTCACGACCTGATAATAATGAATCCAAGAAACTTTCGTGCATACGTTAAGCATGACTGCTTTTGTACATGTTTACAACAGTAGCACTGCATTGTTTGAACAAAACAATGACTGTAATATGGATATTGGCAGATAGAATAGATAGAAAATTATATTTGGCAGGCACTGATTTGTTTCAGGCCTAATGAACTGAACTGCTCATAGCTTTGAAGCAGCCTCTGACTTGGCTCTGTGTCTCATCTGATGAGATGGAACAGATTTATCTTGCCAAGATATCTGGTCTGAATGTTCCCTGCCTGAAAACTAGAAATAATGTCAATGTCACACTGTTTGAAAGATTTGAACGAACTGATAGGAGAGTAACAGTTCCTTTCAGTCCTAAAGAAAAGTAAAAATTATCCTGTTCTCCACCTACACATGGTCCCTCTTTTAACCTAGGCCCTCTTATCTTTGAAGAAACTGGGAGATCAAGAGGCAGTTTGGCTGAAAGGCTTGGAAGAAAGATGCCCAACACTGGTAAATTTAAACTCTTTTTACACCATATCAGCAGACTGTCTACCAGTGCTTACAGTAATCTTAACAGTACAGATTAGAAGCTAATGACTTGTCCTTGCTATAGATGTAAAAAGTGGAGAAGGTGTCCAACTGAAAAGGAGCCTGGCTGATCGTCTGGGCAGAGTTGTGGATGAGGAAGAGCCATCGATGTTCCCTCAGAAAGGTGAGTAGTGCCTGTAACCTTTTACTCCAAATCATGCTGAAGAAGGTTGTCGTTGCTGAATGTGTTGAACACTCGAGACTTTCACCCAGGAGGTCAGGGTTCAGTATTAAATTCAGTCTCACATATTATTATACCCTTCACTATTATTACTGTTATTTCTGTAATCTCTACATGTACATTACATACTCTTCACTTTACTGCTTTTTTGCACTTCTGACTAGATGCTAAACTGCTGATAGTTGATGTAGCTTAAGATTGACAGCGGAATGTTGTGACTGTGAAATGTGTATATGAACAGATTGTTGTTTTAATGGAGCTCATACTATACATTTTAGAATTAATGATATGTCTGTTTATTACCTTTTTTCTGCAGCTTTGAAGCCTATTAAACAAAGACTTGGCTTGACTGATGGATCTCTTGCACCCACTCAACCAGGTAAGAAATCTAACGAATATGAGAGGTTGACATTGTTGATTATTTTGTCTGGAAAGATAATAAGATGCACATTAATGAAAACATTGTTTATCTTGTTAACTTTCCCTACAGCTGTGACCAACACAGAGTCAAAGAAAGCTCCTGAGCAGATTCGCATCAAAACTCTGGAGGAGATCAAACAGGAGAAGGCAGCAAAATCTCAGTCTCAGGCAAAAGATGACCTTTCAGTCACGGCTCCAGAAACCAACGATACCAAAACCAAGGGACTCAAGCGAGGCATCACCATAAAAGATGACCCTGTTAGCCACATCAAAACATTCTCTGAGATCCTTTGTGCCAAGAAGAAAAGACAGGAGGAGCAGCAGGAGCAGACCCCTAGCCCAAAGAAGGCAAAGCACACTGTGGAGAAAAGTTCAGGCAAGAGCCAGGGAGAGTCCGATAAGGCTGGGCCTGGTTCTGAGGCTATAAACCTGGGGGCAGTTAAAGTAAAGACCCTGGCTGAGATCCGCAGAGAGAAAGCAGCAAGGATGCAGGCCCAGGAGGCTGAAAACGGGAGTTCTGCTACTGAGGAAAATGGTGCTAAGAAGCCTCGTCTACTACGCATCAAGAAACTGGCTTCCCAAAGTAATTTTTATACTTTTGTTCCTGTATGAATAAATGATGAATGCAGAATTGCGATTAATTCTACTTTTGTCAATGTCTTTCAGATACAGTCTACATTTTGAATTAGCTAATCCTCATCTTATGTACCAGGTTTCTGAGTTTCTAACCGGAATTTTATATTGAATTCAGCAGGCAACATCACAACAGAGAAGAGTGCTGAGGTGACAGAGAAGCCTAAAACTCCTGCTGCTGCTCCAGAGGTATGGCCTATAAGATACTGCTGTATTGATTGTGGTTGCTTGTTATTCTGTTGACTCTACATAATGCTTATTTTCCTGTGACTTTCTAGACCCGTGTTGCCAACTCTAACAATGTCAAAGTAAAGAGCTTTGAGGAGATCATGCGAGAGAAACGTCGTCGCAAGCAGGAAATGGAGGAGCAGGCCAAAGACTCAACTGTAGCAGAACCTTCTCAGAAACAGACCACTGAAGAAACCTTGAAGAGGAAGGTTCCTGCTTCAGTCAGTCTTACACTGCCAGACTCTTCTTCACTATCCTCCACCACTCTGGCCCCTGACACTACTCCTTCCACCCAAAAGGTTCCTGTTCGTAAACTGATCCCGCTCAAGTCCAAAGCTGCTTCACCTCTGAACAGACATGCTGCTGTTCCCTCGGTCCCTGTGAAGCAGAGCTCATCTCCTTTGGAGACAGAGTCCAACTCACAGAGCCACAATAGCTCAAGGGAGGTCCCAGACAAGAACACAAGAAACTCCACCACACTGTCACCAGCCAAGGAGACCAGAGCAGCCCCTGAGGGTCTTGTTGCAGAGGCCCCCACTGCTGATAAAACAACACTAAACAACAATCAGAAGAAATCCTCAGAAAGCACTGCAGACACCAAAGGTACCACACTTTTAACGCTGTGTTTCATTCGTCATTTTGACTGCTGATTTCTTAAATGTCATGCAAACACAAAGTTTTGCTTTATTGGGTTGAATGATGCATACCTGGGCTGTGGGAATGAATGTGAAAGTGACAAAAACTGCAGTTCCTTGAATGACCACTTGAAGCCGGCTCAAAAATTAGTCACTACCCACAGACCCCAATATTAACATTATATATTAACTTTACAGAAGAAATGTTTTCAGCCTGGCACAAAAACATTTTGGTCTCTATAACTAATTTCCTTGTTCTTGAAAATTACATCATAGTGAATTTTTATATAACTCACTTGTTTGAATTATATTAAGGCTTAAAGTTATGTGTATTTAATAAAGAGTGTGGACACTTTGAATGACAGCTAGCTGCTGGCTGTCTGCTAGATGTAACTGTAGGAGTGACTGTTCCAAAGATGGAACTCATTCAAGGCACTGAAGTTCAGTCTCTTGGCTGTATTTGTGGAGTTTTTACCCACTGGATATTTTTTGCAAATTAAGGCTTGTGTAACTTCAAAATATTTATGACCCATTTCACCATAGTTCCAGAAATAACCTAGATGTTGCAATATATTATTGGTTGAAGTAGAGTTGGTTGTTGAGGCTATACACTAATGTAAAACTTGGCAGGCCACAAACTCAGAGCATTATTATTTTTATTTAGATTTTTGCTAAAGCGGAACATTACACTCCAGAAGTCAATTGATTGTGACCAAGGCTGAAATGTTGAAATGACTTATAAAACGACACCTGCATTTTAGGAAGAATTGTGCAAAGTAGTGTAACAAGTATCGAAGTGGGCTGGTACCACAGGGTTAGCTGGTGAGCTTGGTCGGTATGTTTCAGCAAACATTCATTCAGCCCACCTCAACTTCACCCATGCTCCACCTCTTTTCATGTTTGATCTAGCTGGAAGTTCGGCAGCGTCAGGCACTGCCAAGAATTCATCAGGGGAGCACACCACAATGAGCTTCACAGTGGCTCTTCTGTGGGTCATGTTGAGGAGAATAGCTCCATGTCTGATTTGCACAGAACACGGAAAAGGAAGATGAAGAACTCTCCAATGCTTTTATTATGTATCATTGACATTTTGCTTCCTTTTCAGTGAGGCCCAAACTGAATGTGAAGCCATCTGTCGTGAAGCCTGCAGTGCAGGTGAAACCAGGCCAGAAGAGGAGGGGAGCAGAACGATCTGCTGTCGCTGCTGTCAAACCTCTGAACAGTGCCTCCACAGTGCTGGAGGAGCCGCAGCAGGAGACGTGCAGAGACAGACAGGTGAGTCAACCAGGCCAGTGATGATGGTTTTATATTTCCTGTGTCAGTCTGGACCATACACCATGACTTCTTTGACTGTGTCTTAAATTAACTTCATGTGACAAATTGCATATATCCTTTCATATTGCATGCATGTAAAATGCAGTTGTCTTTAATTTTACCTTTCTTTTCTCTTTTCTCGTGCATTTTTAGTGTTTTGTTTACCTTCCTATGGCTGTAGCTTTTTGTATCCCTCATATTTTATTAATGCATCTTTACTGAATATGTTTTTAACACCTTGATATTTTGGGATAACTTTTTAATGCACATATTTACACCACTTGTGCCTACAGCTAATAAATTGTCATCTTATCTAGATAATCTAATGCTGTCACTGACCTCCAGTCATTTCCATTGTCAGGTGTTCCCATCCTCCAGTGCTGAGGCCCAGCTGAGCTCAGCTGTTCCTCACAGTCCCAGCACCTTGTTGGACTCAGGCTCCAGCTCCAGTCCACTGAGAGAGGAGCTCCAGACTGTCCCCGTCTTCAAACAGAACCAGAGCCAAGAAACCAAGCCTAGTGTCAGTGTTGCTGCTGCCAGAGAGGCCTGTACAGTCCCCCAAAGGTAAAGGTCCACTTCACTTTAACTTAACTTCAAACTTAAACAGAAACACAAACTTGTTGTTAATGTCAGATTTTACCAAAGAAATATCATTTAAGTGTGGGAGGTGATATCTGTCAACATGTTTTAGCTATAATTTTGTAATAACAAAGAAGCAGTGATATTACAGGATACCACCAAAACAGTTTGTCCTGTTGACCTTGTAATATTGAGTTGATTTTGGAATTTGAAGTCAGATGTCACACAACTTGGGCAGAAAGTGTAGTTTTTTAGAAAATTGACACAAACCCAGTGAAATGAATGGAAGCGGCTCTGATGTTTTTCACAGATGACATATATGCAGCACTGTCAGTTACTAAATAAATGACAAGTCTCTCTGTGCATTTCAGCCCAGTCTTGAAGACTCCCACTCAGCCCAAGTCACGAAGAATAAGCGCTGCTGCTTCCCGCGCCGTCTCCACCGCTGCTGCTGCTTCAACTTCAGCTGTGGACGACTTTGAGGAGCTGATCAATGAATTCACTGACGACCATCTGGAGGATGAAGATGTGGACCCTGGCATCGGAGAGGACGACCTGTTACAGGAACTGTCAGAGATGATTGACAGCTGAGGGATCAAGCACAATCAACACCCCACCCCAATGACACTCCAGATTTACAGAAATGAAGACCATCACCTACGATCTGCCTAGTGTTTCTAAAAGACATTTCTTTTTCGTAAAAGTTCAACTTATTTTAAGCTTTGGGTTCATATTTGTTCATTACATTTTAGACATCTTCTCTTTTTCATTTCCTTTCCATATAATTGTGTGATGGCCCAGGGGTTATTCTGCAGGGCTTCGATTTCTGTCTCTTTATGATTATTGTGAAACTTTTCAGGTATTGAAAAGAGAAAATGAAACAAGCTCTGGTGCTGGGATACGTGAATAACATCCTCTGTCAGGACCCGGGTTTAAATGTTAGGAATGATGAATGTGTTATTTTGGAGAGAAGTCACATGTGTATACTGTGTATGCAATGGGAAGAGCAAGCTGAATATAAGAATAGTGAATACTGCTGCACTTACAGTAGCCTGCCCTCAACTACTTGTCCTTCTTTTATATCTGTGAGTGTGCAAGACTGCTGTTGCCCAGCTAGTTCCCAGATTATGAGATTAAATGTCTCGGTTTTAGTTGAATGATGACCCTGTCTGCAAAGCTCAGGTCAGAACCTGAGAGCACGTTTCCAAAGTTCATCAGTCATGTTACTGTTGGGGTAGTATTATCCTTCAGGTATATGTATAGATATATAGACCTTTCCTCTCAGATCTTATGGAGAGCACCTTCTGCCTAATACTGTCCTTATTGGTTTTTATAATGTTTGACTGAATTGTGTGTATTTTTTTTATCCAGCGGGCATACTTTGAAAACAACTAGTCTGGGATAAATGCTCTCTGGTATTTGTTGACGAACACCTCAGGGACCGTTTCTGATGTTTATATGTTCTTTGTATGATTGACAAACACTGTATTTCAGTTCAACAATGCTGTTTTTAGTTGTCTTCTTATTTCTCCTTTGAGTTCATCAGATCCAATGACCATGGTATTTTTGGTCTTAATACATGTTTGCTCTGTCTTAACCCATGCCCACAAATTTAATGTTCAAAATGACTTGTACAAATAACTGTGTAAATAAAAATGCTTTTAATGACCAGCAGGATCAGTAGTTGATCATTTGGGGACCAACATCTTGGTCAGTGCATAAAATGTATTTTTTGGCAGGTAATGTTTCAGCTTAGCTTGCAACAAACACCACCATCTGTTAATTTCATTATTAAAAAAATGCAATGAGGTAAGGTCTGTAAATTGATCAAATTAAAATGAGATTGCAGGCAACCATGTGGTGGACAAAATATTAGAAACACCTCCCTGTATAATGCAATACAGTTCAACTGCAGCCTCCTAAAAGCTATACCTGTTTCCAGCAAATAGTTCAGGTCAAAGTCCCTCTCCACGGCCACAAGATTTGGGAATCCAACTTAGGATATGATTAACAAATGTGCACACTAGGAAAACATGAGAAATCAACATACAGTACCAGTCAAAAGTATGGATATGCCTCCTCATTGAATGTTTTTTTCTTTATTGAATGAATACATCAAAACTGTGAAGGAACACATTTGGAATTATGTAGTAAACAAAAAGGTGTTGAAGCCTCAAATTAGCCACCTTTCGCTTTGATGACAGCTTTGCACACTCTTGGACTTTGAGGAATCTAAATATAAAGCATATTCTATATTCCACTGATTTTATTATCACGCTCTATTGTTATATATTCAATCAATCTGGCAAAAGGAGTTCTATCTTATCTCATCTCATCAATATTCTAATGACTGAGTAAAGCTAAAGTGCTGTGTAGTCTCCTGTCCAGCAGGGGGCAAACCACCAGAGTCCCTGTGAACACGCAGAAGCCGGTATGCTTCTACTTCCGGGTTAGTGGATGTAAACAGAAGGACGTTCCGCCTCTGGAGACAGCAGGAGAAAACATGACCAAGCTGGAGCTGCTGAACGTGTTTCTGAACGACAGGCTGACGGCGGCCGCCGAGGAGATCTTCCGTGCCGTCAAGGACACGGTGGCGGAGTATCAGAGCGAGATCCTGCGCTCCAAGGAGGAGAACGAGCGGCTCAAACGCCTCCTCAATGTGGCCGTGCAGCGGCTCCTGCTGCAGCCAGGTGAGCTCCAGCAGCCGCTCGCTGCGCCGCTGTCATTCATGTGCTGTGTTCACTGACGCGTCGACTGTCACGACGAATCCCATTCCACATGTGTCGGTTTGTAGCGGGGCTCTGCTCATGGCTGGCTCAACCTCTGTCACACATACATTACATTCATTTATTTATTTATATTTAATGCAAATGGTGGAAGAAAAGAGACAGGACTCTGGGTTTGTTTACATTCTATCAGTAATAATCTCCCAGAAGGCAACATTCTCTGTATATATATGTATGATATATCTTAAACAATCACAGTATCCAGGGCTGAGCACTGATTCAACATGATGTGAAGATATGATGAATTCCTGTCATTCCATTTAATGGTACTGCACACAACAAGATAACGACACATTTCAACTGTTGCCACATCGGAGTGTAATGTGAAACACCTTAAAACATGTCTGTATAGCATCAACTAAGACTTGAATATTGTTGCAACTGGTGTCAAATATAATACTGTGATACTTATTGTAATATTTACTTGATGCCCTCCTAACTTAATACACTGTTATTCTGAAAATCATAATTGATTCATTTAATACATTGCTTCATAAAACATGTATCAAATTGTGGGGCATTAATAGAACCTTATGATAATTGTGTTGTCAAGAATCTTTATCTGATATTTATACATATTTCTTTCCAGCACATTGTTTACATACCCAGGAGAGAATAAAGTAATACACTGTAATCTTACAATATCAGCTGGTTAAGCTGGGTTAAAACAAAACAAGTCAAGGTCAGACCCCAGAGTTATGTTTCAATGTTTCAAGTACATGGGGAAGCTTATCGATAGGCAGATGATTCCAAGCTGGCGACATTCTGTTCTTTTCTTACTGACAACAAATCCTGGAACCAACATGTTAGTTTATGTTTCAGTGTGTCCTGTGGCTCTCAGGTCTCAGTCCATTCCTTCTCACTCAAGACTTCTTTAAAATCAGCTCACAAATGTATAGTTTCATTTTGTCTAAAACAGTTGGGCTGTAGATTTAACAAATGTTATTCAAGCAGGAGAAAATAGTGCATTTAATAGGGAGAATTTTCAGCTGTGGATCAGTCCACCTTTGGGCCAGCTGAATGGTGAATGTTGGACTGGATTTAAACTAAACCACAGTGTGTGTACACGGTAATGAAGGAACTTGCCACCAGTGCAACATAGTGTCTTACTGATGTGTTTTTGGACAACACACAAATCCACTATCACAGCATGCATGGAGAATATATGTGCTAAATGTGTCAGTCCAACCTGTCAGTTCATCTTACAACTGAAACTGCTTCATAAGTCTAATGGTGGTCTACATGATTTCTCATAAGTAAGGTTGAATCTGCAGATTTGTAGTGTTAGTTCAGTGGGAACAGAATGAATGAGTGGAGCTTTGTTTCCACGGCCTGACAGTGATGTTTTCAACCTTTCAGAGCCTCTCTCTGTCCAGCCCCAGGAAGATGCTCAGTCCTGTGAGTCTGAGTGGAGAGGCAGTGTGGAGCTGCTGCCACAGATTAAAGAAGAACCAAAACTCAGAAACATTCAAACAGATTGTTCACAAGAAGCGAGAGACTCAGAGGAAGGAAACTGCAGTCATGTGGAGCCTCTGCAGAGAGCTCATCCTCCACCCAGCCAGACTGTGTGCAGCAGGCAGAGTGTCTCCCCACCTCCACTCAATGCCCAGGAGATTAAGGCAGAGGGTGACGGAGAGGACAGCAGGAAACAGCAGCCGACCAACACTTTACCATCCTCCATGACTGTCTATTCCAGCTGCAGAGCGGCTCAGAGCACATTCTGTGCAGGTACTGCAAAGAGTCACAGGACTCAGAAACCAGAGCAGCAGGTGAAGGGCTCACTTCACTCACATGGAAAACAGAGTGCTCATATACTGCAGATCAAGAATGTGAGGTCCCTGAAGCCCCCCCCGCCTCGCTCCTCCCACCCGAGCCAGAGCATCCAGAGGTGGCACAGCTGTAAAGAGTGTGGGAAGGGCTTCAGCTTCGCCTGTCAGCTGGAGGTGCACATGCGCTGGCACACCAAGGAGAAGCCGTACAGCTGTGCCGTGTGTCGGAAGAGCTTCACCACGGTCAGCATGCTGAAGAGGCACCACCGCATCCACACAGGGGAAAAGCCCTTCCGCTGCCACGTCTGCGGGAAGTGCTTCAACCAGTCAGCACACCTCAACACCCACTTCAGGCTCCACACCAGAGAGAGAGCCGGCTGGAGCCGAGCGCCACACTCCAAGTAAACAAAGACTTCACCTGACCATGTAACTATGAAAGGCTTTGAGTGGCTAACTTTCAGGTTCCAACAGTGTACAGTAATGGTGTCTGTGTGTCTTGTCTGTTGTGCAATAAAGTGTGATACATGACTTGATTTTGATCTGTTGATTGTGTCATCACTCAACGTCATTAAAATGATAACTGTGTGGAACATTTTACCTACTTTCCGCAGACATTGAATAGACACATTACATAGGGTCAGCATATCCTGGAAGGGATACCAACAGAGACTCCCCCCAGGAAAACAGTTCCTCCCCTCTCTATACGTACATGTAACCTCATCCACCGCTGGGACGAGTCCAGGAGAGATGGTGTGGCCAGACACCAGGACACAGCCTCAACCTCTGGACTGTTGACAGGCTCTTCTATGTGGTCGTCAGTGGGATTAATCAGTGGGTTTTTTTGGCAGTCACACTCCAGACTCCCTGTTGCAGAGCACATGCAGCTGACACTGTGGTAGAGAATGTTCCTGGGTGAAAGGTGAGCACCTGGTGGAGGTTCAGTGTCGATGGTGCAGCTGGAAGGTCAGCGGGCATTTCTCTCACTGCATCCTCTACAGCTGGCTCCTGAATGTACAATCATTCATCATTCATCACCTTCCATTGCCCCTCATTCACAGCTTGGTACAGGGAGAATGCTGAGGGGATATCAACTCCTTGGCTGACAAGCCTGTTGGCCCTCCTCTTCAGCTTCGAAGTGGTTCCTTTTAACTCCTGTTTCTCTCAATGATCCATACATGTCCTCATGTAGCAACACTGCCACCTTGTGGAAATTCACTGGTACTACTAATTAGAAAATTAAATATACAATAAATAGTGTTCCTGAGAAATGTAGTCCTGAAAATGACAATAAATGAACTCTCTCTCTCCTAATAAGTATAAGGCACCCTCCTTACCTTTTTTCTTTTTCACTCTTTTTCCAAAAAATGGATTCTCCTGAATTCTTATACGATCAAATAGGTGAAATGCTTCACATGTGAAAACTAGAGAGGTGAATTTTTATTATACACGGCTAAAATACTCCCTGAATACTCCCAGTATAAACTAGTACTATGTGGAATTGACTGTGACTGTGACTGATTCCCAAACTTTGTAGACTCAGTGTTATCACATTTTGCCATGTTGATAATTAGTATCTTAAGCATAGTATTAACCTTCATGCTCTGAAATAACATGTAAACATCCTGTTGGCTAGAGGCTACACGTATTTAAAGCAATAAAATGATCCAGTGTTTTGAAATGTGGGAGCCATCAACCCCTATAATATCTGCAAATAACTCAGTGAAAGCATCAACGCTCATTTGTACAAAATGACGCCTGTCAGGTGGTGTGGTGTTACCGTATGTCCTTGTAGGGCCAAATTACTGATGTATATAATATTGCACCACCAGCCTTATATTCATGTGCCTAACCTGCCTAATTTACTGAGGCTACCTGCACTAGTTCTAATTCAACAAATATAAATGTAAATAGACAGGTAAAAATGTGTCACAGTGTAAGTCACCATGACGTCACACTGGGAGGCAGCCACGGCTAAATGGCTAGGTGGCTATTGCTATTTATCTAAAAAAACAAAACACACACACAAAACCCCAAACAAACAAGAATTTCCCAGTTTGGGACAAATAAAGTCTATCATTCTGTCTGTAGTTTGCATGGGTGCATTAACTTTAGTTGAAGCTCCTTATGTGCAGTGACCTTTTCCGGGCTCCTGCTTCTGAGAGGTTACTGTTACGTTAGCCAGTGAAAACTATAGCTAATCGATATTGGTTGCTGGTGGAGGATGTTAGCAGCTAACTGTTAACAGCTGAGTGACAATATTTAAAATGTTACTACTGGAATGATAATGTTGCTGTGAGACTGAGGACGGACAGAGAGAATGGTCTGAAAGGTTTGTATTTTTCAAATGAAGTCTAACTTTTTGTTTTGCTGTTGTCGTCCACCCTGACAGCAGCTACTAGTTAAGCTAAGCTAAAAAAAAAATCAGCTTCAAACTTAGCAGAGACACAGAGGATTAGTTTCATGTTTAAATCTCGTGTTTTCGTTGTGACTTATTCTTCCAAATATATATCTGATTTAATGACATATTTTCACATTTTTTATGTGACATTTCTCCTTAAAACATATTACATCCAATCTTATACATGCGACCTGGTGTTGTGTCATGTGAAAAAATGGTAGATAAAGAAGATAAACAAGCTTTATGACTAAACATTCCGCCATAACTGTGTTGCCTCCTATACAGTCTATGGTTGCGGCCGCAGAAGTCCTCGGTCCATGGTCTGGCCCTCCACCCACCACACCTGTCCATCAACCCGGGTTTCGTGAGGAGCGTGTGCACGCTGGGCGCGCGCCTGCGGACCGTGGAGAGAACAGCTGAAGGAGGGGAAGAGTGCAGACTCAGGGAGAGAGAGAGAGAGAGAGAGAGAGAGAGAGAGAGAGAGAGAGCTGCACCGCATTGACAGGAGACACGGAGTCAGAGCTCCGGTACCGCCGCCAGCCCGGAGGAGGAAGCAGCGGATAGTGTCCTGATGCTGCTGCGGAGCTGACGGTGCCCGGCGGAGCAGCAGCGGGCAGAGGAGCGGCGGAGCAGCGGCGGAGCAGCGCAGGTAAGCGGACACTTTCTACTTTCTGCCGTGATGCTGTGTACTTGCAGCCCCCGCCGCACAGACGCATCGGGTGGTGTCCCGGTGGTGGTGGCGGGGCCGGCCCGGTGTGACGGTGGGAATGAGAGCGGTAGGCAGTGCTGCGGCTCCGGTTCCGTGCAGGAGGCTGGGGTCGGCACTGCGCCGTCTCTCTGCGGTGTTTTTCGGGCAGCCGGCGCACACGGGCCCCCGCCTCTCTCTCTCTCTCTCTCTCTCTCTCTCTCTCTCTCTGCGCATCTTCTGGATGATGCTGCGGTTTCGTGGGATTTTTGCTGCTCTGCGCAAATCGCGAAAAAAAGGTACCAAAGTCCGGAAATGAGCGAGCCCGGCCCGGCCGCGTGCCTCTGCAGAGGCCCGTGTGCGTGTGTGATGTCTGAGCCGGACTGTCATTGCAGAGGACGGGCGGACGGGACGGGTAAAGGGCTGTCATGTCGGGCTCGCGGGGCTAGGCCCCGGGGCTGGGGGTGAGTCAGGTCTGCCTCTCAGCGCTGGACTTGGATCACAGCTGTGATCACTGTGAGGAGGGAGGCGACTACAAGGAAAAACAGGGCATCCAGAGCCGATTATATCATCACACACCTCCCAACAACACACACTTCCTCAGCACAAGTCTGCCCCTGTGCTGTCACTGTGTGTGTTTGTGTGCTGCAGGAGCACATCACATGGTGACCTTGTTCTACTTGATGTTATTTTAATACCTCCTGTGATTCCATCACTCCTCTATCAGTCCCATAATGATCCCAACAGGCTGTCTGCACTCACTTCAGCTGCAGGATGAAATAACTTGGTAATATTATGGTATATGAACAGTGAGCTCATAGTGACCTTAATGATCCTACATTATGGTTGTCTTCTAAACAACTACTTGCATTGATTATTGTCATATTGTAGTTACTATAGTTACTTGTACAGTGTGCATTAATCAGTGGTGTGTGGACTGTGTGATGCATTAGATTTATCTCCTAAAGTTTTGGCCTGTCTTTGTTGTTCGGCATCATCATAGATGATCACAGTAACTGGCTGATTAAGAGGCCTTTTTGATCCAGCTAGTTTAGTTGAAGCTAATTTTAGCTACTATATATACTGGTGGGTTTATTAATACATCACAATGCATCATAGAGTCAAATATATTCATTGAGGAATATATTACATATTTCTCTGAACTGTGGTGAAGTAGAAGTGGCATTGAAGTATTTTCCTAAAGTACAAGGTAAGGTATAAGTACAAGGAGCATACAGTGCTGGAATTCATTTACTGTCAACATTTACTCTCACCCAGTGATGCTGTACAAACTTAATGTAGATATGGAAAATGTGTGATTTTGTTTCTTTGGAATAATGCTCTTATACAGAGGCTGTGGCCTGTTTGTGTTTTGTTGTCATTGCGTAAGCTTTTCATAGAAAGGTTTGCTTATTGACGTGTGTAATCAGAGCCCAAAGCCTAATTTTCCCAACAGAGGTCATTTGAAGTGCAGGATGAACCATCGATTTTCAGAGTATATTCCTTCTGTGCTTTAAAGAGTGCTTTATGGCCGTTAGAGAAATAAATGATGTCAGTTATTGCTCTAACTAAACCTACAACTAAAAGGATGATTTTGTTGTTGCATTCATCCTAAAAATGGGGACTTCCTTTGAGTTATGTTGTGTGTCTGCTGGACAGACTGAAGATCTGTGCTTCTGCCTGCTAAGTGTGAAGAACTTCTTTGTGTGTATGTTTTTGAACTTAAACTTCCCAACATGATCTATAAACAATGTTGAATCACACACTAGTATCATAAAAATCAGCTGAACATGTTCAAAATGTACAATATTATATAATTACATCTAAAACATTATGATATATATAATCAAATGAATGTATACAGCGAAATGCATCAATTAACCAGCAAATTGGAAAATATTTCATTTTGCTTTTCTTCTTTACAGTTTTCCTATTTCATTTTAATTCAGTTGTAGCTGTAGTGACTAGTCCTATACTATAGTGGGCTTGGATTTGTTTGGACGTGTACTCCTGTGAAAGTAAAGAAAATAAATCGATGACAGAAGTTGCTATGGTTTAACTCAGAATGCCGTTTATTTTAACTAATACAAAAATGAAAACCGAGCAGAGTCAAAAAACTGTTGGCTCCTTCTACTTCATCCACATTTACATAATTAGCTCCAACTTGAAACACCTGGAGCCACCTTCAACCTGCACCACGTGACGCTACATTGACCTCTGGTGGCTCGGAGGAAAACAACTCTCAAAACAATAGTGAATATAGCTCTTACAGTAGCAAATTGTATTTTTATTGTGGAAAAATACAATGTGGGTGAATACCAGTTTGAATTGATCTGCTTTATGTCATAAATCTGTTGACTCGCGGGGGGTGGGGGGTGAGCCTGGACTACAAACCAAGAAGATATGTAGAGCTGTCAGTCTGCTCTCGAGCTCATGTGAGCAGCAGCTTGGCAGCAAGAGTTGGCTCTGGGGCGGCTGCTGTAGAGGACTGTAGAGGTGAAGTTGGCAGGTCAGCATTATTACAGGCCAAGACATGAATCTGTTCAGCATAGGAGTGTGTGAGGCTGCAGGGCTACACACACACACACACACATAGCACCATTATCATTATCATCAGCATAGGATGGAAAGAGTTTGGCTCTAATGAGATTAATTCTGTCACATGACTTCTGAGGAGGGCATTCCTACTTTTTGCTGAATTGATACTCATCTATAAAATGAACTGTAGCACACATTCAATTATTATGATGCGTTCATTTGAATAGAAGTGATCATTAGATTTTCACCAGCTGTGATTGGGGCTTTGTTGCCTGTGTTGTTGAAACTGGGAGGAGTGATCATTTTTATCCTGGCTTCAGCATCGAGAACAGTGAGATTCTGGGACAGGTCTCAGATTCCAATCATGACATGTGATATGCCGTAATTCTGAGCTTTGTCTTTGCCTTTAGTTGCTTTGATTTAAAGCATATTTTACTGTTATTCAAAAAACAAAATATCCTAAATTGCATAGTCGCACTTCCTGTTATGGACCTACATTTTATCGCACTTCCTGTTATGGACCTACATTTTACACAATAATTTGGATTCATTAATGGTAAAGACATTCTAAAAACCTGTTAAAATAAGAGTAATACTATTATTTTTGCTGGTCCCAGGATTTTTCCATATTAAAAAAAAGATGTAAATGAACATATCAGCCATACTGTGAATACAGAACATTTAGTTATTTGGTAGATAAACTATATGAAAATGTAATTCCTCATAGTTTTGGAAACACAACTCTAAAGGTTTAATTCAAAGGGTGCACTTCCATGTAAAGGCACAGTTTACTCATCACGAGGCTGTGAAAACAGGCCAAACATACTAAAGATCAAAAGTCAGGATATCTCTGCCTCTGCCTCATAAATTTTCACCATTCTTTTTTTAGTACTTCTCTTTTCATCACACATTTTGAAGGAAATGAATCAAAACACCAAATTTCCATTCAGTCTAGAATGTAGCCAAGACATTCACCCTTCTTTTGGTTGAATGACATGGTGATAAACTTGAACATTTTCCTCTGAACAGGTGGACCAGAAGTGCCTGAATCCACCATTAGTTTCTGCCTCTGTAAGGTGGGCTGATTTGGCCTGACCTTCAGGTCCTCCACCTGAGAGGACTGTGTCCTTCAGACGAGCCGGTCCCTGAACATAGCCACTGCTAACAAGTCACTTCCTACTTTCTGATGAAGGCAGTCTGGAGGTTGATGCGCAGATTTCCTTTGCTTATTTCACTACATGTGAAACTACAGACAAGAAAGATGATCTGACAAGAAAATACACTGTCAAGACAAAATGATCTGAATGAATGACCTCATGTTTAAAAGACACATTGTTAGAAAATACAGATATACATTTGATCTACTATAAATATGGCATGTTAAAAGAGTTGAGTGAGATGAATTCCATTCTGTCCTGTCGGCTTCCATACTAAATATGGGCCACGGTGCCATGGGAGCTGCAGTTCTAGATCAACCAGAGCATGTCCTGCTTCTGAATGCAATATGTTTTTTCCACTATGAATTAAAGATGTCAGGGCAGTCAGAACATCTTCCATGTTACAGTGACCTGGAGTCAAGCTTTGTTTGGTGGGTTCCGTCGGGCTCGTGCCAGCTGTCAGCAGTGGTTTCATGGTTGGTGGGTTCTGTAACTGATCTGGTGGCTTATGATGAAAGATGAACATGACGTGCTTAAAATGCACCAGATCCAGGATGATCTGTGTATGTTCCTTTACAGAGGAATCTACCCTCGGGTGTCAGGTGTCAGTCGTTTGACTGACTCCCTCTGATGAATGAGAGGAAGCAGATAGGCATGTGTACACTGTGGACACCCACTTTCAAATATGTCAGGCTTTGTAAATGACCTCAGGCCAGACATTTAAAACCAAGGTGTGCTTCAGAGGAACTGTGTTTTGTGATGCATAGTTGCATAGTGAATGTGTCTAAAGGAAAAAGGCCATGCCATCGCAGCCTCCTCATAGGACTGCAGTCTTGATGTGAGAGATCTTGGGAGAAGAGTTGAAACCTGTCCCACTGTCACACCTTCACTCACCTGGACAGCTGCTGCATAAAGGGGGCGTCATTGTTCAGTTGTCGGTAAGGAAGGCTTATAGAATTGATGGTCACAGACACAGGCCCAGCCCTGGCTCCGCTGGGGAGTTCACACACTGTAAGATGATCCAACAGGCACTTTGCTTTCAACTGTCTGACGCCTTTAATGGATGGGACTCACATCCCAGCGTTTGTTCACATGTATATACGTAACTGTGCAGGGCTGCACAATGTGACCCATCACCTGAAGATTACACATTACTTTGTCTATTCTAACACTGATGCCAGTTATGGTGCTGTTGCACAGTCCCAGACACAGATGCACACATGGATTGAAGAGGCACATCTCAGAACAGACCAGCTGCTGTGGTAACAAACATAAATACATTTTCAACAAGTTCATGTTGTGACAGTTGAACAAACTGGCTGTAATTGTATTTCATGTAAAAACATTTTTCTCCAGATCTAATAGTTTTCCCAGATCTAATAGTTTTCCGGGATATTTTGTCTAGTTTTTCCATTCTGGGACTTTTCAATTAACTGCTATAAATAATCCAGGTTTTATAGAAAGCATGGCAATCCATCAGTTTTTGAGCTCGGCCTATGAACCATATCCATTTAATGGTCTTTTACATGAAAAAGTTTGGTGCCCTTTGATTAAAACATAGAAAAGAAAAAGGCCATGTGGATGTAAAACATCTAAGTAGCTACAATCCTGCAGTAATTTGCCTAAAGCTCCTTTCTGAAAACCCTGGGCTCCTGCTAAAAGTTCTTTCATTAAACAATGCTGCAGTTCAGGATTTTGGCCAGCAGATGCCAGTATTGTAACACATAAGTCGAGTTTCCTCCACACACACACACACACAGACACAGGCACACACGCTGCCACCCAGTGACTGCACTCATGTGTGTCCCACAGTCAAACACGTTCTGCAATTTGCTTTGTTTCTTCAAGTCTTTTGTTGTGTATTGATTTCCCATAAACATACTGTCTCGAGTGCACAAACATTGAACTGATGTTACACTGTTACACAGAGCTGTTCTGGTTCCTTCTGCATCATTTCATTTTATATTTATAACATAGTTCATCACTATCAAATGTTTCCTGTAAGAGTAGAGCCTTTAGAAGCAGCAACAGGACTGGAAAGTATTTTTTTTATATTTGTGGGGTGCTAGCAACCTACATCTGTCAAAGTCCAGGTATCTGGGAAATAATCTCCATTTTTACATAAGATAAAAAGTCACAAAGATAACAAGTTAGTTGTGCTGTTTTGCTCACTTTTTATTCCACGTAGAGCAAAAAACAACAACAACAACAAAAAACATTGATTAAAACATGATTAACCCGAGTAAAGAGTCAGTAAACTAGTGGAGATGCCTTGGCCGCATTCCACACATCCATGCATGTAAATATTATTCATATTACTAACAGGTTATTATTACATTTACACATTAAGTTCTACTTCAGCTTTTGTCTCTCATGGTGGTGCTCGTGCTGTTTCAGAGGCTGTTTCACCCTGACACTCACTAACACTCACTAAATACATCATTACAAATTAGTTAGAAATATGTTATGTTGGCACAGACATGACATATGAGCCTTTAAAAAGCTTTTTTTAAATCAAATCACAGAACAGTACATAATAAGTATGACACAGCAGCAGCAGCAGGTTGTATGGCTGCTTTCCCACTCATCCTCTCTCTTGGCTCCCATTCAGTTAAATGGAGCAGCCCGTGCAGATGGGACATAGCCAGGCCAGGTGGATTGTGGGTAAGATGGGGCGGTGCCCAGTGATGGGTTAATTAATTCTGCATTAGGGAAGCCTGCTGGCATCACTATGATCACCTGGCATGGTGTGTCTGTGTAGGTATATGTGTGTGTTGCTCACCTGGCATGGGATTGAGAAGAATTTCCCTCCTGGGTTGAATGGCGGGTTTTAATTCTTCACCTGGCATCAGATGTAGCCTGAACTGCAGGTCAGAATCCAGTCTGCCTCTGCCTGAGGGACACTCACATTCACTCACTCAGACGGCAGTATGGAGCCCCATGTTTGTCCATTTAATCCACGGTTGCTGAATGACTTTATATTTTACAAGTATAAGCAGATGGACTAAGAGACTAAGTGTCTATGTATTGCTCCCAGTAGCTGGTTTCCATCTGAGCAGATATTCCTCAGTAATGGGCCTTTAGAGAGCCAAAGTCAAACCGGAGCTTCCAGCCTCTGTTTCAGGGTAAGAAAACCTCATTTAAATCACACTGATTAGAAATAATAACATCGATTATTAAAACCCTAGACCACCAATTTAGCAACAGTGTGTCCTGTGGTTCACTCCATTTTCAGGGCCCCATTGATAGGGATTGTAAGGGAAAGATGTGGAAGGATGTCATGGATAAAATAAGCAGAGAAACAGTTACGATGACATATGCAACACTGCCCTGGACACAATGGGATGTGCAGTTTTTTCACTTTGCTGTTAATCTTGCTTTTCTTGAAGAAGTTCAACTTCCGATAGCGAGTGCTGTAGTAGATATTTTTCTTAGAACATTGATAGTAAACCTCAAGAACATGCTTCCCATTTGCAGAAAGGCTTCTGAACATTGTTTGTTTCACTGATTTTATTATTTTTTGGCAATTGGGCTTTATATTTTCTGGCATTTCATAACTTAATCCAAAATGATCTTGACAGTTATATATGTGTGTATTTGTCTCTGTGGCTGCATGCGTCCCATCGTCCCACCACACAGCTGTCCTTCAATGGAAAACCTTTTTTTCCCTCTCCGGCATCCGTCTGCAGTTCTTCTTATGTTACCTGAGCTGAGTGTCCATCACTTTCTGCTTTCAGCAGCTTCTATTTTTAAATGGCTCACAGAAGCTGCTGTTACCTCAGAGGACATGGAGGGATGAGAGGAGCAGAAAGAGAGAGAGAAAAGAAGATGGATGGGAAAGAACAGGGGAAGGGAGACAAATGCACAAACCAAGATGGAAGGATGAAAATAGAAAAACAAAGATTGTGAGCGTCTGGAGCGAAAGGCCGATGGCACAGCGCTGTCTGGCAGACTGCCAGGTGGAGAGGATAAATAGAGGTTGAAGAGAACAGAGGGAGGGAGGGAGGGAAGTATCCTGGAGTCTGGTACAGCTCCAGGCCTCAGTCTCCACTGAGACCACGGACTGCAGAGTGTGTCTGACCGATATGATTCCAGTGCTGATAGTGTGGGATTAATGCTGCTTGAAACTGATGTAAAAACACCACTGACATACCAGACCATAAGATTACACTATAATTCAGCAATATGCCATTGTACTCATTGTACTGACCACGGTCTTAACAGGAAGCAGACTTGTGTTTCCAAGAAAACACTACCACCATCTAAAGCTCTATCAACAGCACTGTTTTCCGATCCTATTGCTCTCCAATTCAGAGTACATCCAAATTCAATAGATCCATTAAATGAATGACTTATCTGACACCAGAATGCAGCATAGTGATTTATTATTCTAAGAGACTGGATTTTACAGCTCACTCATCACTGCAACAATCGTTCTATCCTCTGTCTCCATGATTTTGAGTGAAACAGTGTAATCACACTGTTCACATGTAAAGGCCTGTGTTTGGTGTTTTATTGCTTTGAACATGGATTGGGCTGATATGAGGCAGCATGTTTGCTATCTCAGGAACCAACATGTAGGTGTGTATTCTTCACATTCAAGTCCCATATAGTCTGGGAGCTTTAAAAAAGATCTGAGTTTCCAAGGCTCCGTTTCAGGCTTTAACTTCTGCTTGAAGTGAGCATAGCATCACATGTATGCAGATCCAATCTATCCAGGTCATACAGTATCAAGCAGCCTTCCATCTTCAGTGACTCAGTCCCTTCTGAAAGAGACTGTGATCTGTGGCAGGATGTGGTGAATCTCTTCCTAATGTGTCATTCCATTGAATTTAGGTTGTGACCGTTCTATGCAGCCACTTGAGGCTGATCGGTTATTGACAGAGTTGGTCAGACTGCATCAGTGCAGCACGACGACGGGTCCAGATCCATTTCTTTTAAAGCCCAGTATTGGCCCCACATATCTGTCGAACGCTGGAGGGGAGCGAGATGGAAGTGGTAAGGAAAGCCTGATGGAAGACAAAGGTCATAGCTCTGCTCAGTCGATGCACGCTGACGATATTCTAACAGCTTTGCCACAGGCTACTTTCCAAATGTAGTCGCTCCATGGTTAAGATTTAAAATACGGTCAACAGATCTGATCCTCTGAGACAAACCGTCTGACTGGGTAGAAGCTGCTATTCACACAGATGTTATCAGGATCATTAAAGTTTAGGTTCGTCTCCTCCCTCAGCATTTATTCCCTTCTCTGCATATCATAAGCTCACTTTCTCTCATATTGCCATTTTGTCAAAATATTACTCAGGTTTCCATCTTTCATGTGCAGACAAAGTAACAGTGTGGGCTTTACTGTAATTGTTTGAAGTGGTACTGAATCAGAGGCAAGGTGAGAGAGCGTTTCATATATTCTCTCCCTCTTCCTTCCCTTTGCTTTCTCTCCTTCTCTCTGTTGATTGTGCTGAGTCTAGAGGTGAAGTGGATGTACAGTAGGACGCCAGTGGTTAAGTTTATGTGTCAGTATGATAAATGCTGCTTATGAAGGCCTATTTTGATATTAATCCAAGATGAATGTGGTACTATTGCAATTTTCAACTCTGAGGCAGCATTAAACAACATCAGGCATATGCATATATATAGAAGTGACCTGTGACCTTTTCAGCTGTGATGAGGGCAAACATGATCAAGATAAGGAAAAAGATAAAGGGACTCAAATGCAGACACATGCAAGTAGAGCAGGTAGAAATACATATTGTTTAAACTATTTGACAAATGTATACACTAGTATTACACACCTGCATAAAAGGAAAATAACAGATGATGAAGAGATGATGAAGAACAGATCTTTCAGATGAATTGTGGTTCTGTTATTAATCGTATCTATAGATTTTTAACTAGATGTAGAAATCTAATAACAGCTGGGTCTGTTATTTGTCTGTCTGCTTCTGTATCAAACTGTAGTGATGTTGTGATTTAGCATCAGATCAGTCCCACCTGCTGCAGCTATCAATCACTTACAGAGTGTGTCTGTCCAGTAAAAGACTTCTCTCCTCACTCCTCAGAGAAAAAATACAAGCAGTGGAACAGCCTTTGCGATGGTAGACTGGAACTATCTTTGGGTCAAGGGAGGATTATGGACCAAAGAACGATCAAATAAGGGAACTGGTGTATGGTGTGTGTGTGTGTGTGTGTGTGTGTGCGTGTGCGTGCCTGTAGACTACTTCTGGCTGTAAAGAGGAAGCAGATGCTAGCGTTGTTCAGAGGAAATGAGCCCCATTAGACAGCCTGCATGGTTTATCATTAACTCAGTCCATCCACTTTTATCACCTTTAACTGAGGACAAATCTGTCCCGCTTTGTGCTAATCAATCAGTTTCTCTTCTCTTTGGTAACTGTGTACATATAGTTTGCTTGCCACGTTGATTTCAATGCATGTCTAGATAATGTTTTTATTGTCAATCATGGTCAAGAGAAGATGACTCCTACTTATATTCTAGCACCAGTAGACTGTTAAGAGATGCACTGAGCACAGTCATGCTTCTTAGTGGATGATGTAATGATCACATGGTCTTTGCCCTTGTGTCAAATCTTCATTGATCAGGTTTTAAGAAGAGCAAAATCTTTGTAGACCACCTCTGCATAATGAGGTGTAATGAATACTTCAGCCTTTAAAGGTCACAAGTGGAATATGTTTATTTTTAACATATTTTCCTTCTTTGCTTCTGCATTTGTTTGCAGTTCTTTATTAGTGTCCTCAGTATTATGTAGTTTAATTAAATTATAAATGTATAATACTACTGTTCTGTTTGGTCGTGGTCATTTATATGAGCAGTACTGGAGGTAACAAGCCAGTTTTCATATTCACCTTTTTGTCTCACAACACAAACACACTGAGACACAACAGTAGGGTATATCACATGGAAATCTGGAGTTTAATAAATTATGATTACTCAGTTAGGCCAGTCCTTTCTGTAGGAATGAGCCTACAAAGACACCACATGATGTGAGTGTTCGTCTTATCTTCCAGCTCTATTTCAACCTGTCTGAGTGTAACTAAAGCTTGATGCCTAAAGGGCTATTCCCACCATATATCCCATCTGTCTCTGCCCTGAAAACCGAGTGTCTTCCTACAGTTGATTGACTACATCTGGAGGCAGGTGAGGAGTGTCTACAACAAAAGTTTTTCTTCATTATGCAGCTGATCTGCCTAAACCTGTTAACAAAGGACAGCCCTTCTGCTCTCCACAGTAACCCTGCAGGGCTCTCCCATTACTCTCTGACGAGCTGTCACAGCTCTATTGATCATGGTTAACCCATTGCTGGATCAATAATACTGTTACTAACCTGCTACCTGATATGATTGGCTTTGACACCTTAGAACTGCAGTGGAAGGGTGGGGTTTGTCACACACACACACACACACACACACACACACACACACACACACACACNTGTGGACCATAAGAGACAGAGTGAGAGAGGGAGAGAACGCAGTGTGTCACTGTCCACACACACACACACACACACACACACACACACACACACACACACACACACACACACCACAATCACCTCTCTCTGTCTCTGCAGTCTGTCACTCTCCTCTAACCCCCCCTTCTTTCCTTTCAGCACCTCAGCAGATGGGCAGTAGTGCTCTCTCTCTCTCTCTCTCTGTCTCTGTGTCTCTCTGTTTCTCTGCCTCGGTGGGGAGCAGTCTTTTGATACTTGTACTGGCCCTGCGATCTACATCCCCTCCCATCGCCTCAGGGGCTCACTCCCCTTTGTTTCTATTGTTTCGCCTTGAAAGTGGGTTAAGAAAGACAGCAGCAGTGGACAGAAGGGACGGAGGGCTGAGAGAGAAGGGGGCAGTTATCCAGAGGTACAGAGACAAGCTGAACAAGAGGGAGAGGAGAAATGACCAAATGGAGATGGAGGGGAGGAGGTGTCTGATTATATGAATACAGGACAGAGAGATGATGAAATGATGGGGGAGGGGAGGGGGGTTGATTTGTAAGAAAGAAACAGATTGGGAGAGAGATAACACATGGATATGAGAGGGAGGTTAATATAGAGATGGAATGGAGTTGGTGAAAAATAAAAAGGGGTCAGGTGATATGTCTGCCATTCACTGTTCAGTGGTACCAGACATCAGCAGGATCATGCTGCTTTTACACAGCCGTGCTTGTGCTCTGAACACCTAATATTCTACGGCATTCCACAGAAACTTGGGAGGAAGCCAAGGCTGCTGTTCAGGCTATTTGGTCCAGATGTGGTGTGTTATATTGTTTTCAGGATGAGGTCAGCCTTGGCTGAGGCCACACATGCTCTTCACACAAATGTTAAAAAAACAACCCTTCATCAAGCCCTGCTGCATCTGTGGAGCAAATGCACACATACATGAACATGAAGACGTGATCTGAGTCCTGGCTTCCTACCACTTTTAACAACACAGAAGACACACACACACACACACACACACTCTCTCTCTCTCTCTCTCTGCAGTCCTTGTTAGTTCCGCATGTTTTTTTGAGGCTGAATGCCTTTTTACTGCAGACCTGATTTGTCTGCCTGATTTCCCTTTCATTTAACTCTTGCACCACAGTGAATGTGTGTGTGTGTGTGTGTGTGTGTGTGTGTGTGTGTGTGTGTGTGTGTGTGTGTGTATCCCATGCCTTTTCATTCAGGCTGTTTAATACAACACTCAATCAAACCAAATGACATGTGTGCCTGCTTTGATTCGAAGCGTAAATTCCCCATTTCTAGAATCAATGTCATTTCAATGCTCTGAAAATGACATCTATTGATTTGTCTAATAGACTTCATTTTTGTCAGTCTGCTTTGCAGCTGTTCTGCAACTCATTTCAAGGTTGCTTTTTAAAGAAAGGGCCTGAATGCTCCTCAGATTACTCTGTGCTCAGCTGTGGAGAGTCACACTATAGTATCTTTTAAAACAGGTCTATAATAGCAGCACGGCAGTGAAAATGATTTTCATTTCATTTTTCTTTTGTTAGTGTTGAAACTGTTGAAAGCTGCTCACTGTCACCACCAGGAGTTCCCTGAACAGGATTTTATTTTAAGTAGAAAATAAGAAATTTACTTATGCCTAAAAATATTTTACATGTTGTTCTTATGAACGTCTCCTCCAGTCTCAGCTGTGGATGAAGCTGTGAAATTCTTTCTTTCATATGTATGTTTAGTTCATATATGTTTAAAAGTGTCAACTGAGAAAGGATGTTTGTTCATCGCAAAACCTATTTATAGCCATTTCATTCATTCATTGAGATTTACATCATATTGATATCAGACGTTTTCTTGTGTTTGGATTCTAGAATTGTTTTACTGGAAGCGTAAAATCAGCTTTCTCAACAGAGTAATCTTCAGCTTCCACCCACCATGAGCGTTACGCATGACAGAATTTTAAGCTTGGTGATTGAATATTTTTTGCCAGAATGCACCTTGTGAGTCATAGTTATTTTCTCCCCAAAAATGATTAGGTTCAAAAGCTTGAACCCTTGAATTTGTATTGATAAAACTAAACCTAACCTTGAGACTGGAGGTTCAGGATGATGCTGTAATCAGTGGTCATATTAGTGAGTAACAGTAACCAGTCAAAGCATCGAGTCAGTGTCATTTTCAGTTGACACAGAAGCTGATTCTTCAGATCTGGTTATTAAAGAATGGTCTCTGACATGTTCTGGACATGACTTTTCAGCATTTCTGCAGTTTCTTCTTGCTTACCTTGTGATAAGTAAAGATCCTCATTCCCACAGCTAATGAGTGGGACAAACTCTAATGAAAACATTTCTCATTAGTTTCCATCACAGTGGCTCTCAGTCCTAGCCTGAAAGCTTTTTCTATGGACAGTTTCATAGATGAACAGGTTCTACTGAACACATCTTATCTGAGCCATGTTCCCCATATAGCCATAATCACCAAGTTCTACATGGAGGCCAAACAATGTTTCTGTGATTAATTAAGATCTTAATCCCACTTTAAGCCTTGTGCATAATTATTGAAGTGCCTCATACACAGTAAAGAGGCCATTGAGCTAATTTAGAACAGGGCTGGTTCATTCACTCAGCAACTAATCTGATGACTAATCTGTTAGCCTGCTGCATCAGTGGTGATGTGTCGTCAGTCACAAGGGACTTCAGTGTGTGTGTGTGTGTGTGTGTGTGTGTGTGTGTGTGTGTGTGTGTGTGTGTGTGTGTCTTCATGTACTCTTCATTATGTATTCATATGTGCACAGGGAGTGTATCACTGCTGTGAGTGACAGACATCCAGTTTGGCCTCAGGCAGTAGGCTGTCATCACAATCTGTGTGACTGCACTCTGGGTTACATGCTCACATTGGTAATCCTCATATCCCCCTTGATTTCATTTGTTCTCCTGCTTTACTGATAAAGACTCACTTTGTATTTTATATCTTTTGTCACCAGTTAATGCATCAAACGCTCTTTTCTTGTGCTGTATTAGTGCATTGTATTTCTCTATGTGACACAGTGACTATTGTTGCTTAGACTTATCTTAATTTTAAGTATAAATTGATTTGAATGATTTCTAACTTATATTGGCAAGCCAGCATAAACATTGGTGACAGTAGACTGTTGGTGGAGTGGATGTTAGTCCCATAAATGATTCTGACAAAACAAGGAAAATTCATCATAATCACACTGTTTTCTTACTTGCAGTGTAACATGGAAGGGAAAACTAAATCAATACTGTTTTAACACAGTGGAATGTGTGTAAGTAAAAATAGTTTAAAATGTCACTGATTAATTTTTGGCTTAGGCCAATCTGCTATATTTGACTTTCTTCACCACGTAGTTGCTCATTTTGGTGCCAGGCAGGTACCCTCAAGAGCTTGATTTAAGATTGATACATACAGTAAACGTACTGTAAAAAATGACAAGCCAAATGCTGCAGAATTGGTTTATAATTCTTAGTGATTCCAGCACCATGAGGACTATGCTTTTACTTTACATTAGCATTTTACATTCATCCATAATGGAAAATGTTGATAAATGCAAGGTTGATTGTGGAAGTAATTCTTAACTTGTTACTTTTGGAGAGTGCAGTCACATGACGTGATGCTGCTTTGGGCTGATTTTTCAGGGTGAAAGTGGTCTTACAGGAACTGGTCACCTTGAATTTAAAATCTAGTCATCATCCACTGTCACTGGGCCGATCATCACCGTGAGTCAGAGCTGAGTGGTGAGTCGTCTGTGTGGTTGTGTGGTTTCCTGTCAGACTGCCGTTGGTAGGCAATACTTCATGGTAAACTGAGTCGAACTGCTGCAGTACTATTTCCCTCGTCTCCCAAACAATTGACAGTAATGGAGTCTGGCTTGTGACTGTCACAAAAAATGCATAAAATACACGTTGCTTTTCTCGCACATATTTTGTTCAGTATACCAAATGTGTGCAGTCATCAGAATCAGAATCAGAATGGCCTTTATTGTCATTATACAGGATGTACAACGAGATTGGAGAGCTTCTCCTTCAGTGCAATATCAAGTTAAAAAGTATACAAAAATGTATAAGTAAAATAGACAGTTTAGTAAAATGTACAAGATATATACAAAGATGAGATGCAGACTTGTGCACAGCACAAAAGGTAGATGGTAAAAATAGAAAAATAGTCCAGATTCCTATGTTGTTCACATATATTGCACAGCAGCAGATATGTATTGCACAGACACCAGAATATGTATTAATTTTAGTGCAAATGATGAATGGGTTTTAGTGCAAATGATGAATGGTATGTACAGATGAGTAAAAGTCACATATGAATGTATTGCACATGGGTTATTAAATAAATAAATATGTTTCGAGGTAGTTAGAGAGGCAGTGATGAAAATATTGCACATTTTGCATTACAGTAATGACCGGGCTCGTTGTATGTCCGAGTTCAGGGTGGTGATGGCTCTTGGGAAGTGTAATTGCACATTAAGTTGCACAAGGCTGAAGTTCAACTTACAGCTATTGAACAACAGTGGACTTGCCTTGGGTATAAGGGTGATTTCCATATGATATGGAAAATTGCATTAAATGTTGTTAAAAAGTATTTATATTGTAGAAACCTTGGGTCAGTCCTGTATTACCCAAATTAATCTACTGTATGCAAATTGTCCCATCACATCCCTAATGTTTTTTCACTCTGACAATATCCAGAGACAAGCTGGAAAATGTAATGTGACAAATGAATGGCAGCATAAAGTGGTGAAGAGAGGGATGAGAAGAGAGAGAGTGGAAGATGAATGCAGGAAGAGATGAGAGATGAAAGCAGATGAGTTGTCCGGAGGTCACCCGTCTGTTCCTGTGCTCCTCGCCCACCAATTATCCCCTGGACCTCGTTATCTCAATGTGCTTAATTTAGCCAGCCCGGGCCGTCCACTAATTTGATTGGACAGGGCACTGTTCTAGTTAGGGTGGATAGCCAATCACCTCAAAGGTCGTACTTTACTCAGGAAAATGCCCATCCTGAATTGTCTTTGGTTGAATGATGATTGGGATGTTAGAATACACAGATAGACAGGAATGCATACAAGATGAGCTGGAGCGAAAGCATGCATCAAGACACACACACACACACACACACACACACACAATGATTGATGTGTGATTCCAGCTGCTTCGAAGGCCATGCTAGTTTACCATGATCCAACGTTACTATAACACTAACACTGAAGGTTAGTGCGTCTGGGTTTCAGAAAAATATTGGAGTGTTGCAGTGAGTCTAAAGAACAGCAGTGGGTGTACTATACAAGTGGTCCACTTATAATGCTTAGTCATCAGTGCAGTACTTTTCAGTAGCAGAGTGATATAGAATCACTCTGTGATTCTGACCAGTATGATACCAATTCATTGGAATTCAATTTTCAGCTAATTTATATGCGGATGGTTGACAAATCAAAGGAAAACTGAATAAATGAGTTTCCATACTGGCCAATTATTCAGTGATGGATATATGTCTGTATGTCTTTCTTTCTACTGTCTCCTGTTTCTTTCTGCTGACAGATTTTCTACTGTCTCTCTAATGAATACACATACAGCTTATGTGCCTCTGCAGATACATGCACACACTTGACTACACCTCTAATGTATTCACAAGGTAATCTGTTTCAAACTTCACTTTGTGTGTGTGTGTGTGTGTCTGTGTGTGTGTGTGTACTTGCAGTGTTAAGGACCTGTGTGTACAGTAATCTGCAGTCAATGGAGCATGGCAGGTCAAAATTGAATGCCAAGGAAGGGATTAGAGAAGAGTCAAGGACATAAAACCCTAACAATCACTTCAGTTTGTGACCTTCAGAACACACACACACACACACACACACACACACACACACACACACACACACACACACACACACACACACACACATACACACTCATGGACCAGTGTTGACAGGTTAACAGTATGTGAGTGATGGAGGTCAGACCTAATAGACCGATCCTTCACCTAATGTCATTGAGAGTAACACATATAATGTAATTCTGTGTGGTGTCCTGTCTTCTTGTGACCACAGTTCACTCAGGAGTGCAGGCTGCAGGGCAGGCCTTACATTTTGTGGCAAAACCCACCACATATGCCATAACCCTAAGTTGAGTAGTGCTGTATATTGAACCCTCAAAATCCAAAAATCAATGTAATGTTCATGTAATGTTCCCACCAGGACTCTGTTCATTTGGTAAGTGATGTTGGTTTAATTGTGACAAAGCTCCATGTCATATATAGAAAATATTGGACTCTTTGTGTTGTGGAATTCTTTTCCTTTTAATCAATTCTGATGACACCTTGTCATACATCATTGCTTACTAACAGTCTATATGTTTTAGTTCAGTTTGTAAAGTGTTTCTGAATAAATGACGCTGCTTGCTAATGCTTGTTAGATCCAGTAGTGAACATATTCCAACCAGACACTGCAGATCATAAAATGAAGCATGATTCACTGGCTTCATTCTTGTCTGAACGGTTAAGAATTGACCTGACTTTAAAAGAACTACCCTGTTTTCATTGTTTTCATTCTGAATATGAGATTGCTGTAATTGCCATTTGTCTTTCTTCAGGCAGATAAATGTCAAGCTTGTAGCAACTATTCTGACTGAATGAGTTGAGAATAGTTGTATGTCCTACATTACATAACCTGCTTAACATAACATATTATGTTGGATTAATCTGAAGTTTGTCTGGAGGATTAATTTAATCAGGTGTATACAGAGCACTTACATGAAGGCAGTAACACTGACTGACCTCTGCTGTGTGTGTGTGTGTGTGTGTGTTTGTTTCCTTGCTGGTTGAGTTAACATGTGTGATGACCAAATATAACCCAAGCCCAGGGGTCTCCTAGACACTGCACTGACACATATAGGTCACACACACACACACATGCAAGTTTGTGCAGCTACCCTTGTTAGGACGTTGCATTGATTTCCATTCATTGTGAGC
>JBBMOC010000012.1:4742402-4747402 GCA_037975185.1 Centropyge bicolor | reverse complement strand
TGTGTGTTGGGGGGGGTGAGGCATGGTGGTTAGGTTTTTTTTGTGGGGGTCAGTTATGAACAATAGGCTTGGCGCGCGACAACCTTTATTTGACTTGAGAATCAGGGAAGAAGTGTTTAAGGCCGCCTGGACACACACACACACACACACACACACACACTGCTGCCATATCCTGCTGTCACTGTGTCTGCAGTGGGCTCAGTTATCCTGTTGATCTTTTCATGACTTTCTATGACTCCAGCACCAGGACTCACCTCTCTCTCTGGCTAGATGGCTACAGATATGAATATAAAGTTGCGATAACTCTAAGACCTTGATCCATATCACAAATTGGCTTCAGCTAACTTTCTACCAACGTATTGAAAATTGCTCTGAGATATCCTGCTAACTAACAAGCAGACAAACCAACAAAGACATCACCGTAACTGCAAACACAGTCAGTCACAGCTATTCCTGATGGAACAAAGCTGCACTTTTTCCATCAGTTTCCAGTCAGTGCAAGAACAATCCTTGTACTCACTTTGTTGACACTGTTTCAGTCCATCAGGTATGACACTGAGAGCTGCCTCTGTCTGTATATGAGCATAAATTAGTGTTCATTCAGGTGCATGTGTCTTGCTTAACTCAAATATTCAAATCATCTTACAACAAATAATGAGCTGAAGTTTTAATCAAACGTCTATAAATGTGATGGTTGTGATGACTTTTGCCTGCAGTAAGTTTGATGCACAATAACCTGACTCTTTTGAATATAATTACAAACATTTAAAAATGTTTCCTGTAAGTGATGTCTCACAGTTTGCATCATATTTATCTTTATACTATGCGTTGCTGACTCTTGTGTCCTGATGACTACTGTACCTCATCAGTCAATAAATAAAAGACTTGTCATGAAATGAAAAACTCATTTGAAGGCTGTTTTCAGCACTAAAACTTTTCTGCCACTGACTCGTTCTGATCCGTGTCTGCCTTCTGTCAAAGCACAGGATTAACACTGGTTGTTGTTGTGTATGTGTGTTTTGTGTCTCGGGCTGGGTATGGGTGGATATTCAGCATCAGTGTAGCCATGGCAACAGTTGCTCAATTACCGGTGTGTGTCTTGTTTACTTCCAGACAGCGAGTCTGTCTCGTTTCCTCACTGTCTGCAGCAGCTGCTCCCGCTCCACTCACTGTCTCTCACTCTTCCCCCTTTCACTGTCTCTCTCTCTCTCTCTCTCTCTCTCTCTCTCTCTCTCTCTCTCTCTCTCTCTGTGTGTCTGTCTGTTACCTTTCTGTGCTCTTCTACAGCACAAAGCATATTGCAGCTGTAATCAGTCAACATTCTGGCAGGAACATATAGATATGTGAAAACAACTTTAGCATGGAGCTCACTGCGAAGAAGCCTGATGTCACATAAAGTTGAATCTAATGCCACTTTTGGACATAAACAGTTCCAGATCTTATTGAACCACAGGAACAAAATAGAAACTAAAAAAGTCCCTGTTTGTGTTTCTACAGTGAAGATTAACCAAGTTAGCACAATAATTCAAAAAAAACCAAGGCCATTGTATTTAGAGTGGCACAGCTCTGATGTATGAATGGATGTCACTGCAGTGACACTGTCTACACTGTACAAGTGTTTTTAAATCTGCTGAACCATTTATGGTTATTTTCTTCAACGTTAGAATGTAACAATGGTAAAATAGAATAACAGTGTGTCTAATTTTGTTGGCTTACTAGTCAATTCTGTTCAATAATAATAAACATAAGACTCTCCCCTCTGTTACTATATTGATTCTAGTCCCGCTAACACTGTTTATTGGGCAAAATAATGCAGTGCTCATTCAAATTCTGTCTGTTTAGAACGGGCTGTTTGCCTTGAATGGACAGGCTGATATCATTAGTAGTTAACCACTGCATAAGGTTACGAAAAGGTTAACATTCAAATATCTGACTGCTTAGGTAGACCTTGAATGAATGAATGAATGAATGAAACCTTTTTATTTCAGACATGTGAAAACAACAACCAAAAAACAAAACAAAACAAGCAGCATATCTATATTGCAAGACAATTAGTCAAGCAAAGTAAGAGCTGCGTTTCATTGTTTCCTCAATTCGCACATATTTACATGCCTGAAAAGGAGTAGGAAGAAGTATACACTTATTTAATCCTACCCCTTCTCTATATTTCAAACACTGAACATTATTTAATTATGCCTTTCCTCACCCTGTGTACCCTATATAACAGTTTGTGTCTAAATTACCTATATACATATTTATATACAAATATACACACACTCATACATATTCACATATACACACACACACACACACACACACACACACATATATATATACTCACACACACATATGTATACACATATACACAAAGACCCATATATACCATCACATTCGACAGAAATTACACACAGTCTTTCACACTTCTTTCTATAAAAACCCCTCCTCATCCCTGTACCTTTTAAAGATTAAGTCTTTATACCGCTTTTTAAACTGGTTTATGTTTGGACATAACCTTGAATTTAATGATTAAACTTTCAATCATAAATGTGAGGTCAGTTTAGGATGATATTTTGTAAAGGGCCAAAGAGTTGCTGAGTAGAGTCTTGCCTAACTGGAGCTAGCTTGAACATCAGGTTGGGTCTGCATGTAGCACATCAGTGTGTGCATGTGTGTGCGCCTCATCTGTCCCTTGGCTGACTCTGCCAGTACTCAGTGTGATTTTACCCAGCTGCTTCCTGGAGATGGATAGACACCTTCATCCACTGTGAAACCTCCACACAGGCCTCTATTCTGGCCTTAGACTCTTGACCAGAACCCTTGGTTGCCTGGAGGTCAGGGCTCCCAGGTGGGCTGAAACTGAGGTCAGGTTAGCAAAAAAAAAAACCCTCAGCTATGTTTGCGTGTTGGCTTGTGATGCTGCCTTCGTACCAGCCCACCTGGTTTTGATCCCTTTGCAATGCCATGAGGCCCCTGCTCTCCTTCAGCCACCTCTCGTGCTGAGTTTCAAAGTTGCAAGGCGGCTGTGACATGTCATGGCATAAAAACTGTCCACATACTGAAGCCTGTTTAATCAGTGTTGTTAGTTAAGTGTCTTTATACACACTCCCTGTTAGTCATTAAGTTTAGTCAAGATCTCTGTACAAGGGCTGACCACTGGATGTCATTAGTCTATGGCTCTTTAAAACATTGGTTAGTGTTTTGTGCCATTTAGGATCAATCATATTTTTTTCTCCTTTCTCCTTTCTCCTCACATTTTGAGCACACACACACACACACACACACACACACACACACACACACACACACACACACACACACACACACACAGACAGACAAACATCCAAACACATTTTTGGCTCCCATCCTAAACTTTGTTCTAATGAAGCAGCTCACTGGCTGCTTGATTAGACTGAAGTAAACAACAGAGGATTGTGGGAAGGTTCAGGGTGTCCTCACTCGTTCGCAGTTCCTGGAACCTGCACTGCTTGGGGTTAAAGAACTCTGCAGTGTTTTTCCTTTTCTCTTAGTTGCCCTTGCTTTTAATATCTCTCTCTCTGTCTCTCAAATATTAAAGTGACTTTCCCAACAGATATATGCTGCTGTGCTTCTTCTCCCTTCATATGTCCATCACTATAAATTTTTAAACTGTTCATTATGGAGCTGCCTGATACTGTTCATTTGTGACCACGTAGTGCAGGTTCAAGGGGCCAGTTGTGTTGAAGTTGCTGAGTGTGGAAACAGAATGTCCCTGGCACAGATGCACTGTCTCATGTTGCAATGAGCTTTAACATCTGGCTGCTTGTAAAGGAGCCATTTGCATTCCGCAGTTTTTCCAGGATAGACATTGGATTTTTGGAGTTGGAGTTTCCCCAAAATACACTTTTACAATGAGTCCATTGTTGAGAGCTGGACTTGACTCTGAACTGTGTGTGTGTGAGACCACTGTAGCTCAGCCTCATGTAGAATCACCTTCATGTGACGCAGAGGAAGGTTTCCTGTGGGTCTCGTCCTCTGGGCTCCATTGTGCTGTTGCTGTGTGCCATTTGCAAGGGAAAGGAGCGGGACACTGTTTGTACAATAGTTGCAGTCTGTTCCTCCTCCATATTGTTTGGCTTCATCCTTCATCCACTGGACAGAGCCGTATTGATAGTAGCCCACATGCTGTATCTGTTTACCATGGATTTGCTGTGAACACACACACACAAAGAAATCCTGACATGAGAATGGGAAGCAAAGGAATTTTCTGTATTTGAGAATGAAGGGGAAAAAAGTTGACATACACACACACACATCTGCAATGATGTTCTTCTCAGTTTGATGTACAACCCTGATTCGAAAAAAGTTAAGATACTGTGTGAAACATAAATAGAAACAGTTGCAATCATTTGCAAATGAACTGTGTTCACTGACAACTTGATCCATGTATTCATCTCCTTTATACACTCATGTGTTCACAGAGTGTTGAACCTCTCTCCATCCTCTCTGTGAACGAAGAGCGTTTGTCCATCAGTGTGACCTGTGTGACCCCCCCCCCCCAACATCTGGTTACTACTGAGTCATACAGCAGTGTGGTCTACACTTACTTATTTTATGTGTGTGTGTGCACTCTATTTTATTATTTGATTGTAAAGCCCACAGGACATGGCTGTACTGTGCCTGTGTGTGTGTGTGTGTGTGTGTGTGTGTGTGTGTGTGTGTGTGTGTAAGGGTCAATGACAGAGTTAATGAATGCATGGCCACCCTAGGCATACACTACAGTAAGTCCAGTCATTGTTTAGCTATGAAGTTGACCTATGAATTAACAGTGAGGTGATGCCAGGTCTGTCTTTTACCATCTTTGGTTTATTGTTTAGTGGTTTTAGCAGAACTTGAGTTGGAATATTTCTGAGAGTGAGAGTGCTGAGTGCTGTGCTGACTTTAGATTCAGATTTAATCATAATACATTACATTAAACAAGTGGAAGTGACTGGGCACAAGCAAAACTCCAAGCTGCAAACGTC
>JBBMOC010000012.1:4659214-4738207 GCA_037975185.1 Centropyge bicolor | reverse complement strand
CACACACACATATGTATACACATATACACAAAGACCCATATATACCATCACATTCGACAGAAATTACACACAGTCTTTCACACTTCTTTCTATAAAAACCCCTCCTCATCCCTGTACCTTTTAAAGATTAAGTCTTTATACCGCTTTTTAAACTGGTTTATGTTTGGACATAACCTTGAATTTAATGATTAAACTTTCAATCATAAATGTGAGGTCAGTTTAGGATGATATTTTGTAAAGGGCCAAAGAGTTGCTGAGTAGAGTCTTGCCTAACTGGAGCTAGCTTGAACATGAGGTTGGGTCTGCATGTAGCACATCAGTGTGTGCATGTGTGTGCGCCTTATCTGTCCCTTGGCTGACTCTGCCAGTACTCAGTGTGATTTTACCCAGCTGCTTCCTGGAGATGGATAGACGCCTTCATCCACTGTGAAACCTCCACACAGGCCTCTATTCTGGCCTTAGACTCTTGACCAGAACCCTTGGTTGCCTGGAGGTCAGGGCTCCCAGGTGGGCTGAAACTGAGGTCAGGTTAGCAAAAAAAAAAACCCTCAGCTATGTTTGCGTGTTGGCTTGTGATGCTGCCTTCGTACCAGCCCACCTGGTTTTGATCCCTTTGCAATGCCATGAGGCCCCTGCTCTCCTTCAGCCACCTCTCGTGCTGAGTTTCATCTGCTCATTGCCGATCTGGACAGAAAAAAGAAAAGGTACAAAAGTTGCAAGGCGGCTGTGACATGTCATGGCATAAAAACTGTCCACATACTGAAGCCTGTTTGATCAGTGTTGTTAGTTAAGTGTCTTTATACACACTCCCTGTTAGTCATTAAGTATAGTCAAGATCTCTGTACAAGGGCTGACCACTGGATGTCATTGGTCTATGGCTCTTTAAAACATTGGTTAGTGTTTTGTGCCATTTAGGATCAATCATATTTTTTTCTCCTTTCTCCTTTCTCCTCACATTTTGAGCACACACACACACACACACACACACACACACACACACACACACACACACACACANAAGCAGCTCACTGGCTGCTTGATTAGACTGAAGTAAACAACAGAGGATTGTGGGAAGGTTCAGGGTGTCCTCACTCGTTCGCAGTTCCTGGAACCTGCACTGCTTGGGGTTAAAGAACTCTGCAGTGTTTTTCCTTTTCTCTTAGTTGCCCTTGCTTTTAATATCTCTCTCTCTGTCTCTCAAATATTAAAGTGACTTTCCCAACAGATATATGCTGCTGTGCTTCTTCTCCCTTCATATGTCCATCACTATAAATTTTTTTAAACTGTTCATTATGGAGCTACCTGATACTGTTCATTTGTGACCACGCAGTGCGGGTTCAAGGGGCCAGTTGTGCTGAAGTTGCTGAGTGTGGAAACAGAATGTCCCTGGCACAGATGCACTGTCTCATGTTGCAATGAGCTTTAACATCTGGCTGCTTGTAAAGGAGCCATTTGCATTCCGCAGTTTTTCCAGGATAGACATTGGATTTTTGGAGTTGGAGTTTCCCCAAAATACACTTTTACAATGAGTCCATTGTTGAGAGCTGGACTTGACTCTGAACTGTGTGTGTGTGAGACCACTGTAGCTCAGCCTCATGTAGAATCACCTTCATGTGACGCAGAGGAAGGTTTCCTGTGGGTCTCGTCCTCTGGGCTCCATTGTGCTGTTGCTGTGTGCCATTTGCAAGGGAAAGGAGCGGGACACTGTTTGTACAATAGTTGCAGTCTGTTCCTCCTCCATATTGTTTGGCTTCATCCTTCATCCACTGGACAGAGCCGTATTGATAGTAGCCCACATGCTGTATCTGTTTACCATGGATTTGCTGTGAACACACACACACAAAGAAATCCTGACATGAGAATGGGAAGCAAAGGAATTTTCTGTATTTGAGAATGAAGGGGAAAAAAGTTGACATACACACACACACATCTGCAATGATGTTCTTCTCAGTTTGATGTACAACCCTGATTCGAAAAAAGTTAAGATACTGTGTGAAACATAAATAGAAACAGTTGCAATCATTTGCAAATGAACTGTGTTCACTGACAACTTGATCCATGTATTCATCTCCTTTATACAATCATGTGTTCACAGAGTGTTGAACCTCTCTCCATCCTCTCTGTGAACGAAGAGCGTTTGTCCATCAGTGTGACCTGTGTGACCCCCCCCCCCCCCCCCCAACATCTGGTTACTACTGAGTCATACAGCAGTGTGGTCTACACTTACTTATTTTGTGTGTGTGTGTGTGTATGTGTGTGTGTGCACTCTATTTTATTATTTGATTGTAAAGCCCACAGGACATGGCTGTACTGTGCCTGTGTGTGTGTGTGTGTGTGTGTGTGTGTGTGTGTGTGTGTGTGTGTAAGGGTCAATGACAGAGTTAATGAATACATGGCCACCCTAGGCATACACTACAGTAAGTCCAGTCATTGTTTAGCTATGAAGTTGACCTATGAATTAACAGTGAAGTGATGCCAGGTCTGTCTTTTACCATCTTTGGTTTATTGTTTAGTGGTTTTAGCAGAACTTGAGTTGGAATATTTCTGAGAGTGAGAGTGCTGAGTGCTGTGCTGACTTTAGATTCAGATTTAATCATAATACATTACATTAAACAAGTGGAAGTGACTGGGCACAAGCAAAACTCCAAGCTGCAAACGTCAGTCTGTGTGTGTGTGTTGAGATACGAGGTGGGTTCAAGTGCACTTGTCTCCATGTCTGTTTGCCTGTTTGCTTTTCTGTTGCAAGTCTGAGAAGAGGTCAACTGACTGAAGTCCATCTGGGCACGAGTTGATGTTGTCTTTGCTTTTGTTTGTGCACTTTGTGTGTGTGTGTGTGTGTGTGTGTGTGTGTGTGAACGTCTTGGCGCACGTCTTAGGGAAAGCAGAGGGGGGCCTGAGGTTATCCTATTGTTGTCAGGGCATATGTTTTAATGATATGCGAGGGTCATTTGCATGTCACAGCTAGCGGCAGTGGGTGGAGGGTTATTGATTGTTGGGGGGTGTGACTAGAGACAGAAGGGAGCAGAAAATGCTGGCCGAGGTCAGGAGGTCAAGCCGACACATACACACACACACCAGTGCAAAACACACAGAGATATAAAGCTGAACATGTGTTTGTGTCACCAGGCCTCAGGTCGGCTGAAATTCTGCAGGAGGAGG
Source organism: Centropyge bicolor (assembly GCA_037975185.1). Classification (NCBI taxonomy): domain Eukaryota; kingdom Metazoa; phylum Chordata; class Actinopteri; family Pomacanthidae; genus Centropyge; species Centropyge bicolor. The sequence goes on along the minus strand of JBBMOC010000012.1, from coordinate 4,735,048 downwards.
GAACACCCACCAACCCAACCCTCTGCCACTGACCCTCTCCTCTTCCTCTCTACATTCTCTGCTCTGTCTTGCTGCTTCTCTCCCATGACCAACATTCCCATGTTTGAAATTAAAAAAGAAAAGTTTTTCTTTCCGAATTATGATAAACAGTTTATGAACAGATTCTTCCTGCAGCACAGCCTCCATCTTTATCTTCCTCATTTTGCATGGCACAATTTGGTGACCTCACATAATTCCCGTTGACTTCAACAATATCTATAACGTGGACACTGGTAATTGCGATAACATTCATAACGTGGTATAATCCAGGAGATTTTTCTTGGTCAGATCTTTGTTTTTTGGTGCCTTTTCATCTTTTCCATACAATGATTATTTCAGAGTCAGAGACCTTTAGGACACTACAATTGATTTAAGCCTGTGTATGACAACTCTACAACTGACTCAGTTGTCACTTTAAAGGAACTCTCCAACAGTTTGGTAAATCTATTTATTGGCTGTCTTACCCAGAGTTAGACAACAGGATTAATATCTATATGATTTCACACAGCTCCCAGGTGTGTTTAGCCTGGTGTTGGAAAAGCTGAAAAAAATAAGTAAAAATATGAACCTGCAATATACAGTACATCTTTGTGTATTTAATCACCGCTGGATTCAAACGAGTGCTGTCTCTGCTTAAGTGGTCCATATTAGCCTCCAGGCCAACGTGACATCTCTATTGGAGCTTTTCCTTAATCAACAGCTGGATGCAGTGACTGTACACAGCATCCTGTCTTCATAGTTGGGTTGCCAGGTTTGCTCTCTGTCCTACATCTAGATAAAACCCAAGTCAATCTTGAATGGACTGGTGATCAGCTTGGTATCTACAGTACATTACATACATTATTTTAGTAGTATTTATACTGTGTTATTGTATCTGTCCATGTATTTAAGCTGGACAAATACACACACACACACACACACACACACACACACACACACACACACTTTTTCTGACTGACCTTCCTTCCAGACATGTCTCGTCCATGAGAAAACTCAGATAGCCTCCAGCTGAGGGGGGGGCGTTCTTGCCTGCTCTGCATGCATGGACAGCTCTGTGTGTCTGTGTGTGTGAGATTTTGGTGAATGTGCACGCACGCTCTGCATTCATGCATGATCGGCCATGTCTTCTCTGTGACCTGTGTGTTTTGCATGTGAACGTGTTCATGCATGGCTAACATGTGTATTTGTGCTTTTATGGGTTGCATGTACTTGTGGGGGGGGAGTGTGTCATCAGATCAGTCATACTATAAAAAGCTTTTTATTGTCGTGGCTACAGGATTAGAAAGAAGACAAAGATTACATACCAGTCTTTGTCAAACCATTCAGACCACACAAGGGCTCAAAGTCTTCAGACTGTCAGTGATGTCTTTAAATGGCTCACTCTGTACAGAACCCAGTTTACCATGGACTGAAACAGAGAGAGAAAAATGTTGGTGAAGCTGTTTGTGATTTGACTTCTCATTTATGAAATTATAACTGATTCATTTTCTGTTGATCTTTTTATCTTCCTGCTCAGCAGAACAGTGATGGATTTATATTTGTTTTATATGTGTTCTTCGACACAGCAAGTAAAGGATGATAGAGAATAATACAAAGTGTATATTGAAGCATGATTTAAAAAGTCTTTCATTTCATCCAAAATTTAAAGATCAGTTACCATAACTCTGATTTTTAGATGAAATTGCTTCATCTCAGAGTTTGTGAAAATCAAACCAACTCTTCAGAAGCTTCAGTTCTTCATCTTTTGTGCCTCTGGTCGTCACCCCCAGGATGGGTGGGTGGATATGTAGGAAGATGATGTCGTAAATGCTGCCTACAGATTCTCTCAAACAGGACAAATCTGTTGTTGAATTATTGTGTTTAAGGTTATTGTAGGCAGTTTCAGTCATGGTCTTCTTTAGTTCACCATTAAAAACATCCATGCTCCGTCCAACAAATAACTCTGCATTTCTTCTGAAATCAAGCTGAAACATTCTGTAGTCTCAAAGAAAAACAGTGGATTGCACAGTATGTGATGTGCATGTGTGTGTGGGGCAGTTGTGCGTAGCTTCTAACATGTGTGAGTGTGTTTGACAGCAGTGGAGCGTGTGTGTGTGTGTGTGTGTGTGTGTGTGTGTGTGTGTCTGAGGCTCATTAATAATGTATGAGGTGGGAGGGGTGAAGGAGAATGGGCGGTGACAGATGGAGAATCAGTGTGTGAGAGAGCGAGAGAGAGAGAGAGAGAGAGAGAGTACGGACTAAGGAACGGGAGAGCAAAGAGAGATAGAAAGGGACAAAGACAGAAGGACACAGACTGAATGAAAGAGACATCGATTGTAGCACTTTCCTTCTTTTTTTTAAAATCTGTTGTCATTGTGACTCTGCTCTGGATCGACTGACAGAAGCTCAGTCTTTGTTGTTGCTGTTTCCTCTCTGGTTTCTTGGATGCTGAAGGATTGATGGGATGGAGATACAACACAGTCACCTAGCGCTACTCTCCACCTGGACGCAGGAGCTGCACTGACAGAGGTACTGACATGTGTCTGTAGACCTGGTGTGTGTGTGTTTGTGAAGTGGAGGATGAACCAGCCTCCTTTCACTTTTCCACCTTTACTTTCTGCACGGCTCTGTACAGAAGGAGAGTGCAGCCAAGAAAAAGACTGAAAGTCAAATTCACAGTAAACACCATTCTTACAAAGCTGACAGAGAGGAGCAGTTGTAAATTATATGTGGGAGTGACAGTATGAATACATGTAAATATATTTGATTGTGGTCTTTAATGGCTCACAAAGACACTTGTGTGTTGACAACTCTGATTGAATGTCAGAGACAGCAGTGTTCAGTGCTCAGTTTGCTCACATTTGTCTGTTGTTGCTTTCATCTCTTTACTATCACCCCCAAACAGCCTGCTCAGACTCTCTGTGCTCTCTGTGAAACTTGAATGATGATGTTCAGTGTTGTGGTAGAGTCGTTGTGCTGAAGCTCCAAATCATTTTCTACATTCATCATTTTAAATGTTTCATTGGAAAAAGATGTTGCTTACAGCTGTCTGTGCAGCTCACACACTCACTCACACACACACACACACACACACACACTCACACACACACACACACACACACACACACACACACACACACACACACACACACACACTCACTCACACACACACATATACACACACACACACACACACACACACACACACACACACACACACACTGATTAGTCTGTCTGCCACAGTTGATTGGAAAAACATTGATTATGTCTTGTGTGCATGTTTCCTCATTTACTCACAGTTCCTCTGACCTGCCTGTCTGCATGTTTGGCTCGCCCATATTTCTGGAACATCTGAAATTGAATGTATATGAGCTATCTGCTTCACTGACAGACAGCCACAGTGGAGATCAGCAGCAGAGTCAGCTTCACTTTCTACATAACAAACATCACACAAGACATGATGTGATGTGGCCACTGTTGGTCAGACTGGAGGTCCCGAGCTCTCACTGCCAATGGCTGATTAGAGTTGTCTCATACTCATTGTTGGCTACTGGTTGACTCCTAATATTAGTGGTATTGGATGATGAGCCTGTCAGCCTGTTGGTGTGTGTGCTCCATGCTCAGACTGGTTCTTCAAAGGCTTCAGCTTTGTTATGTTTTCACACATGACTTTCTTGACTTGCAAAATTATCTTTTAAATGGGCAAACATCATCAATTCATGGCACAGTTCAGATGGGATCAACTACCATACTTTTTTTTTCAGAAGTCAGGGGTCCCTGGGGTCTGCTCAAAGGGGTGGGGCTTCTTTTTGAACTGGAAAAGCTTGCCTACCATTTTGGGAATGTTGTCAAATTTCTCCTCAACTACCCCCCCCCCAGGCGTCATGAAGGTTGGTGAGTTTTCTCATGGACGGAAAACTGGTAAATGGACTGATTTCTGAAGCTCTTACTCTACGGACAGACAAACAGACTAAGTGCTTTGCAGTTGGCCAGGGATCGAACCACCTACCCAGAGATGACAGGACGAGCCCCTCGAGCCACAGCCACCTCACTGTCACCTCACCTCTCTCCATATCTTATTGATTGATCTGAGAGCGACTGGTTTGGGCTTAATTTGTCAGAATGTGTTTTCACACAAAAAACTTACAAGCTGTGGCTTACTCTCAGCTTTTACCTTGAATATGATTTATTATATGATATATTACACATTTTCATTTTAAAAAACACCCTGGATCAATATCTTGCTACCAAGATATGCATTTATTGGAAATGGTTTGGTAAGGAGATATGTTCTGTTGCTGTTCTCCAGTAAACTGTATCTTTACCTCGTGGCCAGAGTGTAACCATGCTGTCTGTCTGTGTGTGTGTGTGTGTGTGTGTGTGTGTGTGTGTGTGTGGGAGGCCTAAGTGGCTGTTGTGATGCAGGGCTGTCGGAACATGCTGTTTGCTTGTCACGTAGGAGGATTTTAACACTGAACACATTACACACATTTATCAGACAGCTCTCTCACGGATGTTGATTTTGTGTGTGTATTTTTTCGTGCTGGCATATGGACACCGGATGACTGTTGCTTTAATACAAGTGTGTTTTTCATGTGCAGGTGTGTGTCAGTGTTGTGATGTGGATAAGTGTTTGTTGAGGGATTCAGAAGGGTGGATTGTAGTGGGAGTGCCAGAGCATCACACACACACACACACACACACACACACACACACACACACACACACACACACACAATCACAAATACAGTCGTTCTTTGTTCGGGAGCATTGTGAAGAGGAGGTTAATGCACCCAGAAAACAGAAAGAAAGAGAGAGAGGGAGCGATAGAGAGAAAGACCCTAATGGACAACGACGGACCTTTCACTGCAAATATTTGGTCGAGAGGTCTCATACTAACCATCCCATCCCCCCTTCTCTCTCTCTCTCCCTCCTCCCCCCTCTCCCTGTGGCCAAAGGGAAAAGATCAGAACAAATTTTCACCCTGTGATCTACCCACGATACACGGCTTTTAAGATCATGTATCTGATGCCAGTCATGACGTTGAGAAGCAGAGTAATGGGACTGAATTTGATTTAAAATTCGCATTATTTCGACTTCAGTAAATCATTAACACAGTCATTTAGAGACATTATGCACATTATAACTTGTATGGATAATTCCCTTTTGACTCGGACTGAATTTCATTCAAATGCAATCCAAACTTAATCCATAGATAAAATCTACATCCTACTGTCTTTTCACTGACTTTTTGACAATATACCTGAAATATAACTTTGTAGATTTACATGACAAATCTTGAAAATCCTGACTGTAAGCCATAAGCCCTGTGTTTCTATGGTTATTTACATCATAACGTCATTGTGGTATCATCTGGTTCCAGTATTATCTAATGACAGCAACATGATGTAATATCAGCAGTTTGATAGGATGTTGCACAAACCTCCTGCAGAATGCTCATACAGCTTATAACTGAAGATGAACTAACATTCAGCAGGGTGCAGTCGCTCATGTACAAACTGTAATTCAGTTTGTTCAACAAGCACTGAAATGTTTTATATCTGATTCTTCTTCCCTTGCTTTGTGTTGAAATGTTATACTACTCTTTGATTCAGAAACATAATTTTCCATCAGTCTGTTTCTGCTCTGTGTGTCTTCATCGCTGCTGCTGCTTCCACTCTTATATTTACGTAACTGTAGAGATTTAGCTGTACATGACTCCTCTCCTGCCATGTCCAGTTAATCTGTTGGCTCAAAGTGTGTGTGTGTGTGTGTGTGTGTGTGTGTGTGTGTGTGTGTGTGTGTGTGTGTCTCCTGCACATGTGCAAGTGTGCAGCTAGATAGCAGTGGATAAGCCGTCATCAGCAGAATATTCAAATAAAAAAAACATAGCATGAAGCAGAGACCATGTTCCTGTCATGAAATATTCTGTCTGAAAGCTGTGTGTTAAGTTCAGCAGGAAGCAAAGAGCTGCAGATGATCTTCTGCACTGAGAGTCCAGCTCACATGAACAAAAATAGTCGATGCTTTTAAGTACAGGTCTTTACTCTTTACTTGCTGGTGGAGGTGATGGTGTGACCTTTATCAGTGTAAGCAATGACTGTTTGGAGTAGGAATATGATCAGTTTTATGATTTATGACTCGATGTGATCAAGGCAAGAAAAGCGAGAAATTGAAGAAACAGAATATGTGTGATTGATACTGTGAGACTTTTCTTCTGTTGCACCGCTTGTTTCATGACAACACAAAGAAAATCTGCACACATAAATAAATAAGAGAGCAAAATAAGGGAGTTACGTGAGTGACAGGTAAGGAGTGAGGAAAGGAAGGGAAGAAAGAAGGTCAAGTTCCAGACTTCTGATTCCAGGTGGGAATACAGATGTTGTTCCCATAAGCGCTCACTGCAGCTGTTTATAGTTCACTGTTTATCCTTTCTTATTATTTTCGACGGACAAATTCTGTGAACAGACAGCAGACAGTTGACTCTTCTAGAGAAGGAGCTATGTTGTAGGAGGAATTTAAAAACAATACATACCCAAGATTGGAACCAATATTTATTTGGGGGGATTTAAATATTAGTTAATATGTTACTTACTAATATCAACATAATTAAAAATTGGGTAGATAGCAAAGAAAGAAATTAATGAACAAATGTGATGCTTTGGAAAGAAATATTCTTCTTCATGTCAGTGCACAAATGTCAGGTCTAAGGCATCACCATGGAGATCATCTGAGCTGTAAGTCTGCTCAGAACCTGACAGATATGTGTTTGGTTATATGACTGAATGGACACACACACACAAGGGTAGCATGAGTAGTGATAGCCATGAGGAAGTGATCTCAGGGACATGCAGTAGAAAACACACCATGGTAGTGATGTGCTTCCAACCAAAGACTGAGACAACATCACAGCATGGAACTTGAAGATTCCTCCTGTAAATAATGAAGCAGTGAATCAGTTCCACAAGCCCATCGGTAAATGCCTCTTTCTAAACATGTGTCATAAATCCATTGGAGTAAATGGGGAGATGGTTGCCCTCAATCTAAAAATGCAATTTAGGGTTGACTTGTTCTCATGCACTTTTTCCACTCAATGACTCTCTTGATTGGTTAGGTTTCCGGGCTCAGGCTGCCATTGGCTATTGCTCCACTCAGTCGTGAAATGGTTCCTTTAATTTGTGACCAATGCTGCTGTCGGGATAGCCTTTCTGTGATATTCTCTCATTCCAATTTTTTATCCACTTAGCAAGATATGACACATGGACAGATACATGTCTGTCATACATCATTATATGAAAACATATATCTATGTTTAATGATGATTTAATAATGGTCTTTGTTTTTAATGCACTGTTCGCAGAGTCATTTGTAAATGTAAACACAGTTATTCATATACTTCGTTTTAATGTAAGGAATACTCCATGCTTTGGGTTTAAAAGCCTTCCTGAAACAGCCCACTGTCTCCTCTGAGGAGTGTGTGTGTGTGTGTTTGAGTGTGTATTTTGTACCTGATAGATATCTCTAAAGTGTTAATTAGATTTGTCAGCAGCTCCAAACACTCGACCAGTCTTTGCGCTATTTTATAAACGTGTGCACACGCATGTGCGCTCACACACACTCACACACACACACACACACACACACACACACACACACACACACACTCAGACTCATCACCCCCCCAAAAAACACCCACCCTTACAAAAGCATGTGTGCACACGCATGCACACAAATGCAAACACACGCACACACACACACACACACACACCATCATCCTGCCTAATCCCCTTAAATGTGTATCCATGCACACACACACTGACAGACATACAAAGGCACACGTTATCACACCTTTTAACCACTCCACCAGAGCAGTAATCATGCACACACTGGCACGCTGACATGTCAGTCATTTTAACAATGGATCCCTGGAAGGAGAGTGGGGGGGGGCTTTCCTCACAGTGTTCAAACGTGCACAGATGCACTTCATCTCACAAACACACTCACACTCAGACAGAACCGTTGATGTGTTAGAAGGAGCCAGATAAGGACACGAGGTGCTTCGAAACAAAGAGGACATGTGTAAAATAAAGTTTAGATATTCTGTATATTATCCACATTCTGTGTACCAAGCATAATCTAAGAACATAATAACAAGGCCACAGCTGTTTTTTCCATAGGAAGAGATGAAGGAAAGATGACAGGGATAGATGTAATATCATCCTACATACACATAATGAACTGATAAAGAAGGAGACAGAGGACAGGGAGGTGTCTGTTCAATGTCCCCCTGAAGGAGGACAGACATCCGATAATGGACGTAATGTCATTTCACAGATTGTCTGTTCAAGAGAAAGGAGGAGAAAAGGGATGGAAAGGGGGAAAGAGAGCTGGGAAATGAAATTTGGTAATGGTATAATTATGCCCGAAAAATTGGAAAGGACAACTGTGTGTGTGTGTGTGTGTGTGTGTGTGTGTGTGTGTGTGTGCATTTGTGTGAGTGTGAGACTGGCGGACAGACCAGCCAATGACAGAATTACTTAAATTACCGTGGTAACCTCAAGGCAGATGGGCCCATGCTGGCAAATTAGGCCTGGTAGCCAAGCTCACAGAGCAGCACACACACACACATACACACACACACACACACAGGTGCTTTAACACAGACAAATGAGGAAGAAAGGGGCTATTTTATTGTGGTTTGAGGTTTTTCTTCTGACTTTTGAATTTTGAAAGATTCAAGAAAATGAATAAAGTAGAAGAATAGAAGAATCGTACAGCTCTATGTCCACTGATATGAAATGAACTGAAACTGAAGCCAAATTCCACCTTTCTGAAATAAGTTACAGTCCTTCATAAAGAGATCTTTGAAACATCTCATCCAGCCAGTAAAGCTAACCTTTACTCTGCCTTCTGTCTGGCATTATGGTACATTATGCATTAACAGAAGACGTAAACGTTCTGAGCAGAGTAAGACTAACAATGTGGACAAATTGCTATAATACAGGAAAATAATGAACATGACATTTACATTTGAACTGTGGAATAGCACATTTACAGATGAACTATACTTTAACGTACATATAATGTCCTGCATGAAACCTCTTCATTACATATTAATGGAAGCCCTACAGATGACCTCAGCATCCCCGTGAGCAATCACACACACATGTACACTATACTATACTACAGTACTCTATGTACTGTATGTGAGTGTGAAGACTTGTCTCATTGTTAAAAGGAGAATAATCTTTTGATTTTAAAAGTTGACTTATGTCACGTATGTAACCTTGTTATTGTTACCAATGTGTTTGTCACATGCTGTGTGTCATTTTGGAGAATGGCCACACTCTATATGTTGTTAAAGAGCAAATTTGACTGGAAACAGATTTCACTGTGAATATGTTCTGCTAGCAGATTGTACATATATAAAGGGAACGGATATCTGAATATGCAGTCTTTATAAAACTAATGGTATTAAACATAGAAATACATCAACATATGCATTTTCCATTTGAGGAGGAGGATTATTTAATTTTCATTGAGTTTTATTAAAAGGCAAGTTCAAACCTTTGACTGTCAGTGGAAAAGCAAAGTGGTGGCATTGCTGTCAACCATATGTTAATGGCCTTACTGGAGTCAGGTGATGTAGATCTGAGCAGGGAGACGAGCCTGGATGGATGTGAGGGGAGATGTGGGATGGGGGCAGCAAGCACCAAGGATGTCTCTAAAAGGCTTAGCACCAAACATCAAGCCATGACAACAGGAGATAAGAGACCGTCTGATTCATTTCAACCCCTGAATACCCCAAAACATCTGCTGTGAGTTGTGTTAAATCACTGCTGATGATGTTTTTCACCAGTGAACCAACTGTAGGCCTTTGCTGCAAAACAACTATTATAGATGCAATGTGTTTGTCACCAAGCAAGTGGAGCTTTGTTAGCAGGACCATTCTTCAATGCAAACTGATCCACACATGACAAGATGCTTCATATATATGTGTGTATATATATATTTCCCCCATATTATTGTATCATATTTAAATATTTATTGAATTGTAAAGAGAAAGTTGTGCTTTTTGAATTAATTTTTAACTTTTGTTCAGGATGGTTAAAATGTCTTTTTGAAAGCAGTCCTGGCCAAAACCACATCTGTCTGACTTAACTGAGGCTGAAAATACATCCACAGTAGATTTCAGCTTTGTGCAGCTAAACGGTCAGGCCATCAGTGTGTGACTATGGCTTACATGAATCTTCCCCATATGATCTTTGCCATCTGAGGGAGATGCTAAGGTTAGGAACTGCTTAGACTGGTGTTTAGTAGACACCATGTGAGATTTATGTTTATTCATTCAGTCGTTCAACAAATCACTTGGGAGCTTACCAGGCACTCTGCTTGTTTTCCATATCCATCTTGACTTTGTTATTAGGCTGCTGCTGTTTTTATTAATTAGAATATAAAGTAGAAACACTGGCTTTTTAGGATCTTTTGTGTGCGCAGAGAGAGAGAGAGAGAGAGAAAGAGAGAGACAATGAAATATCACTGTAGGGTGTTATTGCTGGGTGCACCTCGTTCCCGACTGAGGTCTCATACACACACACACGCATTTATACACACATACACAATCCAGCTGGTGGCCAGACTTTGAAATGATGCCCGCTGGATTATATTTACATTATGTTCTGTGAGTTCAGCTTTTGTTGCATTAAAACACACACACACACACACACACACACACACACACGCACTCTGATCAGACACAGTGATTGCACTTTTGCTTCAGCGCTTTCAGGCCTATATGTTCTTCCTCTGCCCCCCCACACACACAGACACACACTCCTCAGATGCAAAGCTTTGATAATGGCAAACACACCTCCAGCCTCACACTCCCGCCGGGGTTGGTCTCCCCATTCACCTCCTCCTCCTTCTCATCTTCATCCCCGTCTTACCCCCCCCCCCCATCATATCTCCCTCCTTCTTCCCCCCACCTCCATTCCTCCTTCTCTTTGTGGGGCTGTTGCTAAGGAGCGCTGCTGACCAGGGAGTTTTCTCATTGGACGACGAGGACTGGAGGTGGAGTAGAGGAGAGAAGAGGAAGTTGAGAGAGGAAGAAGGATGGAGGAAAGGAGGTGTGTGTGTGTGTGTGCATGGTGGGTTGGGGTGGGGTGGGGGTGTCGCTGGAGGGACCAATGGTTGGAGGAGGAGCACAAAGTGAGATACAGATGTGCTAATGAGATGGTGTGGTGAACCGACATCAGCACAGTGGGTGACAGAGCCATGGTGCAAACGAGAGGATGGATAAATTGATGGATGGATGGAAAAAGAGAGGAGATGACAGGAGAAGAAGTGGAGTGAAAATGGAGTGCACTGGAGGCTGAACATTGAAAGGGCACAGACCACAAGCCACAGAAACGATGCAATGTAGAAAATGGAATGATGACATGAGTTAAAAAGAGAAAGGATGAAGATTGAGAGTTTTGCATTAAATGGAAACAAACAATCAAATATGATGAGATGACGATGGCAAAGAAAGCAAAGGACTGACAGAGATGAGATAAAGGAGAGGAGAAGGAGAGAGATACAGAGAGGTAATTTAAAACAGGATGGGGAGTGTGTGTGTGTGTGTGTGTGTGTGTGTGTGTGTGTGTGTGTGTGTGTGCGTGTGTTGGGGGAGTGGGACAGACCAGACTGTACCCTTTCATTTATTTTGGCTGGCACAAAGGAACATTACCTCTGGAGACAAACACACACACACATCCCTGTATTACTATACATGTGAGGGCCTGCTATTAACATCTCATTTCCCAACCTTAAACTAAGGCTATTTTTTAAATATTTTTTTAAGATTATTTTTTGGCATTTCTGCTTTATTGAGTGGCTCACCCTCCATACATGGTGCAGACTCCACCAGGTGAGGCAGCAGTGAGCCTCACACTAAGACTCACTCAGACTAATCCAACCCTTAATCAAAGACCCATCACTTTCTACATGTTTATTTCCATTTCACACGTCACTGCAGCCTTTTCCCATTTACATGGTAAAGTGATGATAGTTAAATTATTCTACTGTTCAGTCATCAACTTGTTTCCTGTTGACAGAAAATGGATGAAATCTGATAATCAAATTTATCAGTTAATTAATGTGTCTGTTATATTATATCAGAAACATGTTTTTGTTTCCTGCTTCTCTTTGGGTTTTGGGCTGCTGTTAAAGTTTGTCATTGTGTTTTTATAAAGATTATTATAAAAGTGATTTATTGGGAAATCAATTATGGCAGAATAATTAATGATTAATTAAGTTTAAATACATCTATAATTTGATATAAATAATTCTTGTAGTCTGAGTATACAATGTCCACATGTGCTTGTAAGGTTATGACTTACATCAATGATCATATGTGCTCAAATTTTGGTCAGAGTGTAGATTTGAAATGTTGCATGCATTACTGTGCAACAGTAACAATGAAAAACATAAACAGAAAAGTTTAGCCAATCTTGGCTTCTGTCACCCAAAGCCTTTCATCCATATTGGACAATTCTGCAGTGCACACTTTATCCCCACTGCCAACATTCACTGCCAGTGAAGGACACACTTATGAAGTGAGGCAGAAAGTAAAGATGGGGAGTTCCGATGTGTAACACATCTGACCTTCATGCTAAAGACAGGGGTTGGTTAGTAATGTTGACTTTATTTTCTTGTCACTGAATGTGATGCACAGTTTTGTAAAATCATCCAACACTCTGTTGCAACACAAATGTAGTTTAAAATGAACATTTGTACTTCAGAATTGTTTCTTTCAGGTCGAAGTCATAAAGTAGCACAAGCTGCAGGATCATAGTCAGAATATTTGAATCCTTAGCTCCTGTGCACTAAAGGATGATGTCATTCATGGTGACATTTTATTTATGCTGACCTGCTCTATTCAGCACAGACCAGTCTGGACTCAGCACGATCATTTGTCAGGCTGTATCAGTGTCATAATCAGCCTGTATACTGTATGTGCAGTGTTTTGTAGTTGGACAAAATTTTATCCTGTGTGTTTGAAGGACATTCACTCCTCGTCAACACACACACACACACACATAGGTAGGCAGGCAGGCTGCAGTGACGATTCAGCCTTAATAAGCCGTTTCCAGTGGAGCAGAGCTGCAGCCGTCCTGTCAGGAGCCCCTGGCTGAGCCCTCAGAGCCGACCTAACATTTATTTAACCTCCAGCTGGCTGCAGCCCTCTCATCTGCTACAGTGCATGCTCACTGATTCACCACCGTCTGATGGCCTGTTTCTGTGGATTCAAAGCAAAATGTGTAACAATATATAGAGCATTTTTTTCATTTAGAAAAATATGCTAATGGTCAAATAAAAATAATGACTTTGCCTACAGCAGAATAGAATTGGTTCAATGAAGTGTGAATCAGTATGGAGCGGCAGACCTGACTGTTTGTATACCTTGTTGGGAAGCTGGATATTCCCCAGCACTGCAGAAGGGCTGTTTTAAAGGGTACTTGGGCGGCTGCCAGCTCCCAGTGGGTGGGTGTGGTTTGTGACTGGGAACAGTGTGCCTGCAGGGATCGCTAAATGGCCTCTTTGTATGTCATGAATACGCGATGTCGTGACAAAGGTGAGAGGGGACGTTTTCAGTGTGATTTGAATGTCAGCAGGAGGTCTTCAATATTTCAGCTGAATTATGGAGGAGGAGAGTCCTTTGTTAAGTCGTGTAGAAATAAAGCGAACAGGAAAACTGTCAGAAAGCCTTGTTGCAAACATGGCTTGCTGATTTTTGCTTTTTCTTGCTTGTGATAAATAGGAATAAACAGGACATCTTACAGGAATATGGGTTACTGTTACACTTAAATGGTATGTGAATTTCTGTAACACACGCCCACACACACACATATGAGACATGTATTGTGTTCTATCAAAAAGGTATTTTCTTTTAACACAAACATGAAATATGTGCCAGCCTGGAAAATCATTGCTGCCAGTTCAGTGGGGGCAGCCGAACACTGGCCAAGCTGTAGCAGTAGATAGTACTATTTATGCTTTTGAGGTAAGAGATGAAATCAGAGGTGATGAGGAGGATAGTAAATGTGGAGAGCTAAATTCAGTGTCATGGCTTTTTGCACATTAATCGACACTTTTGAGTGCTGTCCTAAAAACACAGGCATAACCATCATCATTTAAACAATGTCACATGCAGTGTGATGCTAATTCTTGTCCATTTTTGCACTCACTAACTGGGAACCTATAATGCTCCCACACAGAGAGTGTCATGGGAGGATCCTCCTGCTCTGCTTTCCTGTTTGTGTTTGCCATTGTGATGTCAGCATCGCACTACATGAGCCTGACTAACCTGGCTTGCTGGGCTAAGCCAACTAGTACCCCATGCTTACAGACAGTAGCTGGTGCACTCTGGGTAAAACCTGGGTAATTCCTGTTATGCCTGTGAGAGCAGTGGACATGCATGGGTTATTTTGACAGTAACTGCTGAAGTCAAAGGGCATGATAAACAGAGGATACTGTAAACTGAACTGGCATCATACTTGTTCAGCCAGCATGAAGATTCCACTAGGAATGAACAGCATATTTAATTATTTAGTACAAATTATTTCAATGCTCAATTGTTACTTTTAACTTAATATGCAATATATAAACTGGCCTATTGAAAAATGTATGAGTCGTCATTTACATTTCTTCTTCACTCCACCTGATTCTGTCTGACTCTGTCACTGGTGATATCAAATGTAAAAATCCAAATCCAATCCCTTTCCCTCAGATCACATGGAATATATCCAGTCACTACTACACCTCCTCCTCTCCTCTGTAGCATCTTCTCTGTCTCCATGTTGTGTTTCTAGATGCTCTCTGCTCTCGTCTGCTGATCTCTTGCTGTCTACATCTTCCACCCCCCCCCCCCAGCTCCCCTCTCTGTCAGCCTGCCTCCATCCTGTCTTTGTCGATGTGATGGGTAGAAACTGACAGGGGGTAACAAACTGATTGGGGTCCCACCGCCTCTTGTATTTCCTCTGCAGACAGCATGAGCTGACTGTGGTTCACAGTTGTGGAAGAGCTGCAGAGGATGTGGATGGATTGGCATGATGTGGTTGAGTTGTCTGCTCTGCTTGTTTTTCCTTGTGTGAGCTGTTTTTGTGTATTCATAAACCTATAGTGCTTTCATGGATACAGTCATCCAGTAGCATAATTGGAAATGCATATTAATGATTAGCGCTAGACTGATTCTGCCATCTGATAGTAGTGGTAACATTGTTCCATATTGCTATTTTTTATCATCAAGGTATTTTGATTGAAAGCACAAAATATCAGCGTCAGTCCAACTGTATGTGCGTTCCATGGCCAGGTCAGTGAAAACGTGCTGATGACAAGTGTTACACGTATTCCCATTGCTGCAGGTGGCAGTCATCATTTATTAAGAAGCCTCATAAAAGAGGCTGTGTGGACACAGGAAGTGTTTCAGCTCACATCACTCCGGGAGCTCTGAAATTGACTTATCTGGGATCGAGCTGCAGGGCACTTCCCCTCAGGGCTGGAAAAACAAAAACACACACACACACACACACACACACACACACACACACACACACACACACACACACGCATACACACACACACACACACACAGACACACACACACACACGCACACACACACACACACACACATATTTGACCCTCTAATCAACTTAGTGTCTCCTCCTCTCTTCTTTTTACGGCGTCCACTCTCTGCTCTTTCTTCTTTTTCCTCTCAGCTCTTACTTGACCCTCTGGGTCATCTTTCTTATTTTTTATCGCTCACTTCTTCTCTCCATCCCTGTCATCCCCCACTGCTCTTTTCTTTTCTGTCTTTCTATGAAATAAAACCATTGAACCTGCTCGTCTTACCACTGCATCCTCACTTTGTTCCTCTCTTCTCCCACTCTCTTTCCATTCGCCTTTTTCTTTCCCTTTCGATTAAAACTAGGTCATTCTGCAACATCGAGCTACAGCTCCTGCCAAGCATGACATCCACATATACACACGTATTGCCTGGCAACCACGTGCTCACCCCGCACCCCCTCAATCCTCCACCCTAGTTTCCTCCATCTTACCTTCCCCGGAGGAGGCGCTCGGTGCAGAGGGCTGGGTTCGCAATCTGACACCGCTTTGTTTTGTTCCTGCTCTGCTTCCATAGAGGAGCTGAGGGTTAATTGAGCAGGGCTTTGTTGAAGAAAGGAGGGTTAATTTCACACATATATAGTTAATGTCCATAGATGTTCAGTGGCAGGGTTCAGTAACAGTCTACAATGCTGAATTTAATGGAAACATTCTACAGGGATCTTTCTTGTTGAGAAATGAAGTGTAGTGAAGTGTAGTGAAATCAAGGTTTGATTCATGTTATTCAGTGATAGTTTGTCTCCAGTTACAATAATGTTGACATGACCATGCCAATGATTTAGTATTTAGAATAAAGTGTTCAGACTTTCATGTATCTCAGTCAGGAGAAGCTTCAGCATGAACATTCAGGCTGTGCATCAACATTCATTTTAGATCTTGGAAACAAACAAACAAAAGAATCGTATCCCGAGGATATCCTGAGCTTTCATTTGCATCTCAAGGTCTTCTTTAATGGATGCATATGTTTGAATTTGGAATAGCAGTTACTACTTATTATGTCATCACATAAGCATGAACCCACCCCTTCCACACTTTTCCTAATTATTCCATTAGCTCCTGAGGGTGATTGTCATGGCATTACCTCTGAAGATCATCTGCACCAAGTCAATGATGTCATTGTCATAGACATTTCCCCCACAACCTAGTTAGCATGTGATCCATGACCTTCTATTGCATATGAGCCAATTATTACCATGACCTCTCAGTGTGTATGTGTGTGTGTGTGTGTGTGTGTGTGTGTGTGTGTGTGTGTGTGTGTGTGTGTGTGTGTGTGTGTGTGTGTGTGTGTGTGTGTCTTGAGGGGGGCACAGTAATGGATGAGGTTCAAAGGCCATAGCTGGAGGGTGAATAGAAGGCTGCTGAGTGGGAGGCAGTATGCACGTATGGAGGTGAACATAACACACACACACACACACACACACACACACACACACACGCACACACACACACACACACACACATGCACACACACACACACACACACACACACACACACACACATGCACACACGTCCGGGATAGTCATTAGTGAATTGATGGGTACCAGACCTGTTATAGATCAGCAGGGAATAGCAGGTGATAGACTGGACATCAAAGTGCCCACACTGACAAACACACGCTCACACACACTCATGCTTATCCCATGAGGCTGTTGAAAGCAGGTCAGAGAAAACTACACTGGGGTGTGTTTGATTAGGAACATCTACAACAACGGTCTATCTTTATTCGCTTGACACATTCAGTGCAGTCTCTACAATCTGTTGGATGTTTTCTGTAGACAGAGCTGGTGTTCTGGTTCCTTTTCTTCTTTAATTGAAAAGGAACACATTTTCACACTGATTGCCCAGTGACCGATATGTTAAAATAGTTTTGTTATATCCACATTCCATCTCAGATACAAAATAGTCCCTTTTGAAATATAGCCAGAATAAAACCCCACTGCTCACGCCTCTCACCATCAGCAGCCTGACTGTCACAAGTCTCTAGGCCTGCACATGGCAAAAAGTCTGAGGAGAGCCACCATCAGTGTGGCCACAGTGAGGAAGGCACAGCAGTGGCTTTACTTCATCAGGCTGCTGATCGAGGCCAGACTCAGGCATCAGCCCCCTCCCCTTCCCCACAGAGGACTCACATTCACTGTTCACATGGAAGAATTCAGGACACAACCTGAGACACCAAATGTCACAGAGCATCACTACTAACAAGGCACACAACAGATTTTTCTAGCCGCTCTCAGACTGACTGCAAAGGAAACACTTCACATACTAAAAAGATACTCACACACTGTGTTTCTGTATATGTGTACTTCACCTGCTTTCACTCTCTGAGACGACCCATATCTCAAGTATTACAATTCCTGTACAGTCCTATACCTGCACAAATGGCCATCAATGCAATCTAAGCTAATCTAATCTTTTATTTGAAAGTCATATCTCATTAGTGGTCCTCACAAGTCAGGAAACCTAAGGAAGCTTTGATATGAAGGAGAAACCTAATCCCTGCTGATCTGATTCACACACACATAAAAACATTATTAGGTTATGAAGGTTTCACACTGAATTCATGATTGGCATGTGCTAGCAGTGCTAACCCTTTGTGGCCAACCATGACACTGTGATCGTTCCAAACTGGGACCATTTACACTCACACAACAGGTCACAGTGAGAATGTGAAGCACACAGAGGCTGAGAGTGTCAAGAATAACATACACTTAATGGGGATTGTATTTTTAACCACAATCATTTTTCAGATATTCATTGTTTGATATTGTGCTGCTGCAGTGGTCCGGTCAGTTTGAGCTCAAATACAGAACTGAATGTTGTTGGGATGAGGTGGGCTCAGGTTCAGAACTTCAGGCCTGTTCCCGAGCACAGCCAGCCTCGTGCTGCTAAACGAGATGACGAGAAGGTGTCAGTAGTATTACACAGCACTGCGGCCTTATTCACATGCACAGTCTCCTCAAGTAGGCCATACTACTACTGTGCCCTTTGGCAATGCACTTAACCCAGTTAAACATTTCTCCCCCAGATGTTCAATATGTGCCATTCTGCAGTCAGGGGGGGGGGGGGGTTCACTGCTTCAGCACATGTTGGATGAAGCCTTTAGTCATCAGATCGAGTTAAAGATGACATAACAGCTCATAGACAGTGATAGTTTGTAAGCTTAACCTTTCTAAATATACTTTTTATAACACAGCTGAGTACGTTAATGGAGGCATTTACCTTCATATTGTATGAAGAATTTCATGTCAACAGTTTAAAAGAAAGAAGCTCTAATTTATTGATGTTCTGTGTAATGCTATTAAAGCAGCATTTGTCTGATTTCCAAATGTATCAGCATCAAAGCAATGGCATATTTACACTCTTCATTACATTGGGTCACTGAGATAGAGCCAAAATGGCCTCCAGCAGATAGATGCAGAGAACATTATGTTTTTTATGTTCAGTAGCATCTTGTCATAGTCACAGTGTGATCGTATTAACCAGAGAGAATATGGTTTCTGAGAGAGAAACTCAGCAGTGCGACTCGCCTGCATGTAGCACCAAGCTGTCTGTGGTCAGGTTGCATTGTGGGTAATGTCGCCAAGTTTTTGACCAGGAAGAAGAATGTGTGGAATTATAAAACATGATCTCTGTGATTCTGCTGCATCGAGTCTGAGAGTGTTCGATGTGTGCAGTGCTAAAATTGCAGGGTTTTCTTTAAATGCGGATTTGAGCATTAGCTTCTGTTTTCTTCACTAGTAGTTGATCAATCTTCCACAATAAACCTAGAATAACATGTAGCAGCCAGTAACAGGAAATCAATAATGTGTGCTGGAGATGGACTTCTGTTACTCAGCTGAGTGTGTGTGTGTGAGAAGTGTTGTTTTCACAGTAACAGTTTTTTTTTTGATTGAGTGAAACATTTTTGTCACTGTAGCACAAACTGTATTGGAGATACAGTGTGTGTTATATATTCCCTCAGATGCCTTCCTACAGAGCTCCAGGCAGACTCTGTGTTAGTATGTGTGAGTGTGTGCAGCAGCAGCAGCAGCAGCACAGACAGGAAGGACAAGAAGAGAGAGAGAAAGAGCATCGTGTGATCCTGGGGCAGGGGCTGGCGAACAGACATGCTCTTTGAAAGCACAAACACACAGCTGAAGAACCAACACGGCTGCAGACAGTCCTGAGGCGTGTGTGTGTCTCTCTGTGTGTGTGTGTGTGTGTGTGTGTGTGTGTGTGTGTGCTGCTGTATCCTCCACTCCTTCCTGCACTCACACTGACAAAGACTAATGAGCAGTCAGCACGTTTGACTAGAGTCTTCTCTTCACACAACAAACCTGAGCTGTGTGCTGTATCACATCCATTCAGATCTACCAACCAGTCTGATGTGATCTCAAACTGTGCTCGTTTAGATTAATATAATAGTGATTCCATATGTGTTGTTTTGTCACCTGTTTGTTCAGTGGGATTCAGGAGGTTGTTCTCTTTGTGTCTCCTCAGGTCTGCTGAGTGGTCACGACGAAGTGGGTGGACAGACAGAAGATTAAGTGTCCACATCAATAAACGTAAGTCAGTGTTTCACGAATTCTCACAAGAACAGACTGTAGATCACTGTATTGGTAATATACATTCATAGCGATTCCATTGGTCACCCTGATTCTTTACACATTCATCAAGGACACATATGAGACAGAAGAAATGTTCATTGGTCATGATGTGTGTTGAAAGAATTATTGTAGACAAATCGTAGGTGAATCAGACTTTGGAGTTTTGAATGGAGAGGCTTCAGAGAGGTTTTCTCTTATTCCACTCTCATTCTGCAACATGCTGCTGTGTGGAAATCTGATCCATCCCCAGCTCTTCTTCTTGACGACAGGTGCAGGGGATAATGGCTCAATCTATTTATTTAGTGTCAGTGGTTGTGATTTTCCTCCAGTTCACACAGTTTGTGATTTACTCACTGGTGCTTGTACCTACAGTATTTATTCATGTGTGTGTGCAGTGCTCCCAGTAGCCATGACGATCGTGTGTTTCTGTGTGTGATGGGTGGAGGGCTATTTCTGGGGGGTTTGTAGAATAAATATGGCGATGCTGTTTTGGGGATATATAAGGAGAGAAATGTTGAGGAGACAGTTAATGCCTCCAGCTTTGCCACTGTCTCAGAGAGAGAGAGACAGAGAGAAATGTACAGAGTTTGAATCTAGACCAAGCTTTTTCAGCAAGAAGAAAAATTCAATTCTTCTCAGACATGTTTGTATATTTATAGAACATTTTAAATAATGGTTGTAAATGGTTGTATAACACCTCCCTGTTCATCATACATACATAGATAGAAATGCTTTATTCATCCCAAACTGGAGGAGCATAGATGTGTATGACCTACATTCACTGCATACTGCACATGCAATGAATATATCACGTATAAGAACTGATAATGTCATGTGATGTAAGTCATATTAAACAGCGGATTAAAAAAAAAGCAAAGAAAGAATGGATTCATTGTTAATTATGAGACCCTCCAATAACACTAAACCTTTGTCCCCAGGTGCAGCTTGTTATCCTGATGTGTATCTTGTCCTTATCCAGTAAATACATTGCAAACCCCACATTTATGTTGATCAACTTGCAGTTCACTTAGCTGAGTGCTGTTTCTGCTGTTTGGAGGGTTGAATAAATGCATTTATGACACAGAATCAGAAGCAGCTTTATTCACCAGGTAGGGACTCTGACTCCGGTTTCACTTTGATACTCCGTACTACTAGAAGTAGTACAGCTGAAACTACACACACACACAAACACAAGAATCCATGGATACACAAAGATACAGACCTGCTCTATTTTCAAGCAAAGCAAAGCATTTTGAGCATTAAAATTCATATGTACTCCACACACACATTAGACATAAAATCATTCAATGAGATTTGAGTGTGAAATGAGGGATTTTCTAGTTTTGGAACATGTTTATAGACACATATACACACTAAAAATGCACACTCAAAATCTACATGACAAACAGTGTCATTTCACCTCCTCAGCCCTGTTTGTCCCAGAAGAGCACCATTAGCACTCAGCAACACCCAAACGGACACTAATGGAATCAACTAGTGCTGAAAACAACTGAACCACGACTGTGTGAGTGTTTGTGTGTTCTGGGCTGGGGATGGGCATAACTGAATTTGAGTGCTCTCTCTGCATGGACAAAGAGGAAGGAGAACAATAAAATGAATGTGTAATTGCAAATAGTTAAAGGCAAAGATGACAACAGTCAAACATATTACAATGAAAACTCATATGTACAATGGTGAAATTTATACTGTACTGTCTGCAATATGTGATCTGCTGTAAAAGAGCAGCCTCAGAGAGCAAATCCTTTTTGTCCAAATCCAGTTGAAACCAGAAAATAATCCCAAAATTGGGAACCAGTGAAACCCTGGAACAGCTGATTTGGCCTTTTTGCAGCTGTAATAATCGAGCTTCAATCGTGCCAATAATGCTTGTCTTGCAGTTAATTTAACGGTGAGGAATTTTCCAGTTCTGGCATTTAAAGTGGCCTCTCTTCAGAAATGTGAGACCTGTGAGGGCTGTGATAAGAAAATGAGTTTTAAGATTAATTTATTCATTCTTCATCTAACGAGACTTGGACATGTAATTTACTCCAATAGAATTTACAGTGGCAAATTTACATAGCCATTTATGATAAAAATAGCTGTGGTCTAAGACCTCATTTACACAGAGTATTAAAGTATGAGCTGTATCTGGACATGCTATTCTGACTTATTGCAAGGTGTAAATGCAAAGAGACATTTGTTTTTAGCTAAAACAAAATATGAGTTGTTCAAATTTAGAGACAGAGAAAGCGAGAAGGCTGAAAGAGACATGGCTCTGATTACTGTC
Source organism: Centropyge bicolor (assembly GCA_037975185.1). Lineage (NCBI taxonomy): Eukaryota > Metazoa > Chordata > Actinopteri > Pomacanthidae > Centropyge > Centropyge bicolor. The sequence goes on along the minus strand of JBBMOC010000012.1, from coordinate 4,712,492 downwards.
TATTCTGTGCCATGAAGAAGATGCCTTATTCAACAGAACTGCATGGAAAATGAAAGAGTGTGAGTGGGAAATGAATTATATACAGTAAGAAATAATTGTGCATGTGACAATGAACAAGGCATGTCATTCATGTGGTCACAGAGCAGGTTACTGCAGCACGTCAGGACAAACTGAGACTGTTGTATTGTACACTTGATGTCTTACATTTGCCAAATTTACAAAAGGGGACAAAAGATGAACAATGTGTGATAGACAGCCTTACACAAAGTTAATCAAGTTAACTTAACCTTAACTCAGCTTCTCACAAAAAAGAAGTCATGTAATAAAGAACAGTTTTCTTAACTGTCTCATTTAGCAAAATTATGCCAATTCCCCCTTTTCCCTTTTTCCATTCTGAGCACGCTTCTCTCAAACCCCTGGAAGCTCACTGTGCACTGCTCCCTGACACACAGTACATACTGTATGCACACAATGCAAATGTTAGAAACAGCCTGCAACGAGCCAGTCTGACTCTGTTAGAGCCTGAAAGCTGAAGGGAGAGGCCAGACAACGTTTCATCCATTTGTCTTATGGCTTCTATGATGCACCCATTAATGTACCATCCAGGGAACTACTCAGTGTGTGTGTGTGAGTGTGTGTGTGTGTGTGTGTGTGTGTGTGTGTGTGTGTGTGTGTGTGTGTGTGTGTGTGTGATGATGATGTGTGCCTGAGGTGCTGGACTTCAGGACAAACTCAGGTAACTCTGACCCAGTTGTGTTTTGGTTAGTCTTTGAGGTCACCTTGTGTGTGTGTGTGTCCAGCATGTGTAGACCAGACTCTGTTAGCTCGGTCAGCTAGAAACAACTCACAGGCAAGTCCACACTGCAGGAGCAGCCAGGCTCACCAGACATGCCAGCTCGCTGCACGGGTGTTTGTGTCCCCCAGACTACCCTGGAAAACACTGACCCTTCTTCTCTCTGAGCCACTGCCACAGCCGAGGCTGCACCAGCTCCTCGTGACTGAGACCAAGCAAGGGCAGAATGCTGCTCTGCTGCTGCTGAATCCAGATCTGAACTGAGGTTTTTGTTACATCTTATATCTTTGATCCAGTTAGTTCTGCCTTCACACTGCAATTACAACTGTACATGACAAACCCAGTCCTGTCACCATCAACATTTCCAACTTACTGTTATAATGCTGTCACACCAAATGTCAATGAAACACTTAGGGGGGGATTCACAGAGGATCGTGTGGCCTTGGCATCTGCTAAACCTGAACAAATAACAACAGAACAAATAAGACAGAAAGTGAAATGAAGGCCACGTTGTTCCGGTGCTATTTGTCAGCTCTTCAAATGGGCTCTCTCTATTCAAATGAGCCTCATTGCAAAACAAGTACAAGAGGCTTGTGCAGTTAGAGTGAGAGAGGAAATGATTAGTGTCTTCAGAGAGCTGGTTGTAACTGAGGCACATGTGTCACAAGGAGGTCTAATGACATTTCACATTTATCATCCTCAGTGTGCAGGGGGGTCAATAACTGTTCACTCTTATGATCTCAGAATATCTGCCTGCTTTTATCAGTATGATTATGGACATTCTCTCTGCCAGTCTTTGCTGCTCTCCTCTCTGATGCTGTGAGAGTGTTCTGTTTTGCCATATGGATAATTACGATCAGACACAAAACATGGGCAAACTGCTCTCAGCTACAAATATTTATGGGCATGTTAGCACCGGAAAATCATCAGTGCAATATCTTTTCTGAATCAGACTTTGAGACATCTCTGTTGTAAGTAATGTGCAATTTGTGGAGCTCATTTTGTGTAAAAACAAACACAGTTTTATGGGGGATTGTAAGCATTCCCAGTAAGTTTATCCCCTAAAATATCAAACCAAACATTAAAGCAAACTCTGAGGCTTGAACTTTGGTTAAAGCTGTAATGTGATAAACATTTGCAGAACCTGATTCTGCCAACATTCAGTGGCACACAGACTGCAAACATAGCTGGACACGAGTTTTGTAAAAAGGTTTTGCAGCCTGCAGAGTAGCCGTTATCTCCCGCTGCCTGTCAGGTAATGTGGAGAGTGTGGCATGTGATGTTTCTGCATGTGCACTCAGCCTCAGCGTATCACTGTGTGCTATCATTCATAATGCACTGCAGTGTGTCGAGATGGTTCCACATGTGTAGAGAAACACTGACCTACTTCAGTGCTTCCACTGACAAACTCTCTCTTTCCTCTTTATCTCAGTCTCTGTCTCTCTCCATGACTTTCCTGTTGGGAATTCATCTGCAATTCAAAGCAGATTCTGTCTTAAGGCTCATTTTGGACTGTGTGGCATTTTTTCCCTAATCCCTTCCCTCTGTTCCCTCTTTTGTGTGTGTGTGTGTGTGTGTTAGTAATGAACAAAAATGGAGTGATACCAATCTCTGAACCCACCGCTGTCGTCAGCCATTCAGCCGATAGTGGTCAATAACCAAATTTTGTCATTGACCAAACATTCAGTGTAGCCAGTGGATATCATCCAGTCCAAGACTTCCTCTTCCCTGTGCCGGCCATTGTTACAGTCCAATTAGCAACATCTTGGCTAATCTCTTTAAAGAGTGCTACATGTAGACAGAGCTGCTTTATTTGTTGCATAATGGAAAAATGAGCCTATGACTGCTGAACCCCAGGATCAAACCAGAGACCTTTCGATCTTCAGTCTCTCCTGACTGAGCTATTTCAGCTCAGTGATGTGACAGATACTGGGAACAGAGCTGCAAACCATTCATATAGAAAACAATATGAATACAGATCCATTTTAAAATGCTAACAATCAGGTAGATTGTCAGATGAAAACTGGTGAGATGTTGAGAGCACACTTCTTGATGCCCTCCACACAGGCCGTTTGCCTGAATGAATCCAAAGCCTGCTCAAACGTGATTGGTCAATATTACTCAAACCACATAGAAATATATACAGAAACACAAATGCTTTACTGAAATCTTGCCCTTTGCCTGCAGATTCTACATTCATGTGCAGATATCTGTTTATAGAAAGTATTGAGAGTGATACTGGTCAAGATTATGTGCTGATATGTATGTGTGTGTGTTTGCCTGGCAGAATGAGGGTGTGTCTTCATCTGTGTGTGAATACAGTACTGTACACATATACAGTACATGATCCCTGTACATCTGCACCCATGCATGTTATATATGTGTGTGTGTGTGTGTGTGTGTGTGTGTGTGTGTGTGTGTGTGTGTGTGTGTGTGGTAGGTGTTTGCAGGTTTTTGTGTGAACTACTGCCCTCAGGCCAAAAAGCTGTTGTGCCCCCTCTGTTGTTAAATCAGGCTGTTTTTACAGCTCATAGTTTAAAGAGATAAAAGATGATACTAAATTTGTGTTTTTTGACTATTTGGGTCAAAATTTTGTGCCAAACCGATTGTATGATCATCAGGGAATAAGAGTTATCCTAATGGAACTGAACAGTGCTAAAATGCTTCATGCTGATCATTGTACAATAGGTAGTTTTAGTAAGTAATAATGTTTATATTAACTGTAGTTTTTCTTTTTCTCTCTTTTGGCCATTGTTAGCATATTTATCAATATGAGGGAGCTTAGTTTTGTCTTAGCCAGTTTTGACTAGACAGGATGCAACTTTCTTTTTTTCTTTTTAAATGTAATGCAATTGTAAATTTCTTTAACTTTCCATAGAGTTGACTCAATAAAGGTTGACCAAGCCCAGTGCAGTTCTTTGCGTTATGTAACATTCTCCACCCTCATATTGTCCTGGAGATTTGAAATGGACACCTTATGGTAAACCCTCCTCACCCCCCCACCCCGACACTCCCACCTGATTTTTTAAAATGTATCCTGTTGTCATAGCTTTGAGCTGTGTTGTGATTTGAAGCAGAGTGAAGGATTGATCCTGGTGGGGGGTGGCAGCATGGGGCACAGGGATTAACAGTGGGCAGGTGGTCCTGCTATGGTTGCCAGTCCTCACACCTACTGGTCATGTGGAGATGGTGGGGACAAAATTAGAAATGTTTGGCCTGTGAGCTGACTGCTGAATAATGTGACAGGACAAGGAGTTTAGACCACTGTGAGTGGAAAGATATGGACATAAGATCTTAATATCAAAGCATTGTCTGATAGTAGTATATGACTATACTGAATGTCAATAAAGTATTCATTAAAACACATTTGTACTTTTTACATTTGTCCAACTGATGGTATTTGTTTTTTTAGAATTACATTTTGGCTTTTACATATTGAAGCAAAACGCATAATCCAAGGAATTAACATTAATTAATTAAATGTGTTTATTTCTAGAAAATTTACACATGTGAGTATGTAAAATGTAACCTAGAAACACAGTTTTGCAAAGACGTTTGAATGATGAAATGATACCAATAATCCATTCTGCTTTTGGAAATGTTTGATATAGGTTTTTTTTTTTTATTGAAGTTGTATCGATCCTTATGGATTTGATCATATCGATCTGATTTTTTTTTTCTTTTGTAAAGCGCTTTGTAACATTGTGCTATATAAATAAAGTTTAAAGGTATTAACATCTTCATTCAGATCATTGAAACCATTCTACAGCCTGTGATTGCAGCCTGATCCCACTTGAAGAATCACTGCCACAGAGCTTCTCCTTGGCTTTGTTTCTAGGCTGCTCTCTCTGGGGAGTCACACAGGGACTCAGCTGTGAATGTAGGCCAGAGTTGACACACACTCTCGTGCCAGAATACATATACAGCTCCACACTCATCCACACACTCAAACAGTTTGCACAGTAGATATACTGTACACTCTGCTACGCTGTCTTCATCCTTCATCCTTCCATCTGTCTCTGTCCGCACACACAGGTCCTTGGTGGGGCATCAGGAGAATCATCCAGCCAATCAGGAGAGGTGAGGGGTGAGACCGGCCAATTGGAGGGGGAGAGATGTTGGGGCATGGCGGGCATGCGGCCCTGGCTCTCGTGTCATCACTACTGCTACTACTACTGTGGCACGAAGCAGCAACGATCGACGTCCCACAAGACCGTGAGTCCCCCCGCAATCATCAGATCCACTTCAACACAAGACGCTACAGCAAATGAGGACACACATGTCATAGAGATAGATGCACTGAGTAACATGTTGCAACATCCGGTCAACATTATATCTGGAACGATGCTGAAGTAACGATGCTGACAGTAATGTTCTGAAGTTACACACAACCTCTTATGTTTACCTAGAGAAGTGTAGCATGTCTGGCAATGTTCTGTTGAAGTTACATCGCCCGTATGGCAAGTTTAAGATTGCATAATATTAGAGAACTAATGTGGTGGATTTTTATTTTCCAACCTCACACGACCAACAAGCAGCTCCACAAACACCAGAACAAACAGTCGGAGAACAGCACAGACGTCCCACACCTAGATACACACAGCTGGGCATCCTGCTCCAAGGCTAGCCCAAGGCTAATTCATTAGCTGGCTAATTAGCTAGTCAACGAAAAAAAAACTGGAACAAAACTGTCACTGAACAGTCTGTTAGTACAATTAACCTACAGCAAGCCATATTTTTATCTATTATTTGCATGAGAAATTATCCAAAGGGCAAAAACACCACAAATAAGTTCAGTGACTGAATGAGCTGCAGTCGCTCCTGAAACTAATTAGAATTAGTCATGGTTTGACACAAGCACGAAACAAAAAACAGATGCATAAGGAAATGTTTCTTTTTGTCTATTTATTTAGAAGAGACAAGTGTTAAAGACAGAATAAACCCTCTTGCTGGGGACTTAGCATTTTGTCCACTGATAACTTTGGTAAACTATTTTCATAGATACATTTTACTTCTTTATTACACAGTACGAACACTGACACTTTACAAAAAGGCAATATGTCACAACAGACTGCAAACATATCTTATGCTATGAAATATCAAACATATGACTCTGGTGCCTGGGTCTCTATAACACACTGGCATCAGTTTATCTTCTATACCCAGAGAGGACCTTAATAATTCACTTGTCTCCAGTCACACTGGAATAGAAATCTGTGGCCTTGTTATGTGTAGCAGTATTTTAACTTATAACTTGATTTTCCTTGTGTGCCCAAATTGGTTCAAAAAACCTTTGAACCAGTTGTTTGCTTAATGTAATCCCAACTATGAAACAAGGCCTCATTCAGACAGGTAACAGTCTCTCAGTTTAAATCCAGCTTTAAACCACACAATAAAAAGCCAAAATGTATTGACATCATTTAGGCAGAATAAATGAAATAGATTCATTTATTTGTTAATACACAAGTTGTAAAGCATTAGACATTCATTTTTAAAATTCTGAAAGCATCAGTGTGTTAGCTGGAGGTGTAGCAGTGGACACATTAACATTTGATTATCATGCTAATAGACTGCTTCATATCCCTGGGTTAAAGTGTGTCACTGAAGGTGGCTCCCTCACTGCAGGTTCAAAGATAGATGGCTTTTCATTGATTCCAGGATGCACATATATTATACAGATATACTCCCAACACACACACATTATCGCACTGTACCTGTCCATTATGACGAGTAATACACTCTCACTGGATTCTTCTGTGAAATGGATTCCAGGGGGATTTGGGGACAAAGGAGATGTCATGCTTTTTCTTTCTCTTTTCTTATCCTCACTACACACTCTCCTTTTTTATTTAGAACACTCACTCACTCACACACACACACACACACACACACACACACACACACACACACGCACGCACACACACACACACACACACACACACACACTCCTTTTTCACAGCTAAGATGAATGTTTCACAATTGTACAATGAAAAATGATTTGATACTGAGAGAGCCCCAAGGACACCTGGCTTATATGTCTCTCTCTCTCTCTCTCTCTCTCTCACACACACACACACACACACACACACACACACACACACACACACACACACACACACACACACACAGTCAGCTGTCAGCTGCTTTGTCTTCTGTTTCTCTGCCCCCCCCCCCCCATGGCCCATCTCTCTCTCTGTTTTTTTTTATAAGCCTGACCTTTCAACCCTGGACTTCTGATGCTCTATTGATCTGATACACACACATGCGCACACCCTGCCTAACACAAACCATTTCAGTAACACTCTCATAACCCAGTGACCTCTCCTTAATGTATTCAACACACTGTGATAAACTGACAGGCAGGGATTTTATTCATTTCTGACAAAGATACAATCAGTTCACAGACAGATTCAGCTCATGGTTCCATATGATACACAGTATAAGTATAGTAAACACTATAATAAATGCCAATAAGCGTGCAACACTTAAAGCTAGAAATTAAAGCTCTTAAATGAAATCACATATAGTGGGTGTATTCCATTATATGTGAAGAATGCCCTCATTAATCTGGATGAGGTCTAGATCACAAGGTTACAGATAAAGCTGTTAATAGGTTGTGGGAACTAACATATTTTATAAAGTGCATTTCTTCATCAGGTTAAAGTGCTGTTTTTTGAAATGTCACTTCTCATCTCTTTGTCCTCTTTGTAGCTTCAAATTGGCTGATGTGTGAGGATGTTACCTTATCTTACCAAATGTTTTAAATTGGTTGGACTAATATTTCCAAAAGTACTTCAGTTTAAACAGAGATGGGTTGAAGATCAGACATGTGTCCCACAATGGTGATATTTCCAAATCTAAATGTCTGTAGAATCAGAATATCATAATCATAATAAGTGATCATAATAAACCCTGAATAATCAGAGCTAACTGAGGCACCACATGCTCCACGGTTTGTTCATGGTTTCAGTGGACAGAATAAGAAGCCCCATCCCCCCTCGTTTCCTTATATGTCTTTATCTGCTTCATCTGCACTCTTGACCCTATTGATGAGTGCTTTCCTCACATCCTTACAAGACACACAAACACATGTTCAGACACACACACACACACACTCACACACACACACACACACACACACACACACACACACACACACACACTATCTCTTTACAATAATATCTAAAGGGTATATGATTAATACTGTTCAAATTAAATGGACTTGTAGCTGACAAACACAGTAATCATTATTAACTTGATCCAATATACAATGCATGAAAGACACATGAGAGTGAATAGCAGCGTGGATGTGAGCATGCATGTGCACACACAGCAGAGCTCACAGCATCTGCAACTGTCGCACAACACAAGGTCAGGCTCCTGACACAGGCTCATGTGTGTGCTCCTGTGTGTCCTTGGGGAGGGGGCTCAAATCACAAATAGTCTGCCAAGCTCACATTACTGCTAAATATCTCAACACACAGGTATTTAGTGCATTTATGGGATAGCATTGGAAGGTAGGACAAGAAATAAGCAATGAGACACAATCAAAACTGTGTCTGTTGTAGCACTTCTGTTTCTGTATATATGTAAGTATGAAGTAGATAAAATAGATTTATACTGTAATCAAGATGTTAATATATGCATCAGGATTTGAGCTTGTCCCTCTGACGTTCTGTCACAATATGTAATTTTTATACAGTTTTTAAGCTACACTTTCTAGATCCTGGTTGTTTTACATGGATTTTTTAACAGATATTTTAGTGATCAGACATTCAGATCATGCTGACTGGACTGTCTCAGTTAGCCTAGTTAGCTTTGCTTTCTGGCAGCTTTTACAGAGGATTTGGTTTTCACTCCTCTATCCCTGGTTGAGGGACACAGGAGGTGGTGCAACTGGCCAGGGTGGCTGCTGCTGATGTTCTGTCCAGTGTTAAGTCAGAGCCACGTCTGATCAATGAACTCCCACAGTGGCAGCTCAGCCTGGCTCTGCAGTCAGCTGCATTACAGCCTGGCTTCAGTCCAGGTGCTTCAGTGTATGGTTGCTCTGCTGGAGGAGAGTGGATGGACTGTGAGTGAGGTCTCTTCTACTGCTGCTGTCAGGGACTCTCTCCCTCTCTTTAACCTGAGGGGCCATAAGGATTTTCCTCCACTGTCAAACTCCTTTGCACCACTGGTGGCACTGACGGCAGCAGTTCATCTCGTGAGCCCCACTCTTCGAGAGCCTCTCCAGGGGTCAAACAGCAAGGTCCCTGTCCCTGATCCCTGAACAACCCTCTGGAGACATCTGCCAACAGGAAGTGCTCCTGTGTCACTACCTCCTTCCTGCTGCTGAGTGGGCGCTGCCACAGCAGTGGGCTGTACAACCTGGTCAGATGGACTGACCGGACCGGCCACTCTGACCTGGTGCTCACCCTGATCTTGCCATATACAACATGAAGTGAAGAGATCCTGATTTCTTCCTGATTGGGGATTTAATAATCATGCTTGTGTCACTACCAGGGGGAATTACCCGATGGTTTGCTGGTGACTCTGGATATTGTTAAAAACACCCATCCTGTATTTGTGACCTGTACCTCACTGTTATTGTACATATTGGCACAAATGACAATGAGATGAGGAAATCTATGATGCTGCAGCAGAACTGTAGCTACTCACAGAACTATTGAAAGTCTGGTGAACAGTGAACCTTCTCTGGTCCAATTCCTACATTGAAGAAAGGCTGTAAGCATTCAGCTCTTTTTTCAGTCTTTCATCCTTCTCCATTTAGAAATTCAAAGTTGGAATTGGTCGTCTATGCTTTTATCATATATGACTGTGACGACTGTAACTCATTCGCTCACTTTTTCAACCAGAAGACGAATAAGAATGAAAAAAATAAACCACATGACTAAAAGTCTTGTCTTACATAATCCACTCACTGCACCACAGTTGCTACCTCAATGTTAAGCTGTATTCAAGTCCTTTTGGAACTTCATGTGCTTTATCAATCATGCTTATGATTCTCTCGTGTTACTCGTCAGTTATTTGTCATTGAAATACACGTGTGATGCGATGTTACAGTCTTTGATCTAAAGCAGAACTTGTGTGTGTCTTTCTCTTTTTAACTGCTCCTCCTACTGACACGGGGACTCCTTACAGGTGAGTCATGATTTCTCTGCTTCATTCCACAGATCTCTCATTTTCATAACAGCTAATTCAGATGTTTTGTTACATAAATTCTGTATAACATGACTATGCTGTAACAATGGCTCTCAACTGTTCCAGCCTCTGGGTTCAAATTTTCCTCTCAGCATCAGGTCGTGGTCCATGGATACTGCAGACCAACTCAATACCCACTCAGTTCATTTCCATCTGCCCAGTCTGCCTGTCACTGGATAAAAACCTTCTTGCTATGAAGAGACAAGGCTAACCATTATGCTGCCTCTTCAATTTGATTTGACAAAATTATAATATAAAACTCAATGAAACTGGTAATGGATTGGGAAATTACACTGCAGCAAGAACTTGAAACTTTGAAGAAACATTAGGAACATTACAATAGCAGTTACAATTCATTCAGGCTCATTCAGACTTAAAATGATGAAAAACTACTAAAACTATTTTCATCATGTAAAATTCATTCATTCACAAGGTCTGAACATTAGACCAACTGCTCATGAGATGCACCCCACCAGTCTGGAACCACTGAGCTATAACATAGCTTTATTTTACATGATGTAAAGTTGTAACATAGTACTGTAGATATTGATATGTCTCTAATATAACTAACAATCACATCACAAATGTTCTATCCTTGTCTCTGTCTCTCCTTGGCCTTACACTGGACTAACAGCAAAGATCCTACAAGACCGTAAGTGTTTCTTTTTAACATGTCACTGCTAATGTTTCTGTCCCACCTGCTCAGTTTATACTGTGTAGTGTGTAATGCTGGCTAGTTAGACTGTGAAGAAGAGTGGACACAATTGCAGATTGTATTTACAGTTTGTTTCTCCTCTTGTTCCATTGAGGCAAACCATACTCATACAATAGATCCAGAGATCATTCTGTTGGTGACCAGAGGCACTGTGGGACACACACTTGCTGTCTAGATGCTGGAACAAATGTGAATTTTTGAAACATGCTCTTGTATCAAATCCCCAAAATTTGTTTATGAATGGCAGCGAATGATAGTCATTTCTACAGATCATTGGTTGTAAGAAACAGAAATTGATATGCATGTGAAATACAGTAATATCAACACTGTAGAGCAGTGTAGCATTGATAACTCAGACAGTTAAAAGAATCTGAGTCTTGGAGGATGTGCTATAAGCCGATATGTTGAGCAGTAATTTCCATAATAATTACCTCTTGTGGCCTCGCTTTCATCACAACCCAGCATACTATAAAAATACTCTTATGGTTGCCATAGCAACATGGAGGATATAAATATGGTGCGTCTCTTTTTCACTTATCGATGAGATTAGCTGGAACAGAGGGGGAACTTCTCTCATCTCTTCCAGTCCAGTCACAGGGATTCCTCTCAGAGCATCAAGCTGCTCCTTTAATCTCGCAGGCGGCCGGCCCTCTGAAGGGCTTCTTATCTCATGTCGTGTGTTCAGTATGGGTGATAGTGTGTGCCAGGCTAGTAATGCAGCAGGGCAGAGAGATGTGGGCTGCATGATGTGTCTCTGCTGCTGAAGGGTTTGGCCTAAGTGATCCATTAAATATGTACAGTAGACTGGGCACAGCTGGGGGGGTGGACACCATGATCCACTCCTTTCTTTCATCTGAGTGTAAAGCAGGTTTAGACTGGTGCATGGAGCTGATGGTCCCATGGTAAATAAAAAAAGGACGATCCATTGAAAATGGTTTGAAGTTAAGACAATATTCTATAACTTGTGTTTAGTTGTTGTCAGTAAACTCAGTGAAAAGTGAAAGTATTGAGTATAGTCTGATCTATCTTCCTCCTCTCTGCTGTACAGCTCCATTGTTGTCCAAAGATGATTTTAAAAACACTGTTGAGTACAAGGTTATCACAGTTGATAGAACCAATTGCCAAATGTAGCTGCAGCTTTCGTGTAATTATGATGCCCTGTGTGTATTTAGCCAAGCACTATCTTTGGTATCAAGGATCTCTGATTGCAGTATTTGCTAAACACTGGTATCATAGAAAAGACTGACATTAGTTCAGCTTTGACTGTTTCAGCTTGATGGTGATTTTGGCTAATCATGAGTGGATCTGAATGATTGTTAAGTCTATAAATACATGTTATATTGAATATTTATCTGCCACTAGATTGACAATTATTATTATTAATATATTAATATTATTATTATAATATATAAGGTGTGTATCTAATATTATTAGCAAGATATAGGAGGCTGGAGCTCTTGGATGATAGGACACATCTGGATTTATGTTACAGTCACATGTGACATATCGTATTGTATATGGAATGATTGGAAACTAGGATTTAAGATCAAGAACCAGGCTTGGAAACTTAAAATAAGCTGCTCTATGACTTTGAAGAGGTGCATTGCAACCAGCTGTGTATGTGCATTATCTGCACACCACTGTCTCCCTGTAACCTTCTCTTTGTCTCTCCCCTCCTCCCGCAGTAAAGCAGCCCCCCACCATCGTTAAACAGTCAGTGAAGGACTACATTGTTGACCCGAGAGATAATATCATCATCGAGTGTGAGGCCAAGGGCAACCCAGTGCCAACGTAAGCAGCACACACACACACACACACACACACACACACACACACACACACACAGTGCACTCATAAGTCACTACTCATTTATCTGTCCTCTGCACCTTACATTGAGATGTAAGGAACAGCTCCTGTTACAGAGACTCAAGTAAAGCTATAAAGCCTGTGAATTCTGTCTATTAGAATTCATTGTTTTTTCCCCATTTTGTTTAAGTGCTTCCACCCCAATAATGCAGGTCATTCTAATATCGTTCAGTGATTCAAAAATGCTTGATCTGATGATCTGATCTTACATTTCCCATAATGCATCTCCATAGCATCTTTGTAGTCCCCAAGCCCGAGCCAAAATAACCTTGATGACATTTTCACCATTATTGTGTCTGAGTGAAGAAAGCTCCTCCAGAGTCACAGGCTGGGTCGTACTGCAACATTCATGTGGTACACCTCTTTGTGTAACAATTGTGTGGCACATCTTTGATGGAAATTAAATTTGGGTTGAGTTGAGTGATTGAATTTAACAAATGTAGAATAGAGGCGGCTAAACAAGACAGCCTGGAAGGTTTGTGGGTAACTCAAAAATCAGGTTGAAAAACTGACAAAAAGACTGAAAACCTGACAGGCTGCAGACTGTGTGCACCAATCAGGAAGCAGCTGGAGAGTAATGAGGAAAAGGCACACAGCTGAGGACGGAGCAGTCCAGGGGAGAGTCATGTGATGGTGATCCAGGCGGGCACAATCTTCTCCTTCCCACTGTCTATCATTCATTCTTCTCACTCATTAAGGCTCATTGTCTTTCTTAGTTTTCTCTTTGTCACCCTGCTCTGTCTGTCTCTGGTGTGTCCTTGCCCCCTCCCTCCATCCGTCCCTGTCTTATGAGACTGAGGAGGAGTGACAGTGTCAGTGTCAGTCAGATGTGCTGCCCCCCCTCTGCCCCCCCTCTGCTTGTCTTTCTCTTTCACTCACTCAACAACTCATTTCACCTCAGTCCACCCATCCTTTTCCAGTGACCCCTTTCCCCTTGAGTTGAATGGCATTTTAGCCCAAAGCCCCCTCCCTGCCCTCTAACAACCCTGTAAACTGGGTCTGACACCTCTCTGCCTGCCCTCTGCAGCCGGAACCTGACGAGTGGTCTGCTTTGCTTTTTGCTCTGCTCTCTTTGTCCTGTTCCTCCCTCTGTCTGTCTGTACCCAATCAACTCTCCCTGTTGTCCCGGAATTACTTTGAATCCTATTTGTGGTTGTTTTCTGGAAAACATTGGCCTATAAAAACCTCAATATCCTGTGCTTTGTTTTGTCTTTGCACTTTCCCGTATTGCATTGTGGGCAATGGTAAACAACTCACAGTTCCTGCTGTAAAGCACACAATAAAGCTCTAGCAAAAAAATATCTAAAGCATTCTACTTTTTAACTGCTTCTGTACAGCTTTTGCCACAAAACATGTCAATCATCTGTGTGATTTTCAGCTGGTTATCCTCTCAGGGTTGGAAGAGTTAATCATATCCTGTTGATAAAACGAAGTCATCTCAAAACAGAAATGTCAGATTACAGGCTTGTTTGTTTACTGTATAATCTATAGCTTTCTTTTATTCTTTGGTATGTCTCTCTCTGCCTCTCCTGCTCTCACCTGTCTTATTCACATTCACTTTTTTCACCCCCTCATTTCTTCCTCTGGCTCGACAAAGACAGAGTTGAAAACCTGCTGTGATGTACACCCAATCATACACATGTTTACACCTCACATAGATTGAAATATTCACACAATTCACAAAGGCAGACACACACACACACACACTCAAACACACACACACACACACACACACACACACACACACACTCACACACTGGGTATTCATTGGTTACATCACTGGGGGTATGACCAGCTCAGGACAGTGGCACATTGTTTATTTGGAGACAGATTGGCTTTACGTAAGACACATGCCCCCCCCACACACACACATACACATTCACATGCACACTCACCCAGTTTCTTGTGTACACACACACACTTACACAATCTGACAATAAGGCACTCACAGCCACTCTCCCATGCACACACACCGGCTCTCCCCTCCCCTCCCTCCCAGGACAGGCATTGTGCTTCCATAATGCACTCAGTTGACGATTCATGCTCATGAAACATTCAGCGAAACGGATCGTCCACTTATTCACTCACCATCAGTCTCTCACTACGCAGCACATGCCACAGCACACACACACACACACACACACACACACACTCTGCTCTGGTCTCCAGTGATTCAACAGTGGCTCATTGTTGAGGCTCAAACAGGCCCAGCTCAACTGTAACCTGACTGAAAATGACAGGAAGCATCTTTTGAAATCACCACTATAAATAAATAGAGGCAGGTTATGTAAGCACATTGAGTGTTCCTCACTAATCAGGGAGCCCTCTGGAAACACCACATGGAGCAGGATTAAGGTACAGTACGATTACATACACATGGAGAGTGTGTGGTGCTGCGGTCATGTGCCAGTTTAGTGATGTCAGATGGCTTCCCCATGACAAGCAAAAGACTTTCACATTTTCCAGATGCTGACACAATGAAACAGTGCATGTTAACAGGTGGATGGTCCAGTGGACGAGGAGGCATGCTAACATCACCTCTGTCTCTTCTTCAACCAGAGTGCTGGTGTATTTCCCATAAACATAAAACTACACTACACTACTACTGCTACTATTATTGATTGATTCTGAATCATACTCAACACTCTGCTGCCCGGACTTTGCTTTTCACATAATCACTCTTTTCATTCACTTATTAATTCCAGTCACCTCTACTCTGCTGTTTTTCACAGTCTATGAGGTTAAGCTCACTAAAACATTTCCCGCAGATGTTTCAAAATGATATCTGTACAGTAAATGTTAAAACACAGATTTAAACAGGATCAGATCAGGAAACAGGGAAACTTTGTAGAAATTTTAAATAAAATATACTTAAAACATAAACATAAATACACAGATATATATTATGTAAAACAGGGATTGTTGAGTGTATGTATTCTTTGTACCATTCCAAATTTCACCTCAATGTCCTTCAGTCTCTTATTTAAGCCTTTTTTGGATTTTGAGTTTGACGTTTGTTTGTGATGGAAGGTGTGGCTAGTTTGAGGCCTGTTCGCAGCCTCATATAAATGTCCTGTGATTATAGAGCATTTTGGGTTAAGAAGACTGGCAACAAGGAAATATAAAGAACAATAGAATGACCTTCATTTCCAGGGATCAACAATATTCTAATGCTAACTCTAACTTTGCTAACTTTGTCTTCTGGCTCAGGTTCTCATGGCGAAGGAATGGGAAGTTTTTCAACATCGGGAAAGATCCCAGGGTGACGATGCGAAAACGCTCGGGAACTCTGGAGATCGGTTTCCGTAGTGGAGGACGACCGGAGGACTACGAAGGAGAGTACCAGTGTTTTGCCAACAATGAATTTGGAGTGGCTCTGTCCAACAAAATCCTGCTTCGGGTCTCCAGTAAGAACACACATGTTATTAGACAACATTTAGACATAAAGCATGAATCCAAATATCATCATAGGCTGCAAAGAAATTGCTTTCAATCAAGGCGTTACGGTGTCTTATATTAGAAAAGTGGAAAAGAAAGCAAATGATGTTTTCATTAGTTCTAGACAACCACCAGAAGAAGAATACGATCAATCATCTGTAACATTTACAGAGACATTTATTTTGTTCCATCAGACCAAGCTCATCTAACTGAAGTTCTTCTCATATATAGTGTTTCTCTTCTTCTTCTCCTTCTTCTTTCTCTCTTTTCTCCTTCTCCTTTCCACCTTCCTTTACTCCCACCTCCGTCCTGCAGAGGCTCCTCTGTGGCCTAAAGAGGTGCTGGAGCCGGTGGTGGTGACTGAAGGCTCCCCACTGGTTCTCCTCTGCAACCCCCCACCAGGCCTGCCTCCTCCGTTCACCTTCTGGATGAACAGCGGTGAGTACCACTTACATATACATATACACACAAGTGCACTGAGTGTATTCCTCAAAGACAGGCAAAGCAGGTGCTGAGAAGAGCATTGTATTTGTTGTTACTCCCCTTACACAATGAAGGGGCAGAGCTCTCTCAGGTCATCTCTTCCCCTCTTTTCATAGCAGTTAAGTGTAATGCTTTAATTTAGCCTTTTATTCCTCGTCCTCCTGTCCCTGTCACTTTCTCAGCAGCTTTTACGAGATGTTTCATTTTCAAACTGCTCTGACCTTCTTGCAGCTGGGTGATGCTACAGTGCTGTGTTTATGCATGCTACTGTATGTGTAGAAGTCATGAGGAGTCAGATGCCTTTTTTCAGCCATATAAAAAGCAGCTTACTGAAACAACCACAACAATGATTAAGACAAGCCTCTGTTTATTAGAACATTATATATTAAAGACAACTTAATATGTGAATGTAACCAGGTTGAGTAAAACCAATATAACACAGTCCAGTAAACAGAGATACTGCAGCTGTGCTTCCTTTCACCTGGAGTGAACTCAGTGAGAAGCCCACATGACACACATGCTAACATATGTCATGTAGTCACATCATATAGCCCAGACACTGTAACACACCAGCGTGTGATGAGGACTGCTGGCCCAGCTGCTGATTGGTCCTGGGGCACTGTCTTGACGAGCATACGGCTCACGTCAGTCGTTGCATTTGTGGAGTGTGGATGACTTCCTGTCTGGATGTCTGTGTGGGTGTGCTGCGAGATAAAGTCTGCCTGTAGCCCCTGTAGGATGACACATCAGGCGGGTGTCCAGAACTAATGTGAACAGACATCAAACTGCCGTGTATGTGAAAATATATGCATCCAGCAATCTACAAGCTGGTGGCTGGCCTTAAAGGTGTATTTGCTTCTACATTTAAATATGATACTCTGAGCCTCTGATATGAAATGTGAAAGAGCAGCTGGTCATGGTAGCACGCAAATTCTTGATAAACAAATTTCTGTTTTGTATCGGAGAAGAACTCAAATCAAGTTAGACGATCACTGCAGGGGCTGTGTGGTTGGAATCAGAGATATATCATCTTTATGTACTGTGTTTAAAATATAAACCTCAGCTGATCTGTTCCAGCTTTGTTCATGAGTTACTTTAACAAAGGAATGTGATATTGCACTGTAATTAAGTTGTGGGACTAAAGACAGAAAAAAAAACAACAGTCAGAATCCAGTGTGAATCTGTCCAAAAGCGCTGGATGCTACAATTTAAAAAAAATAATGCAGTGTATCAGCTCTGGCAGGGAAACATTCTGGACACTTGGGGAAGCCAGTAGAGAATTACAGAGCAATAAAAGAAAAATGATTCAGTGACTTGTGGAAATTATAGTTCTACAGTTTTCCCAACAATAACTTGAAGTCTATACTCATCCAAGGTGAAGTTATACTTGAACATTAAAACTAGAAATCTGCACTTCTTTGACTCAGTGTTTATAGAAAAGTAACTGTTAATGGTAACATGCAACTATGAGCTGTTACAAATGTGCTAAAGTGGTTACATCACCTCTCTTCTCCCTTTTCCATTTCCTCTTCCTGCTGTTCTCTCGTGTCCTCCAGCTATGACCCCGATCCCTCAGGATAAGAGAGTGTCCATGGGTCTGAACGGAGACCTGTACTTCTCCAATGTTTTGGCCAAAGATGCTCACACTGACTACAGCTGCAACGCTCGCTTTCTCTTCACACACACCATCCAGCAGAAGAACCCCTTCACACTCAAAGTTCAGACCAGTAAGTAGAAAACACACACACGCACACACACACATAATATCCTCAGATATTTGAGTTAACACAGTCTATAGTTTGTTGAATGCAGTGTATGAACTCTGTGGTCCTGTTCGCTCTCTCTGTTTTTGCAGCACATGTTTTGATCACACACCAATCCAACCCACATTGAATATGACACATCCCCATCTAGAGGTGATGTCATGACATGACATTAGATGCATGGAGTCTTAACCTCTCATGGTATCTCCTCAGGTTGCTGCAGAATAGAGAAGACAGTGAAATGTTGGATTGATTTTTTTAAACAATGTTTCTGCTTTGTTGAGTGTTGGACATGACTGTAGTGTCAGGTTCACTGAGTGTGTTTGTGTGTGGACTGATGAGCCACTGTGTGTGCCTGTGTTTTCAGAGGAGCCGTATAATGACACATCTTATAATGCCACTGACCCCTACGGTGGTGAGTCACTTCCTGTCCACCTCCTCAGTCATGTCCCGCAGTAACATGGCTAGTGCACTAACCTGCTATCTCAGTGGCACTCCAGTCACCACCCTGCCCCCACACTGACCTCAGACACAAGTCAAGAGTCTCACCTGAGTGCTCTCCATAGGTGTACAATTTACTGTGTGGTTTCTTATGGAAAAGCAAATATGGGGTATTACACTTCTTTCAAGGCATAAGTGACTGTTTTAAACTTTTATTATTATTATTATTTATTTTTGTTTTGACATTTTTTGAAGCGACTATTGACGGATATAAATTGACACCATACATCTGTTTGCAGCATGTAATTTTCTAAGTTCACAGCTGAAAGTTCATTTTCAGTGACGTCATGGTTCAGTAAACATTGGTCTTAATGTCATGAAAACATCATTAGTCATCATCAGTAGGTTAGTAGAGATCAACTCTGACATGATTTAACAAATTCACCAGTTATTGGGCCTGCATCTCCTTCCTGCTCGTCCTCGGCCAAAAGCACTGAACCAGATGTGACTCCTGATAAAAGACAGACCAGAATTTTCTTTAACCATAAAACACTTGCCAGTAGAAATGAGCATTAATCTCATTTAGTCCATAATCTATTTATTCCACCTTTCAATCAGTGTTAAATGATCACATGTAATGAATAAACATCCAGTAATTAACACACAAATGACCCTTAATTCAAGTATATTGCACATAGAGAATTCAGTCTGTGTATTCATTGTGCCATGCACCTACTGAATGAGCCCATAGCTGGAGGGAACAGATCAGCTCAAGTGGCAGCATATGTGCCATTTTCTGAGCTGGGAGGGGGGGGCAGTGAAGCCCAGGGGTAGATGGGCTGTGTCCCTCAGGGAGAAGATGCTCCTTGTGACACACCAGACTGGCGGCTCTGGAGCCCAGTGGGACTGAAGACACAGACGAGGTTCCAATACAGAGGAGGATTAGGTCACATGATGAATATTCAGTCTGGATTCATGCTGCGGTCATTAATAGTCATGTAGCATGTATGGAAATAAGGTTAGTGAGTGTGGGGGAGTGATGGTAAAAGCTGCTGAGATACTCACACGCGACCACTCAAGCTCAGACCTGTGCACACAAGACAGCTACTGTGTCACTAATCTCACAAGCACAAAACCCAACTCTGTCTTTTTTGTGGGTGGGAGGTGGGATGGGGTCTAAACTGCAGTGCATCCTGAGCATCCCTGCCGGCACCATGTGTGCTATGTTCCCAGGGCGTTCAGGTCACTCTGCACTTCACCGTTTGCTACTATTAATCCTCAGTGCCATTTTTCTCTATGTGTGCTCTTGTCTTTCTTCTTCTCCTGTCAGTGTCACTAACAATAACACATCCTCTTCAGCCACTGGAGAAGCTAACTGCTAACAGATGCTTTAATCCCATACAGATCTGCATTACAAAGGAGCCCAATGCTAATTTAATCCCACACACTTCTCAGCAGGCTGCAGCTCTCTGCCCACTGATTGTATGTCCACAGTGTTAACAGCATTTTTATTGCTTTATTTTTATTATACATAATATGTGCACTAGAACTGTGAAAATCAGTTGTGTCTGAGCCATGAAAACAATTTGAAAGACAGTTGACAAGTAAACACTGTTATTGAAAAATTTAAAGATTAAAGCAGTTGAAATAAATTATGTTTGTAAAACTAAAACAATAATATTTCTATTTTAAAAGGTTTCTGTCAAGCCCAAATGTAGAGTATAAAAAACATCAGATAGGCAACATAATATTTGACATTTTGTCACGACTGGAGTTTATGCAAAAGTAAGAACATGTGGTTGATTCTACTGTACAAAAAACACAGCAAATGATTTATGGCCAACTAATTGCCTGATTGAAATGCTGCATACGTTTGAGTGTTGTTGTATGCAAACAAAGCGAGCTCTCGGCAGTTTGCTCACATCCCAGACTGCTCAGCTGAACTGACTCTTTGATTCATTTACACTCACAGTTTGTGAAGTTTGTTCCAAACAAGTGATGCTAAATATTATATTGATGCTACACTGCCCCTCAATTACAGTCTTAAAATGATAGTCTGGGTTTAAAATAGCTACTTCTGCCCCCCCCCACTCATTGTACTACATGTGTGGATTATAAAAGGCCTCAGAGCCTAAAAGCCGATCCCAGAGAACACCGAAGTTCTCTTCTAAAGGCTCTGGGCTCGTTGGCAAGGCGACCAGCTACAACGCTGCTGTGGCTTCTTGCTTTAGCCATGAAGGGTTAATATGGGGTTAAAGACCTGTGCCATCAGCTACATGAACTTAATATACTTTAGTTTGATGACTAATCTTGTTACATGAGAAAAATGGAGCAACCTTTATCAGATGCTTTATTTAAGCTTTTAATGCCAATCTTTGCCATTTCTGTTCCCCTGGCAAACATAAAGCAAGATCAACGACCCTGTTGTTGCTTCTGCATCTCTTAATGTGTTCCTGTGAGAGAAGCCAGAGGGTGTTAAACCCGTTTACCAGCTGCTTTGGCCTCACAACAGACTGCAGAGAGAGACAAAACCTGGCGGAGATGGAACACAGCCACAGGGAAATGATCAGAATAACACTGTTAGATTTATGTGGCAGCGCCAACAAAGACCATGTTCAGCTGCTTGTAGGAAGTGAGTCATGGGACAAAGATAAACCGTTGAGCTTCTGGAACTGATTCTGAATGTGTGTGTGTGTGCTTGTGTCGTGTGTATGTATTAACCCCTCGTTGTTTTTTGTCTGCAGGCCGTAAAGTAGCAGAGTCCACTCCGACCTTTCTCTCACCTTCGGGGAGCGAGAGTTCCAAAATGGTGCTGCGAGATGAGCAGCTGCTGCTGGAGTGTATCGCTGCTGGACTGTGAGCTCTCTCTCTCTCTCACACACACACACAAACACACACAAAATGAGATGAAATATTAATTCTCATGAGCACTTCTAGGATACTGCAAAACTGACTACATATGTCATTTCATAGGTGTTGCTGGTGCTGTTAAAAGATACAGTATGTTTTTCCAAGTGAAACACAATATGAAACTATGAAATTTATTCAATTTAAAATGTAATTTGTTTGGAGACATGACTTAGTGAGTCCCCAGAGAATCATAGCATCTAAAATCCACCATACCTTCTTTGCCTGTCTGCGTGAATCAGGAGGTGGACGAGGGAGAAATGAATAAGTTAGACTGCAATCACACACCCATGATATCAGTCCGCTAGCCACAACGACCCACAAGATAACTAAGTCAAATTTATGGGAAGGTTTTAGTTGTTCACCCCAAATAACATTTGACTGGAAAAATGTGTGTTTCCGCCAATGTATGAGTGCAGAATGAATGACAGGAAGAGAAGAGAGAGCCATTTAGATTTTCACCTCAGAATACTTTACACTTTACATGTAGCATGTCCTGAGAGACACTAACAATTATCACATACACACAGAATAAGACAAATCTGAAAAAATTAAAAGCTTAAACACTGGAGAGAAGAAAAGAGCAGAATTTAGGAACACGACATACATAACATTCAAAAACAACACACTTCAAAGAAAACATGTTTTTACAGATCATGTACTATACTTGTGGTTCAAGCAGCACAGGTCAGAAATGGGTTCTGATGTGACTTCCTCCTTGACAAACACCACTGACTCTCAAAACGACTGAGTGCACCACCTTCAGATAATGATTAAATTATAGTTAGTGCACGGAAGAAGCATCATTTTCCATCCAGTGACACCAAACTCTCACTCTCTCCTCTCTCTGTCCTTCCCCTGCAGTCCCACACCGACCATCAAGTGGTTCAAGAAGGGGGGCGACCTGCCAGGACGGAAGGTGAAGTTTGAGAACTACAACAAGACCCTGAAGATCATCAACGTGTCAGAGGAGGATGCTGGGGAGTATGTGTGCATGGCCACCAATCAGTTAGGCAGCATGCGCCACTCCATCTTCGTTCAGGTTAAAGGTGAGAAGCTTACAATCGCTGTACATTTATACAAATATGTGAGCTTGTGTTTTTGTGAGTCCGTCATGCTAACCTGACTCCACGTGTTCCACAGCGGCTCCTTATTGGCTGGACAAACCTACAAACCTGGTCCTGGCTCCAGATGAGAATGGGCGCTTGGTATGTCGGGCCAATGGCAACCCTAAACCGAACATCCAGTGGCTGATCAACGGACAACCTGTAGACAGTATGTGGAGCAAATGTTTCTACACTTTCTTTTTCTTTTCTTTCTTTTGTTCTTTGTTCCTTTTTCTTCAAGACTTCATGAGTCAAACATTTAGCTCTGACACTCGAAAATTATTTACTGCTGATGATTTCTTTTTTTTATTATCTTTCTATCTTTCTAAATATTTCTCTAAATATGTCTTTTGTCACCCCCCCCTTTTTTCACAATCCTTCCTCCTCCTTGCTGAGCCCAGGTTCTCCCCCCAACCTGAGCAGACAGGTGCTGGGTGACACCATCATCTTTCGCTCGGTGCAGATGGGAAGCAGCGCTGTCTACCAGTGCAACGCCTCCAACCAGCACGGCTACCTGCTGGCCAATGCCTTCGTCAGCGTCCTCGGTGAGACACAGAGGGGGAAGCTTATTTCAAATCATAAACCAATCAGTAACTACCACTGACTGTGAGTGGCACATCTTGTTAAATGGAACAGCTTTGCAGTTTTTCTTACAGAAGCTAGGAGTCAGCCTGTCTAGTGTTTGTGCTCAGTTCTGTGAAACACATTAGGCACATGTCTCTGTACTGGACAATCTCAGACTGAACTGAGATCAGTCTGAGATAAATACATAGATATACTGTATTGTCCCAAACTGGGAAATTCTTCCCATCTTACTCTGGATAAGAAAGCAAAAATACATATCCTCAATAACAACAAAGTCAAATATAATATGTGTTTTTCACAGAAGACATTTTGACATTTCACAGTATAAAAACCACAGGCTCAGTTCAGTTTCAGGGTCGTCCCTTTATGCTGACTCACTGTCAGACTGTCCTCTCCTGTTGGGCCCCAGAGACATCATTGATGTTATTAGCAACAGCTGTGCTTTTCCTCGTCAGAAAATCTGCTGTAAAAACTGTCAAAGTGTGATTCACTCTTCATCTCTTTGTAGACATGCCTCCCAGGATGCTGGGCCCCAAAAACCAGCTGATCAAAGTCATCGAGAACAACCGCACCTTCCTGGACTGTCCCTTCTTTGGCTCCCCTTTTCCTGAGCTGCGGTGGTGAGCAGCGAATATTTTTGAAATTTTTTTAAACCAATGCTACTGGTTGAGACATTATCCTCTGAAAACCACTGCATTCATAAACCTGTGCTTTATTGCTGAATTTACTAGTTCATATTGTCAGTCCTAAAATTGAGAAAAGAATTGGATGTCCATATATTTTCTATGTGTGCAGGTTTAAGAATGGACAGGGCAGTGGGCTGGACGGGGGCCAATATCGTGTTTACATCAACGGGACGCTGGAGATCAAACGGGCCCGAGCAGAGGACGAGGGCACCTACACCTGCGTGGCTAACAGCATCCTGGGCACGGCCGAGAACCAGGTCCGCCTGGAGGTCAAAGGTCAGACATCACGACTCCGCATCCAAACTGACAATAACCATGAAAACATTTATGACTTCTCACACAGATTCCCACTGCATGCCAGAACTGTGTGTGAAAGATCAAATGATTTCCTTTTCTTGTGCCAAACAGCCTGCACTGCTGGATTCTGTTCAGATCACTTGTGCCTTTAATTCAATGACGTCATCTCCTGTTTTTTAAGAGTTACATCATATTCAGACTGTGGAATTATCCACCCTGACATTCAGCATGAATGGAAAAGAAATAAATAAAATAAAACAGGTGAACTAATCTTCCAAGGTTGTGAGATAACGAGATTCTCATCAAGTAACAGCCCCCCCTCCCCCGGAAAATTAAATACATTTTACATGACATATAACCTACAAAACATCCCACCTATTTGCTTAGGTCATATATTTTGGAAGACTACTGTCTCCACTCCAGGAAGTAGGATGTTGTTCTACTGCACTGAAAGTACAATGACCTCACCTCAGGGCAGATTTTGTTCGCTTGCTGTGTTCACAGATTTTAGGAGCTATGGTGGTGAATTGAAGAATAGGTTTGCATGGCTTTACAGTGACATTACAGTGTAGTGGTGTGAGTCACTGACATCCACCCCCACATTGTCTGTCGTCAGACACAGTTCCACCCATTGCTGATGTTTCTGAATGAATCTAAATGTCCAAGTTCATGTGGTATGCGTGTGTGTGTATGTGTTCAACCTCACTCCAACTCAGAACCAACTCGAATAGTGCGAGCCCCCGAGCATCAGTCGGCCATCAGGGGCTCCACAGCTCGCTTTGACTGTAAGGTGAAGTCTGATCCCAGCCTGCCCATCACTGTGGCCTGGACGAAGGACGACAAGCCTCTCCACCTGGGATGGAGGTAACAGCACAGACACTGACCCTGATCACAGATCCAGATTCTCGAGCCTGGAGCCAGATCTACCTTGCATTGATGGGATAAAAATGCATACAGATGCAGTCTAGGCCTATAGGTGTCTGCCTCCTGAGCCTCAGGTCACTGTAGGGAGTTTGCTTTATGGTGCAACATAGAAACATAGGTTCTCATTGTGTACATGGGATGGGGTGGGGGGGGGTGGGGGGGGCACATATAGGTCAAATATGTTGATGTTTAACTCACAAGGTTTGCAACAGGAGCAAACCTTGTCTTAGAGAGGAAACAGGGCTAAAACATGTCAGACAGTAAGAAACAGTGTCTTCTGTAAACGCTACAGTTCTTTGGTGTCAGAATTAAACGAGGAGCAACATGACATACTGATGTCTAACAATCAGTCCTTTCTCTGTTTGTCTCTCAGGCTGAGGAAAGATGAGGAGTCGCTGACCATCCCCAATGTGAACGAAGGCGATGAGGGATCGTACACCTGCACTGTTAAATCTGAAATAGACCAGGACTCAGCCTCAGCCCGCCTCACTGTGTTAGGTACACTCACATACAGAGCAGTGCTGGACGAAGAGCTTCTCTCAACCCAAACACTGTGTCTCTCAGTAATTTAATATATTCTCATGAGAAATATAGTGGAAGTAAGAGGTCTCTGAAAATTGAAGTAAAAGTACCAGCAGTTAAAAATGAAACTTCTTTCCGTCTCTGATACATAGGAAACATACACCATAGTGCTTTTCATGTAAACTGATGCTTTATATTTTCTCATTTCATGATTTTTACTGTAAATGTTTTTCTTGACACTGTACTATTTTTCAGCTCTGTCCTTCACATGGAAATCATGCATGTTTTACTGTTGCTGAAGTTGACTAAAATACTGACCTAGCTTAGCTTTAACTCCACTTACTCCTGATGAGTTCACAGTTTGCATGCAGCTTCTCGAGATTCTACAGTGCTGTGTAGAAAATGCTGTAGTGAAGATATGCTGTAGACTTAGTTTAAGCATCCTGTGTGACAATTGCTTTGACATTTGAGACTTTTGCATTAATGATAGTGAATCACTGGCAGAAGCTGTTAAGAATAAATAACATGACTGTCCTTTCATAGGCCTTGTGATTTTTGAGAAATGCTTAAAATTTCAACTTGTTTATTAATTGGCTTGAGTTTACTTTGTTTGTTTATTTTCATTTTGTTTCGGGGGGAGCGGGGGTACAGTTCTGCAAAGTGCAAAAGTCTCAAATATAAATGTGATGATTACAAGATCATCTCAAAGTGGAGTTAGTGAAGCTAACTTAGATTAATACAATGTGTACTCAATGATGTGCTAACCACTGTGCTCCCTTGCTGTTGATTGGCTGGTAGACTAACCTGCAAACTCTAACCTTTATACCCACTTCCTGGTCCTTGACCCCGCCCCACAGAGGAAGCCTCCCTCAACCCCTCAGTCTCTAGTGCCTTGCCTCCAGGTAACACAGGGCTCAAGTGGTCTTTAAGTCTTTCATTTACTTTCTTCTTCTTTTTCTTTTCTTCCCTGTCCTGCTTTTCTTTCCTGTTGATTTTGTCTTCTTTTTGTTTTATTTTGTTCTTCTCAGTTTCTCTCTCAACTTGTGCTGCTGTTTTATTATAATACTCATATTAAAACACTGCCATCATGGATATTATTTTGTTCTGTACCAAAGACATTTTTTCTCCATGTGTGTTTGAGAGAAGATACAGAATGGATTTTTATATGCACGCACCACAATCCATCCTGTCCAGTCATTTAATCTCTCATAAAGTCTGAAAATGTCTGTCCTGCCCAGTTTGCTGCAAAAATCCCATAAAGATGGGGAGCAGATTTTGAGGTGGTATTGAAGTGTAGGAGTCTATTTTAACGTAAAATTGAAGGACTGATGATGAGAGTAAATGACGCTGTACCGTGTGACTGGAGCATGCCTGTTCTTGTATGTGTCTGCTTGTAGAGGATGGTCTGTGTTTGCCATGTCTAATATGAGATTCTGTCCTATTTCTCTGCAGACCGTCCAGACCCTCCTATGGATCTGGATCTATCAGACCCAGCTGCCCGCAGCGTTCGCCTCACCTGGATACCTGGAAATGACCACCGGAGCCCAGTCACGCGTCAGTACAAACACACTCTTCTCACACACTCTTTGTGTCTGTTTTGCATTTTTGTGACACTTGAAGCTGTTTTGTGTGGAGCAGATTCTTAGACTCCTAACAAAGCAGTTCAATGCATCCTGTAGGGAGATGATGTGAATAAAGGAGAGGTAGAAAGGTGAAATGGTGGAGTTTGTTTCAGGTCACTGAGCTCAGGAAAGAAAAGATCATATGAGGAAGCTAAACGAGAAATACTCATTAAAATGTGCCATATGTCTTCAGGGATAAGGCCACAGTTATAATCCACCAGCCAAATGTGATTTGGGGCCCTATTACTCATAAAATAATTAGAATCTGTATTTATAGAAAGGTTTGTAAAATTAATGCGATAGGGTCATTAAACAAAGTTAAGAGGAGATAAAAGGTTGTCAGACTACATTATATCAGAATACATGAAGCCCCTTAACGTTCCCACAGCTTCAGAGGTAAAGAGTCCTGCATCTTCTTAAGCCAGATGTGTGTCTGTACAGAGTTCCTGGTCCAGTTCGAAGAGGACCGCTGGGAGCCGGGCAGGTGGCAGAATCTGTCCACTTACCCTGGAGACCTGAACTCAGTCATCCTGCAGCTCGCTCCCTTTGTCAACTACCAGTTCAGGGTCATCGCCATCAACTCAGTGGGCCAGAGTCAGCCCAGCCGCCCCTCGCCACGATACAAGACCAGCGGGGCGGGTGAGGAGCATCACACACTCATCTGAAGTCAGATGGACATTTAATGACTGATAACGATGTTGTTTGGGAGGAAGCTAATGAATGAAGCTAATGTTTTTTCATCTTATTTTCTTTGCTGACTTAATGCAGTTTGAACTTACTTTACATGAAAAATGTGACTGTGTTTATTAAGGGCTTCAGCTCCTAACTACGTTAAAAAATAAATGTTATATTATTAAATAGTAAGAATATCTTTGACCTGTGAAGTGGTCAATGTCTGATTTTGGAATAAAACTGTACCAGTCTTTCCAAATAAGCAGGAGAAGACATTGTAGAAGCTTCAGGTCATAAATCTGTACCTGTGGACATGAGGTTTGTTGGAGATGATGGTGTTTGATTTAAGTACAATTTGTTATGTTAAAGCCCCAGATGCCATTCCCAGAGGTCTTCGAGGATGGGGCTCCAAGAAGGACAATATGGAGATCACCTGGGAGGTAAGACATGAACAAAGCAAGACATGATGTCACTTTATAAATCACTGGCATTACTGGAAAAAGTGAAAATAAATTCAAGTGATCTGAAGTTACTGTGCACTGAGAACATACTTCTCTTTAACTATTTCTCAGGCTTTTATGTTTTCTATGAGAAAACATTCTGAAATTACATTGATTTGACAAAAAAAGAAAAATAAACACTGCACTTGTACACTGTGATGAGATCACTTAGAAGATGTAGAAATTGTTTTTCAATTAAAAACCTAATGATTTAGAAATTCTTAACACACAGGGTAATAATTGATTGGGACCTTAACAACTTTACAAGGTCTTTCATCAAAGTGTTCTATTGACAAAGTGCTCTGCTTTTGGCCACTAGAACAAAAGGTAGCAAGGCTGACTCTGTTCTATGTTTTTTACATCCATGGCAGAGAGAGCTCACAGAAAGGCACACGCCTACATTCATACTCAGTTATGGCGCAAAGCAAATCATTTATGGGAAAATACAGTTCAATACAATAGAAAATCAAAGCCAAACCAAACAAGCCCCAGTATGTTGCTAAGTAAATCTGTTATTATCTGTCTTATACTTTAATTCAACTAACTGAAGTTTTAATTGCAGAAAATGATGATTCAAAACCACTAAAAGAAGAAAGACTACTGGTTGAAAAAAACCTTAAAGCCTTGAACAATAGGCGGTCTCCAAATCTCAGTGACTGTGTCTCTTCTTCAGTCAGTGTGTTTTCACATATTCACAGTGAGCTTGTTTTTTTTCTAGCCTCTGCTTGATCTGGAGAGAAATGGCCCCAACCTGCATTACAATGTGTGGTGGAGACGGAAGGATCTGGGGGAGGAGTGGAGTAACGTGACCACGGTGGGGGCCAAGCATGTGGTCCACAACACAGACACCTACGTGCCTTATGAGATCAAGATCCAGGCCAGGAACGAGTTTGGACCAGGACCGGAGTCCAACGTGGTCACTGGATTCTCCGGAGAGGACAGTGAGTAGAGACACAGACAGATATCAGTTTCTGGAAGCCAATACCAGCATTGATCTTTGGACTGAGGCTGCCAGATATTTTGTTTTCATGCTTTTAAGGCTGACATAGAATCCTCACAATGTTCTCAGTGAATCATCTCACATTCTGTCATTTGAAGTCATCAGTGCGATCACTGCACAGCAGTGAGAACACAGCAGAGCTTTCTGACTCTTCACACATACTGTGACCCTTTCTGTGTGTTCAGAGCCCACCGACGCTCCCACGAACCTGCGAGTCACGAAGGTCGACAGCACCAAGGCCAACGTCCACTGGACACCTGTGGACCTGAACTCTGTCCAGGGAGAGTTCAAGGAGTTCAGAGTGAGACTGGCTGCATTTTGTAATGACACTGCAGAGTTGGTCTGAAAGTAGCTTCTGACAGTGTCTTTAGTTTAACCTCCTCACCTTCCTCTGCATGGCTCATCCATTAACCCTTTCCTTCCCTCTGCCTCCCAGCTGTACTACTGGCGTGAGTCCAGTCTGGTCCCGGCTCTGGTGGTCAGTAAGGAGAAGAAGACCAAAGGTTTCTACAGCACTGTGGCCGAGCCGTCGGGCATCCTCACTGACCTGGTGCCCTACTCCAAATACAAGATGTTCATGGTTGTAGCCAACAACCGCTTTGAGAGTCCACCCAGTAACACGGTTGAATTCACCACCAGGGAGGGAGGTGAGGACGCAGCCCCCGAAACTGAAACACAGCAGAAGACACAAAATACATCCAGGAGACATCTCATGTAGTTTCACAGAAGTTCTGTTCTGAGCTGAAGGTCGCTTATTTATCGATGTCATGTGGGAGTGTGATAAATCCACTTTTTAAAATGCGTCATCATTCCAGTATTTGGGTGTACTGCTGACTGCCATCTTTGTGGAGTGGTAAACAACATGGCAGTGTAACAGAGAGCCTGTCAGTCAAGCACACACCTGACCCTCTCTTCTCTTCATGCAGGCAGTTCTGTCCCAGATCTCTGCTGTGTTTCTTCTGTCCACTTATTTCTTTGTGTAATTTTGCATGTGTGTGTGTTTGTAGTGCCAGATGCTCCAAAGTTCTTCAGGATAAACCGTCGAGGTTTTGACACCATCCATCTGGAATGGGACAAACCTCTTGAGCCCAACGGCATTCTGATTGGATATCAGTTAAAATACCAGACAGGTGAGCTGCTCTGATTTGTCAAGTATCCACATACAGAAGCCACATACCAACTTCCTAACCTATAGAGAGAGTACATTTTTTTAATTTGTACTTTTACTTGGTGGTGATTTTCTAATCACTATGAGCTGTTTAAGGGTTTTTGGTGTTTGCTTTATAGTCTAACCCTGTTATCTAGACTACTTATTTGGAAGTGACAGTGGCAGTGAATGCATTCAAAATGTCTGTCCTAACCAGCCACTTCATTGTAAATGTACTGTACATACAGTATGTGCACAACTGCAGTATGTACTTCAAAGGGAAACCAGGAAGCAGCCTCCAAGTATCTTAATGGACTTTAGTGAAAGTTTGGTTCATAACTGGAAGTTTAGTCAAGTCTTTGTTTGTCCTTCCTCTGTGAATGTGTGTGTGTAGTCAACGGCTCCAGAGTGGGACGTCCACAGCTGGAGACTTTCCTTCCTAATGTGACAGAGTTCACCCTCCGCCTGCCGGACCGATCTACCCGCTACAAGTTCTACCTGTCAGCGCTCTCGCAGGTGGGAGCAGGGGAGGTCTTTGCTGAGGAGTCCCCACACTTCGCCAACGAAGGTGACTTTTTCTCCATTTGACCATTTGTTTGTCAAAAATCTCGAATTCAGTGCTTGCAAAATATATATATATATTATTTTTGTTGTGAGCGAAAATGGTTGTGAAACACTCAAAGACTCAATGCAGCCATGTCACCAGAGGGATGGTTTGAGTTGCCCAAGCAATTCAGTTACTCCCTTATTTAATAGTTGATCATTTTTTAAAATCAAAGTCATCAAAAATCATCACTTAGGCTCAGTCAAACTTGAAATGATTGCCTACCACTTTTTTACACTATATGTTCTGGCCTTAAATGGTAAGGATGAGGCAATAATCTGTGTTTTTCTTATTGTCAATACATCCATGAAAAGATCCAAACCAACAGAGGTATGGTGCTGCTAACAAGTATTGTATGTGTGTGTGTGTGTGTGTGTGTGTGTGTGTGTGTGTGTGTGTGTGTGTGTGTGTGTGTGTGTGTGTGTGTGTGTGTATCCAAAGCCTGATGAACTCTTACTCCTATGACAAAGAACTACAGTGTTGTCAAAGAATATTCAAATCATCAGTATTCCTTACTGTTTAAGTGATGTTTGTTAAACATGAGTTTAAAAAGTATCCAGCTATTCTAAGACTGAGAGACCAGATTAGTACAGAATAACACTAACCTCATCACATTTTACTGCACGGATGCAGAGACTTGAAGCTTGACCAAGATAAATAATCCAAGAGTATTTTACAAGTTCAACAGGTTCATTTCTAACCATGTTTATCCTGCTGAAAACCTTCACTCTGCCCTTGTGGCCCTGTGTCTTTTACTTTATAATTACACTGTTTCCAGCCATCACTGCAGGGAAACCAAGTCGGTTTGATAGTGTGTCGACACTGTTAAAGTCTGATTCTGTGAATGTGTAGAAGCTGTCTGTGTGGGAGACAGGCTGTCGGGTATCAGATAGAGACAGAACCAGTCGTTCTCTGATGGATGACTTTATCAGTGCACCAACACAGTGACGTGCACACGCACACACACACACACAGATCTGAATCGGACTTTCTAGCCCCTCGTCAGCTCTTCTGATCAAAGTATAGGAATGTGCTGATGTTTTATTTTCCGAACAAAAGTACACCTGACAGGTTTTTAGTTTTTAAATGTAGAAAACTGGAAACTGGACAGATTGCATGGACAGATAGCATTAGTGGTAAGTGTCTGAGAATATGTGTTGACCCGAGCCTCCAGCTGCTGCCGTCGGTGTTGCCCTTCTCTGTCTCTCTTACACCTCTCCTCTCTCTCCTGTCTCCCCTTCTCTTTTTGTTGGCAGAAAACTTTACTGACTCGACAGGTCTAGGTAATGGGGAATGAGAAGCACAACATGTCTGCCTGTTGCCTTTCCCTTACCCATCCACCATATCTGTCTCTTTATCTGTTCATCTTAACACTAAGCAGCAGTGCAGTCCAACGTCATTGGGTCAGTCCCCCCCCCCCCTGCACTAGTTCTAACCCTGATGGGCTGAGATATTACACGCCTGTGGTGTAGATGGAAGGCTTCCAGCTCTCATATAAAAGAAAACATAGGTTTGCTTCATATGGTTTTATTTGACATAATCAGTAAATTATCATTACCTGAGCCTTAAGACATACAGCTCATACAAGACCTCCATGCGGTTCACTGTTCCATAACCTGATATTCAACACGCTCCAGCAGGTTAGCAGAGCCTCAGCTACAAAATGTACTTTTTCAATGACCAGTTTCTGTCTGTTCTTTTTTTAGTTTTACCATTGAGAATCAACAACTATGATCCAAACTCTGCTATCTCGTTTTGAGTGACAGATCTTCTAAACAAGGGTTAACACCATGACAACCAGGACGACTAAACTGTTTTCTAAACTGATTTTTTAAAACTGCAAAAGATGTGACAAAACGATCCTAACTCAAGGTCAACTAGGTTTTTTTAGAGCGTTCAACCACAACATGCAATCTTCATCAGTGGACTGAATTCCCTCAGTTGTTATGGAGATTATATATAGTTATGTTATATAATATGTCAGGGATGAAATCATAGCAGCTGCTTAGCTCCCATGTCAGTGGATCCATTTCCACAACAACAGAGCAAACTCCATCTGCTGATGTGATATGGATGAAAGCTCTGTGACATGCTGGACCTTGTGCTGGTTTATCAAAATGTTTCAAAGTCAAATATGAACTTTTGTGGCTGTAAAGGATTTGTTTACATCAGCAATGCAAATAGGGTAATAGGTAAATATACTTTTATAATTAATGTAAAAAATGGCTGATTTAAAGAGGATCCGTTACATAAAGACTGTAAGTAATGCTTATTTTCTTAATTAATTAATGTCATATCTTGAAATGTCAAATATAATCACAAAGGCCCATTACAAGGTTCACAGCCCATAAGAACCCCCCCACCCCCTCAAGTATTACATTTATAATGATGTGGAACAGACAAAAGGTGTAAAGCTCTAAATGAAAACAGACCAGTGATTTTGCTGTTGGGCTGAACTGCTGTCTGCGCTCTTTTTCTTTCTTTTCTCATCTGGACATCTGCCTGTCTGCCTCTCCTCATCTCTCCATCTCTCCTCTCATTGTGGAGCTGCTGTTTGTCTGCTGCTGTGTCTCGCTGTCAGGGATTGAAAACGCTCACTCAGCATGCTCACGTCATCATTGGCTTTGAAAACAGTAGTTCCTGCTATGATTCACACGTTGAGTGAATGGAAAATAAGCCCAGTTCTAAAAAAATTCTGTCACACATTCTGAATCTTTGGTATTGTATTCTTCATAATTAGGACTCACACCCTGATGGCAGCATCTTTAAGTGTTGGCTTTTATTCTCTGATGTCTGAACCAATCCCTGATGGCCATTTACAATGCAGCCTGTCAGCATCACTGCCTCTTCCAGTCTGCCACAAGAGACAAGTTAGCCTTGAGTAGCACCTTGTGTGTTTATCAGACAGTGTCACCAGACATGATGTTATGATGATCCTGCTGTTATGGGAGTGTGTGTGTGGGATGAGAGGAGCATCAGAATGTGAAAACAGGGGAAACATTTTGATGAATGTCTGGATGTGTGAGCTGGGGATGACAAACCGGCAGCTGGCTTGCACTCTCACTCACCGGCTTAATCATCTCGCTTCTAAGCTTTTTCAAAAGTCATGTCACTCTGCCATCTTTATCCATTGCAACTGTTCACCTGTTCAGTTCAGTGCTGGGGATGACAGGTAAGGTGGCTGGTAGCTGTGGGCTGAAGTGACCTGCCTCAGTGGACTGTAATGTCCTGAACACGCTAATATTTCCATCATCTCCTTTATTTTCCTGGCATGGTGGTTTCAGGGCATGCTTGGCATCCAGCCCAGTGATACACGCATGCAGGGGGGGGGGGGGGTTGTTGTACAAAGGAAATGATTGTGATGGGGATCAGTAGTGGGACAATTTACTGCCTGGAGATGACCTCAACATGAAGGTACAGTATGAGTGGGAATCGGTGGAAAAGGATCTGTTGATTCCCCAGGGCTGACCTCCACAAGGGGGCAATACTGCGCCACAAAAGGCCAAACCCAGATAAGAGTTTTAATTCCCAGGGCCACTGTAATAGCTGAGTTTTGCCACAGATACCAACATTTTGTTGATACCTGCTTTGAGGGATATTTGTCCCTCAACACAAATTCATAAAAAAAAAGAAGCCGACCTTTTTAAATATGCCATTGCTTACTGTTGTCTAAACACTCACAATCATTCAAGAACTTAATTTAGATTTAATTTAGAAAATGGCAGCAGCAGAGGTTAAGATAACTTGGCTTTTATTTTATAGTATGTGAAAAATGCTGGATCCTACATTTCCCATAATGCATAGTGTCTGACCCACCATGCTTTTGTTAAAAATGTGTCGTCTTTATGTACAAGCAGATGATGATCAGTGGTTATTCTCAGACTTTACAAAATCAAGTCAGTTTTTTTTTACTTTATCCAGCTAAATGGGGCATATCTATTTTTACAGGCTGAGGTTTGCTCTCCAAAATGTGTAAACTGACCTTTATTTGTAAAACCATTGCAGAGCCCCTTGCAATGCAAATGAATGCAACAAAATATACCTGAAAAAGGCAAAAACAAGGTTAATAGCTTATGAAATACATGACTTACTCATTTGCATCCTCTTCAAATAAACAGTGTGGCCGTTATGTTGTAATATCAGCACTTGTCCTCTTGGTGGCAGTGGCATCTAAGTCTATGCTGGACAGTAATGGAGTGTGTGTGTCGATCCCAACAGAGATGAAGTGTAATGTACACTGGGATCATTTACTGACTCCTGATGAAATACTCAGGTGTGTGATGTGCACAGTAAAGAGTACTTTCTTGTCAATAATTCATTGTGTGTTGTAGCTCAGGGCCTCATTGATTTTTCTTGTGTGTCTGTGTGTCTACCTGTTTGTTGTTTCTGCTGCCTTGTCTTTAACCCTTTGCTCTCTCCCACCTCCTCCCTTGTAGTCGAGCTTACCGACGCCTCCCTGGCTTCAGCTTTCACTCCTACTCCTCCTCCTCTCGCCCCTCTTCCTCCTACTACCATCGCTCCTACAACCATTAGTACCTCAACTTCCACCACTCCTCCAACTACGACTTCTACTACTACTACTCCTTCTACTACCACCACCACTACAACTGAGGCGACCACCACCACCACACCTCCTGTGCTGGTCACCACCAAGCGTGCTGATCAGAACGTGTTGGGTACATGCTGTTGTACCATTACTGTCTGCTTTCTAGTGTTTTAGTTGGCCGTCAATGGCACTTCTTGGATATTCAGAGACGATTGCCTTCTCCCACCTGACGAAACAGGAAACTACATCAGGGCTGCATTCCGATAAGCTGTGCTGTACCTGCTGTACAAAAAGTGGGGAATTACTTCAGAATATTGGGATGTAGCCAGCAACTATCCTCCTGGTCAGGAAGTGAGAATCCAAACTTTTTTATTCTATAGTTTTTGATAGCTGTAAAGTTTTGAGTCCCCTTCAACACTTTAGAGTGATGAGGGCCACCGACCTCAAGTCATGATTAATGTGATATTGGCACCATTTTCTTTAGCTTTGAGGCTCAGCTAGCATCAGAGTGCACTCTGAACTTGAAATAAGCATTGCAACTAAGTGTTTCACGAACTGAAAAATCCTCTGAAATTTTCTTGAGAGTGAATTTTCTGTCCTTGAACATATGAAATTGACTTCTGGTTTTGAGCAGACCATGATCAGGATCAGTCCCTTCTTGTAGGTCCCGTAG
Organism: Centropyge bicolor; assembly: GCA_037975185.1. NCBI lineage: Eukaryota > Metazoa > Chordata > Actinopteri > Pomacanthidae > Centropyge > Centropyge bicolor. Next base: position 4,676,001 of record JBBMOC010000012.1, on the reverse strand, counting down.
TGCTAGCACCATGCATAGGTCTAAATGAAGTCCTTTGTGTGGTTTTTGTAACTGTGCCCTCTCTGCCCCTTGCCCCTGACCTTTAACCCCTTACCCCTGACCCCCTCTTGTGTAGTGCCCCCTGGGTGGGAGATCTGGAATCTGACGGTGGAGCCTAACAGTAACTACGCTAACGTCAGCTGGAGACACAACTTCCCGGCCGGCAGCAGCGAGTTTGTGCTAGAGTTCACACTGGACAGTAAGAAACCAGACTAAGCCCAGCTCGAGCTATCAAAACCTAAAGCTAGACTTGAGCTTAAATATTAGACAGTAAAACAACCAGTGAGTGTTGATATATTAATGGCATCACAATGACAATACTAAGTACAAAGAGTAGGGGCAGACAAAGGCATTATTTCAGAGAGCAAACTAGATCTGGACTTGTTGAAATTATTGGAACATTATATAAAAATCCAGTTGACTCTACAATTTAGCTTGACCTCCAAGGTTTAAGATTTGACCAGACTTTGAAGCTCTCTGGACTCTCTGGAAATTGCATTATGCATTATTTGCAGAATAAATTTTAAACACCTCAGAGGCAGGTCTTTTGTTACCCCAAAGTTTCTTGCTCAAGGAAATGTGTCCTCTGACTGATTCCAAAACAGCATTAATGGAGAGTTTTTGTAGGCAACCATTTGCTGACAAGACAAGCAAATAATAATAAAAAAAAAAAGAAGTCTGATGTTTGAACAAAGCGAGCATTAAGGGGAAATGGTATGAAAGAAGGGAAAGAGAAAGGAACGATGAGGTTGAGTTAAAAGATAGATATTCTTTTTGGCCAGATATGTATCTGTCTGTCCCTTCATCCTTCATCCGCTGGCCTGCTGAATGTTTAGATCAACTTTTTTACTTATGAATGTGATATTTGGACATAACGGCTGAAGTTTTTATGAAAGCTGTGAAGGTATAACGTACCACAGTCTGTGTGTCTGTCTCTGTCTCTTGCACTCTTTCTCTCTTTGTCCTTGGTCTTCATATGTTGGGAAATGTTGATCATTGTCATGTCACCACTAACTACGTGTCGAGTGCATCATCATAATGGCTCCTTTTCAACACACTCCCTGGCTTTGAATGACTGTTGTTGGACCAGCACTGTGAATGGGCTGTTTGGCTTGTGTTCATTTTTTTGGCCGTCACTTGCTTTTGCTTTGCACTGGGTGTTCACCACTCTTGAAGCCTGCTTTTATAAAACTCATCATCCCTCCTTTCCTGCTGGTTGAGATTGCATAGTACTGCTCTTATAGGCTCTCTCTCTCTGCTTTCTAATTCAACAGTCTGTGATCTTTGCTCAATGACAGAAAGAAGGGAGGATGTATTTTTCATGTACTTGGGCAGTGGCTTTAATTCTTAATGATGTCTGAATGTGAATAGAAAGAGGGGGGGGGGGGGGGAAGAGAGGGGGATGATGAGACTGATCTAATGGTCTTCACCCCTCCCATCCACCCCCCCATCTCCAAGGTCAAATCTGAAAGCTTTAGCTCCAAGGAGGAGTGGCAGAGAGCCCCTGACACTCCCTCACCTCCAATAATCATCCCCTCATCCTCCCCCTTGTCTTTCTGACTGTGACTGTGACTCAGGACTCTCTGCATGTCTCTCAGTGAAGTCTTTGGTGGCATAAGAGAAGGAAAATGGGAATAGTTGTCATGGAAAAGGAAAGAAAAAAAAATCTCGGCGAAGGAAATAAAATGGGAATAAGTTTCATGGTGTGGCCATAAGTACTATCATTTGTATATGTAAATGCAGCCACATCTGTTTATTCCACACGTGATGTTTTACACAGCTTTGGACATTGTGGTTGTATATTAGTAGATATCTGTCTGTTTGCTGAATTCCTCTGTTTGTTGTTCCTGCAAACTAAAGACTTCATCTATATTCACCTGTTAAATTGATGGGTTCAGGGCAAAGTACTTTTTGACCCTAATCAACTAGTATGACAAAGTTCCTGTCATACTTTTTGCCATTTGCCATAAATGAAAATCAACACTTGCTTTACTCATATTCAGATCCTTCCAGCACATCAAATGGCATAATCCCTCCTGTACTGGCTTCACATGTTCAACCTCTATAGACAGGCTTCAGGTTTACTCATACTATCTTGAAATCAAACCAAAAAAAAAAAACAATTTTAAAAATGGTAAAGTAAGGATGAGTGGGCTTGATTGATGAATGAAAACCGTATTAGTGAGACTCAGAGCAGCAGAGTGGTGGCTTTACTGCTGGAATCAGTGCTGTGACGATTAGAGTACAGATAGTTCCACCTCTTCTTCAATTCAGACCAGTTTTTCTTTTTAGGATTTGACTCCTTATACACACATTTAGAGAAATTCAGGCAATATATTTTTTGAGTGTCAAATTTTTTACCTCCCAGCTTATATCGTTTCTAAATGTTTTTCTTTCATTGAACCATCAGCAAACAGCTATTTTACAAATTATGGAAATGTATGTTGTCCCAGTTGGCTCTACACACAGGAATGAAGCCATATTAATCTTTTCCACCACTTGCATTATAATATCATGGAAATGGTTAGGTATGCACGCTTGTGTTGCAGTAGTTACAGAAAATGCTGCAGATTGTAAGTCACTACAAAGACAAGTGCTGTGTTCAGTATTAATACCTTGATGTACAGCAGGAATATGACATTTGACAGTGATGAAGTGTGTATTAAGGACGAGCATGTCTTCTCTTGTGTCTGCTGTGTTTGGCTGGTTGAAGGACTGGTGTTAACGGCATGGCTTTGGAATGAGTTCTGTTGGATGACATCGATCTTGTGAACTTGTTGAAAGCATGGTGCATGATGTCACCGCCTCATGCTGCCCTCTCCTCCCACTGCAACCAGTCATGCTCATAGCTGGGCCATGTCATGAGCGACACGTCTTTCTGTCAGAAAGACACAGGTTGTTGTTGCTGTTTTTTGTTTTGACCTCATGGAGATAAGTGTGGGCCTGTAAATAATTGAGACAAACAATGCTTTGCCACCTTGGACCCTACTGGCCAGTGTCAGTTTGACCTGATTGAAATATGTTGCACAGTGGCTGATTCATGGAGCAGTTTAGCTGACTGACACTTTGACGTCCACAGTGAAGTCATTTTGCCTGAAGGAACCATGTGCCCCTCTGCTCCTTCACTCTCCATTTATAGATGATGTTTAGTCTCAAAAATTATGCCCTCGGGAGAAAATGTCCCAGAATGTCTCCGCTGAACTGAGCTGTAAAGAGTTGCACCTCATGCGTTAGATATAACAGCTCTAAGTAACTGAACTAAACTATGTGTATGCTTCTATACTGTACAGAGGTGAAGATATCTTTATGATAGGGATGGGCACTGCATTGTTATCAGTCTCAATTCACTTCAGTTGCCCTGCTATCACTCAGAGATAAGAGTCTCCCTGCAAAGCATTGTGATCCCGTGACCTCCGTTAGTAAGCACAGCTGTTACTGTGGAACGAAGGCCACACCCCCCGGAGTGTGATCGGCCCCTTTCTTGTGTCTCCAAGGCAACAAGACGGTGAAAGTAGTTCCGATGAAACAACAGCCTCCCGTTACAGTGGCGGATCTGATCGCAGGTGCCAAGTACCATCTGAGGGTTTACTCCCATGAGCTCAACAGCGTCAGCAGCAAATCTATCACCTTTAAGACCAAACCAGGTGAGACCCCACCTGGCCAGGTGGAACCTGGGTTCCAGCCAGGTGGGCTGCTCTGGGGCAAATCTGTCAGTAGTAGTATCTACAGTAACTGAGTCAATTATGGGTGAGTTATTATGGTATGTTTTCAATATCATGCAAGTTCTTCCAATGGTAAACTGGGCTCAGTCAGGATAAGACCCCCATCTAGCCCCCCCATCTTTGGATGTTATCAGACAGATCTGTGAGAATGAATGAAAATAAGTATTTTTGAGTGATGGAACTTTTATACATACCGACTTCCTTTGACCTCCTACACTACTCACATGTTCTCTTCACATGATTGGACAAGAAGCCGTACATCTGGACTCTTCGTTGATTTGTTTGCATGGACATGATGATATAATGATACATACATGTACTGTAGGACTGTTGAGACCTGATGATGGACCGCTGCTCTGCTTCCTGCCGGGTTTGTTTGCCTTGCAAATAGGCAGTGAGCTAATGCTACCATTCAAACACTAACTGCTACCTCCCACCACCTAATGTATAAAATATGATAGAAGAATTGGTGCTAATTATCTGACCAGATGAGGCAGGTTTGCTTCTAGCTGTGGAGTTTAACAAAAGCAACTCTCGTGAGTGAGCACAAAGAAATGATAGTGTTTGTCAATCTGTAAGTCAGAACTGAAGAATGTTTTCATGAGCATTTGTACATTTCAATTAGAGATTACAAATGTTGCTGTTAATTGCAGAGTTAGAAAGAATTTGTGTTGTTTCAGGTTGGACTGAAATTTCTCTGTGTGTGTTGACAGTAACAATAATTTCCACACCACGTTTTCCTGATTAAAATCCTCACGTTGCGTCATGGAAACAAAGACACTTGATTGTTCTGGATGGGAGCCTTTACACAACATCATCATGGATATGAGCTGGGGGGCAAATGATAAGATGTTGGTTGTGAGTTGTGGACAGACTGTGTGATGTGTTAGCTGTGACTCACCACGGTCCAGAACAACACTCACTGTGTTTCCACTCTTCTCTCTCTCTCCTGTCCCATCCTGTGTGTGTGTGTGTGTGTGTGTTCTCTGTGTGTGTGTGTGTGTGTGTGTCTCCAGCCTACATAGACCAGGTCGACATCGCCACTCAAGGCTGGTTCATTGGCTTGATGTGTGCGATCGCCCTCATCATACTGATCCTCCTCATCGTCTGCTTCATCAAGAGGAGTCGTGGGGGCAAATACCCAGGTAAGTCCCAACACACACACACAGCCATGAGAGGATTGTTAGCCCCACAGAGATTTACGGGCATTCACTTGGATTGGAACAACTTCAAATGAGAGGCCAGGTGGATGGAGGCAGGGCTTATGTCGTAGCCACTGGATATGAATACTGCATTTCAATTTTAAGTCCTAAAACAAATGGATCCAGCTGACTGTCATCCAAAAAGTTGCACAAAGCTCTCACTCTAACTTTTGTCTGCAATAGCAACAAGGCAACAGAATGTGTTCTCTGATTGGATGTTTCTTACCAAGCTCAATAGTTTGTTCTACAGTGATTACTACATTTAGATGTCCGATATTCAAAATATCAGGATTTTTGTAGCCAGGTAGCAAATTGGGAGTGATTCAGTCATTGCCTGGGATTCTCTTTCTTCCCCTAATCTCATGTACACAGTGTGTAGACCTCCGCCAAGGAGCTTATGTTATTGCTGGTGTTGGTTTGTTTGTTTGTTTGTTTGCAACATAACTCAAAAAGCTATGGACAGATTTTGATTAAATTTTCAGGAAAATGTCCTTTCTGGGACAAGGAACAAATGATTAAATTTTGGAGGTGATCCGGAAAACCACCATTATGTAAATGTCATTTTCGGGTATAACTATTAAACTAAAAATGATACAGATGTGATTCCAATTGCTAAGGGTCTGTTTTTATGGTCAAACGGTAGGACTAATATTTTGGGGTGTAAGTCACAATAAGCTGGGGGAACAGATCTGCTTGGTGGAGGTCTGCGCTCTCCCAGTGCTTCTCTAGTTTTATATTTGGTGTGATGTTTACGTTTCAGTCATTTATTGCACATGTATATTTCATACTCTGGTGTGTTACAAGCCACTGTTATCTTTACTAAAAGGCTGTTACTATTGCAGTTCGTTGGTCACTGATAGCAGCTGTTAAACTTCAGGTTCAGCTGTTTTGAAACTTCGCTGTGTTAGATGCATTAGTTAGGAGTATTTTAATGTCAGTACTTATTCTTTTCACTGTGGAAGTGCAGAAACCTGCATGGCTGCTCAGAAGGAAAATAACGAACCAATATTTAAAATGTCAGCATCTGTTTTTAATCAGCTGGCACAGGAGAGTAAACACTACCGGTCATCTCAGGGCTAAAGAGAAACAGGAAGTGGCTGCTATGTAACAGCTCAGGATGCTCTTACATTGCATGACACATAGGATGTTTGAGTACAAGAGTGAGTATTTGACACATTGTGAACATTGGATTTTGTTACATATTTGTAAGATTTAACGCAGCCAATCTATTTATTACTCCAATACAACTACTGTTATGCACTTAAAAACAAGTATTAACTGAAGAAAGACATTTTTCTAGCTGCCTGACCCGACAGCCTTCATGCAACAGTGATGCTGAGCTGCTTCATGTGATCTGTGAATCCTTTGAAATTGAGCCCTGTTAATGTTTTGCAGTTTCTGTAATGTCTAGGTGGTGGTTGCGTGACTGGTTTTGCAAAATGTCTAGGTGGGTGCCTCACTGTGTTGCTGTGAAAGTCAGGAACTAACAGCTACTGATGAACTAAGTCAAAGAAGAATTATAATGGCAACATAAGGGACTGACAGAAAAAGACTAATTAGAAGATTCCACGCACAGACACAGGGAGGATGTTTTACTGACTGAAGCACTGACACACCTCACAAAGCCAACCCCATGTTATGCTTGGACAATGTACAACTGCTACTAAAACAGTCTTGTAAGTGTCTTAAAGTATGCTGTGTTCCAAATACATGCAGTACTACATATGGAGTACTGGAGCAGTGGCTCATAAAACAGTAAAAAAGAAAAGAAAAGAAAAGAAAAGAAAAGAAATGCTTTATACAGGATGCAGCCAGTGCAAAATGATACAGTCCAATCATTTCTTGTTCAAAGATTGTTTCTATATAGTATTATGTTATGCTTACATGATATATAGTATATACCACTATGGAATACGTATGCATTTGGGACACAGTGTCAGTTAACAGTTCAGTTAGTGAAGGGTGAAGACAGATATACAGACCTGAATCACCAAATGAGGAAACTAAAAACTAACATCTGACAGTGAGGTCAGTGTTGCTCTCAGCCAAATGGAAAAAATATTACTCTTGTTCTTCTCTCCTCAGTCCGTGACAAGAAAGATGTCCCGTTGGACCCAGTAGATCAGAAAGACCAGGACGGATCGTTTGATTACCAGTAAGTATAATCAGACAGACTGCTCTCAGCCACGTGCACCACGTCAGCCCAAAGTAACGTGTTAGGTCTCATCTTGTATATTTGTATATAATAATAGCACAAATACATCTCAATCATTTCAGTCGAAGGTAATGTATGGAGTAATGAAAATGATGTATTAAAAGTTACATAATTTGGCTTACTGTAACATTCAAGTAAAGATTCACAATGGGACTGACTTTAGAACATTAAAACATTATATCTTTGCAACACTTAAACCACAAGGACCTTCAACCTTTTTAAACTACAGGAAAGCAGAGAGCTCTCATTGACAAAGAAAAAAGTTGGGATGGCATTCATTTACAACCTCCTCTCATCAATATTAGAGCTTTCGAATCATGGCAGTGAGACTTTACTCAAAGACTTGCTCATACAGTCTGTTTAGAAAGCCCTCTATTACTGGTATGAGATGCAGCATTCTCACCAGCAAGCCAAGCACAGAGGAGGGTTTTCTTCTTAAAATTCAGATCAGATGAGATAATGCTTCTACTATGAAGGACGTTTAGGGCATAGAGGTGTCAGCCTCATATGTCTGCCATGTGAGGAGGTTCTGTGTTTACTATAGAATGTGTCTGTGCAGTATGTGTTGGTAAGTGACCTGTCTTTTGCTCCTTCCAGGTCCCACTGATCTCTGTGGCTTCGTTCTTCTTTATGAAGAATGAGTCTGTTCTTTTCTGTCCACTTTGACTAAAAACATGTTGAATTTAGTCTGCTTTCTAAATCTAAGTACATGTTCTAACTCAGCTCTGTGGGAGTGGCACTAAAACCCATGACTGTTAATTGTAGATATTCTTCATGTACACATAGTAATACACATAACAGCAAGGATCCTGTCATTGATAGTACTCAGACTACCTGTGTTATACACATCTAAGGCACTAGGGAATGTGCTGAAATGACAGTCTTTGATGGACACAGCAGAGCACCTGATGCCATTCAAACTCAGTCCAGGAGTGTGCAGGGTCATTTCAGAACAGTTGGATCAGCAGTTATTCTCACCTGAGTGGTGCTGTGCTGTTGTGCTTAATACTGTGTGATGAATCCATGTGCAGTGTGAGAGATAGTGTTTTGTTCTTTAATCAATAATGAGTCTAACATTGATATCCAACCCCTCTCACACAGTCAAGGTCAATGCTTTACTCTGATTCTGAGCCAGACTCTGTCCCTGGTGCTAATCCCTCAAGTCCACTCAGCTCTGTGTGTTTGTGTTTGTGTTTGTGTGCATGCAAGGATTTACATGCATGTATCATGTGGAGCTTGTCCTCCTCCCTCCCTCTTCCTCTCTCTTGCTGTCTCCCACTTCCTCATGTCTCGTCCCTCTCTTTCCCCCATGCTGAAATGGGTCATCTGTCCCTGACAGGAACGAAAACGAGAACAGGTACTTTGGATTCGGCACGGTATCTCTCTTGGCCTGTGCATGACGGGGGGAGCAGATGTTTCCCCTGAGCTGGGGAGAACAGGGGGTGGACAAGGTGTAGCTGATTTGGGGAGTCCAAATAGATCTGCTTGAGTAACGCATTGCTGGCTCTTTGACCGTCTGCAAAGAGTGTGCAGATTTCACTCATGATGTCAGTTCAACTGGCCTGCACCACTTTCACTGAAGCACTGTTTGAACAAGTGGTAGAGGAGACATCACAGAGGCCATATTGATGAGATATGATGAACAGAGAGACGGACAGGATGCAGCCAGTGCCAGGCTTCGGTTCCTTTATGGGTGTCAAATTGCAAATCCAATAGTCAGAATCGAAACTCCACGTCCTTGTCGGCAAGCTCATCTTCAAACCTGTTCATTGGAAGACAAAGCTGTGGTTTCTCTGCCTTCAGAACATTCTGGTTTCACCATGATCACATGACGTCCAAGTGACACACACAGAAATACAGTAAATGACAGAGCCATGCATTAGGTTTGGTTTGCATGTTTACTGCAACTGAACCCACAAAATACATCTTATGTACAGAGTTGTGTGGCTTCAGTGATGTAACTAAGTCCAGAGAAAAAAAACAGTCGACAAATGTTTGGTGCCTTAATGTGACTGAATACAACAAACAGCTCTTAGTGGATTCCACATGAGAGTAGGATAAAGGATAAGGATAGACAGAAGTTAACGAGCCTGTGACACACACTTACCTGATTCTTCCACCTGACAGTGAGATTAGAGGATCGACATGTCATGTCATGTACAGTACAGGCCTAAGCAAACCCTCAGACAGGCTTTTCAAATGTTAAACTCAAAACTGAAACATACATAGATTAATACCAAAATATCCTCCATCACCCTGGTTATAAATGTCCTGTTGTAAAGTGCTTACTTTGTGCATAGAGAATAAGATGATGACACGGTAGTTCACAGTCGGCCGAGGGGGGGGGGGGGGGAGAGAACAGCAGCTGCTGACACTGTTCACACCTGTGTTCACCTTCTAAATATAAAATGCCTCTGCTTAATCTCAGCCTGATTCAGACACACAGGCAAAAAACACAATTTAATGGTTAATCAGTCCATTTGAACACGGCCCATCTACACAGTAAAAAGTCTCATTTCTTTTATGTTGTGGCAACATGAACACATGATCAACTCCACTGATCTTAATGTAACATGCTGCAGTGCTGCCTGGGCCGTGGGTATCGACTGATATGGAACGGTCAATACCCAGAGTCCTTGTCTTGAACTTCATCCTGTGAATAAAAGAGCAAAGAAGAATCTGTCCCCATCACCACATCCGCCTGTTTATGGATCAGCTGCTCCACAAGTACAAGGAGACGTAGTGATCCGAGGCAGTAGCCTGACTCAACAGTCTGGAGGCCTTGCACTGTTTCTGTTCCAGTCAAGGCACTAACATGTTTTTCACCCTTATAGAGGTTAATTGCATTGTTTTCCTCCGCCGGCTGACATTTAAAAAGCGTCTGCTACCAGGTGCACAGGGCGAGCGACGGCGAGGGAAATCGGTTTGTGTTGTAGCGAGGGCGAGCGCAGCAGGACGATCTGTGTTTGGCACAATTTGACACCGTTAAGGAACTGATTCAGGCAACAAACAATTGGAGAAGATTTGGAGGACAAAAAACTGAACACACACTTCAGCCATCAACTAAAATACATCCTGACCTTGGAACCATGAATCTCAAAAGGAGGAAATACTTCTGAGTAAACGTTTGCATGACACAGTGTTTCTTCTGTGCACAGCCTCCTGTTTTCTCCACATTGTTCTGCATTCTGTCGTCTCTCAGAGGATCTGCAGTGGTTTTAGTGTGCAAGACAAAGACGAACATCAGTAACTCTTTATTTTCATAGTTACCCATCAGTATTGCAAAAAACTAGTTAATAGCTGAGATCTGGAAATGCAGCATTGCTTCATGTATGTTGGGGGCAAGAAACACAAGTAACAAAGGTGGACAGTGAAATGATTACTCAAGCTGTTGTAAACATATAAAAACTATATTGATTTGAAGTGATTTGACTTTCAGCTTGATCTCCACACAGAGTGATTTAGATCATGTGGATACACTGCTGTGTTCAGCAGCCCCCCCGACTCGTGTCTCCTGTTTATTGCTTGTGTTTCTTCCCCCATTTCTCCATATAACAGAGCTTGTTGACTTCAGTGCTATTAGAGCTACAAACACAAGACCTCAGTAGTAACAAGCTGAAGTTAGACGGCCACAACACATCAAAAACAAATGAAAGAGCTATTATTTATTTAGCTCAGAGCTAAAAACCTTTATTTTTTTAAAAGCCTTTTTGACTATTTGAATGTATTTTCATTCACCCTTAGCAAAGCTATATAAATGCTTAAATGTTGTTCCTCATCTCCCTGCACTGACAGTGTTAGGTCTCCTCTCTCTGTGTCTGTTGATGTAGCATGTCTGCTTGTCCATCTGTCTCATGACTGTCTTTCTGTTATACCCACCCACTTAATGTCTCTGTCCTTTGTCTCTTTTTGGGATTTATTTTCCTCATTGGTCCAAAGATCCCTTCAAAGGTATGAAAGGAGAAGATTCTCCTGTGTCACCAACTGAGTCCTCTTAAACCTGCTTTAAGAAAATCTCCTCTTCTGTTGCTCATTTGCAGTGAAATTTAACACATTAACTTCTGTTAGAGCTGTTCCAATTTGTTTACATCCAAACACATCCATCCATTAAAGCATTTTAAAACGTGCTTCATCCAATTTTGGACAAAAGCAAACTCCAAATTTCCCAATACAAACTTCAGTTGAGCTGAAGTAGAAGAACAGAACTCTGGCTCTGTAGACATGTTAATCTGTGTCATTTTCCTCAGATTTCATGAACACTGCAGATGGGCGAGTTTGCATTTTGTTATGCGAGGAAGGTTATCTGAAACTCACTCCCACTTTCTACATTACTGCCCCCACCTTTGCTCTTCTACTCAAAAGAAATCACCTAATCAGATAATTGAATCATTCCTGACTCGACCCTCTTTCATTCTGAAGACATCTTGAAGTCGCTGAAATAAAAGCCTCTCTCTAACCCCCCCGCCCCCGCCCCCGCTGGTGCAGTACGGTCGACACATGAAAGCAAGCTTGGCAAATGTGACCGGGGCAGGTGGTTTGAACACGGCTCTGCCTCTGGGCCAGATTTATTTCATTAGTTGTTAGAGATGTAATCTGGAAATGTCTCAGTGGCACTGGTCCAAAGGGAGATGTCCTTCTGATTTACTCCTGGCACAGTCAAAGGAGATCGAACCATAGAGGGACTGTCTATCAGCCAGCTGCTGTGCTGCTCACCTTACTGCACACCACAGCTACTGATGCCTTAGAAGGACATCCACCCCTGAATCTGCACTCTGAGATCAGCACTTCTCTTCCTCTAAAACTACATATAACTGCACCTGGCATTAAAATGGCATCTGTATCCGATCAAGTTATCCAGATAACAATGTTACAGTCATTTACACCTGGTGTTTTTAATGCACTCCTGTTATCCTCCAGATCTCTGTCAGCCTCAGACTCCCTTTAAATATCACCACGTTTTGTCAGTTCATGAGTTCGGAGAAACTTTGTGAAAAGCTGTCTACGACCAATTCTCAATTATTTGTTCCCTCTCACAAACTCAGCACATGTCACACATCCAGTTATTCCTTTCTTTTTATAAACATACAGCCTCAGTTTGTCCTGGCCTGTTGCAGATAAATGATGCCTTATTGACTGCAGAGCAGCTGAGTGGAACACACACTTATTTCTCACTGTATATCTTTCACTGCCCACTTGTATTTCTTTAATTCTGTTGAATAACTCATCTTTGAACACATGTATAATTAGGAATTGGAGCTGTGTCTCTCTCAGCCTTCTCACTTGCTTGCGCTCTAAATTTGAACAACAACCTACAACCTGTGTGTATCAGTCCTTACCTGGATATTGTATCTGGATACAGATTGCATTTTAATATCAGGTGTAAATGTGGCCTCTGGGAATATTTGAAGAGCGACACTTTTTTGCTGTGTTGATCACACTTACAGACTCCACTGTGTGGTCTTTAATGACTCTCTTTCCCAGGTGACATTCTGATTGACACAAACATCACTCACACTCATCTCACACTTCTCTCCTATCTGCTCCACTTCATGTGTACCTTCTCCTTATCTCCTCATCTCCTCACCTCGTCACATGTCAGCCTGTGTCAGAAAGCCTCTGTTCTCTCACTGTCTCTGTCTTTGGCTCTACTCTGAAAAGTTTTATTTCTGGAATGATTAAAAAAAAAGCACTGGAGTTTGGTTTCAGTCAGAGTGGAGTTTGCTGGATCAGAATCGTGTCAGACTTTGATCGTGCTGCATCTTCCTCAGTCCATCTTGATTGTCTGGTTTCTAAAATGTATCAAGTGATTTTTGTGGTCCCCAAAGAATTTCAGCATGGAGCATGAGGATTCTGAGAAACTACAGTGTAGACGACTGTGTTCTGTCATAGGGAATCTCAATACACACCTGAGCAGAGAGGAGAACTCCCACCACACACATATCTGTCTCTGCATCCTTCAAATGCATTTCTTGCTGTTCTGTGATGCTACTGGCTTGATCTGAGACAATAAGAAGCTAATGCTAGTCTGTAGCTCTCTCTCTCTCTCCCTATGCATGAAGTCAGGGTTAGGAGACATGCAGCCATGCTCTGAACTGAGATCAAGCACAGCTCCACAGAGTGTTCCTGCTTAGATCCCATGCCAGAATATGGCCCCCATTTAGCATGTGTATGCAAATGTCTTATCTCCATTTTAGGACATTTTGGTCTGAATTATGAACCCCTGTCTCCTACAAAATACAGTATGTTTACTTATTCGCTTTGCCAAATATGTTCTGGAGGAAATGTAATTGCTGCCTGAAAGATGTTTTTATGCTGTGCAGGAGCCACAGGGACAAGACTGTCACAAAGCACAGCTCGTGTCCTGCGTCCTGCGTGTTGTCAGGTTCAGGGTTTGGTTTAAAAAAAGAAGATTCATTTAGTCTGAACATGTTGTATGGGCAGTGACTCCAGGCAGAATTACATTTCCTGTCTAACATATCCGTGCAGATCAGTTTGATATGAACATAGTTTTCAGGAGACGGTTGCTTTTAAAACATAGTGTTTTGAAAAAATGACTTTTAACTGTAGATCAACAATCGTCTTTGGTATAAAATGCAAATGCTGCTATGTTTTGAAAGGATAGATTTAGATTTTCTCAAGAATCTTTGATACAATACTCACATGTCATATGTGTGATGAGAGAACTGTAATGATTTCCTCTGTCTGTACTGGTCATGACGCAGTTCTACTGAAGCTTGATGTGGGACCAAATCTCTCCTTGATCCAAGCAAAGAGACCTCACAGTTCAGCTGAAGCTAGCATGTGGATTCAGCTTCTTTTACATCATGTTCTCCACTCAAGTTTTCACTCATGTGAACACGCTACAAGTCATTTATTATAAAAGTATGACAATAATAATTGGAAAAGGAAAATAAGTTTCAGCCTGTTTTGAATAAACTGAAATGGCATTTGGTCATCATTAGTTAATTAATTAATTAATTATTGTTCAAACCTAATCCTGCTGCTGAGATGAGAGAATGGCCAGATTTATTGAAGTATATTCTAATAATATATTAAAAGTATTCCAAACCATCCCCAATAATTTTGAGTGTGAAACTGTTTTATTTGTCTTGCCACAGACAGTGTTTCCTTGCTGGGGAGGGATACAAACAATTGCTTGTATTATGTTGTTGCTGGGACAAAATACTGGCAATTAACCTGCACACAACTGCCAGGTAGAACATATCCACTTGATTTTACTACTAATGATAATGATAGTAATAATTTACAATAGCTTAAGAATGCATCTTTTCATAGAAGAAGGACTGTGGATTTTGTCCCCATCACTTCTCGTGTAGTCACTCTATGAAGGAATCATGGCCGGTACGACGTAAACACAGAGATCAAATGACAATAGCATGTGAGTACTGTATTCATATCGGATCAAAGTTATTCAGAACTATCCTTTAAGGCAAACATGGAAAAGAAATGAATTATTCAATTTTAAATTCTGGTCCGACAAAGCCTGAGTGACCTGAACATTCAGTCACTTCACAAAGAGTCGTCAATGGAATTAACATCATTTCTTTACCTGCAATCCCCATAATCCTTCACTTCCCCCTGTTAACCTGTGCTGATGAGGACAACAGGGGCCCGAGCTCCTGTTGACACTGTGGAACGACGTCCTGCTCCTGTTCTAACTGAGCTCTCCTCCTCGTTCACTCCGCAGCAGCGATGAGGACCACAAGCCTCTGCAGGGCAGCCAGACGTCTCTGGACGGCAACGTGAAGGAGAGCGACGACAGTCTGGTGGACTATGGCGAAGGCGGCGACGGCCAGTTCAACGAGGACGGCTCTTTCATCGGCCAGTACACGGTGAAGAAGGACAAGGACGAGACGGAGGGCAACGAGAGCTCCGAGGCCACCTCGCCCGTCAACGCCATCTACTCGCTGGCGTAGCGCTGTAGCAGCACATGGCGGACTCGGCGGCGCCCTCTGACCTGAGGGCGCTGCATCAAACCACGACACCATACACCAGACACCAACACACACACACACATGAATACACTAATAGATGAAACACATTAAACGCAGCAGCAGGGCCTGTCTGGAGACTGTGGAGGCTTCCCTCTGCACATACAGGAACAGGGGAACACGGGAGTGGAATTAGACCACAAGCCTTTATTTTATGTTTCCAGCTCTGAGAAATTGGCCCCTTGGAGGTGACGTTCGGACAAAGTGGACAGTGCTGGTTCTCCTCTGCGCTCTGCTGCCCTCTACCCACACAGACTGGAAGTGTGCCTTCGGGGCAGCGTTCAGCACTTGGAGGCATCAACAAGCTCTTTAGAGATTTTCCTTTGGTTGGTTTTCTGTTCCAAACATTTTCACTGTCTGTGCTCTCCTTCCTGACATGCCCCCCCCCCCCCCATCACCTCTGTGTAGCATCCCAGTAAAGTTCACACAGGAGGTCCCTCACACACACACCCCGGCCCCGTCCTGGAACATATCAGCTTCTCACCATCAAACTCAACAGGATGTTGGCAGATATGTTTATCATATTGATATTTACGCAGTGAAAGATTTTCGTTTTTCCACAGCTGGTAGATGAGTCATTGAATAATAATGAGTGCTGTATACAGTCATGGCACACGTTTAAGTGCCCTGCAAAACTATGCACTTCCTCCATAGCATTCTGAGTTGATCTGGTTAGTAAAAGTACACATCCTGGGTTTCTCACATGCTTTTCTTCACTTTGCCTTGTATGATGTGGTAGACATGTTTTTCTTACCTCTAATCCAATGTTGTAGTGCAGTTGTTCAAAATGGCCGCCACAAGAGAAGCTACTTCTGCCACAAGCAGTAAGCTCTGCTACAAGTATGTTGTTAATGAATCCCATTTTTTAAAAGAGATGATAAATATTCGTTACCATAGCATGGTAGTAACTTAGTGCAAGAGACATGGGATGGCAGCAGAGAGGAAAGTTCTTTTTGCTTGAGAAACACCTATAGCTCACAACCCAGTGAATTCCCTTAGTTAGCATGCAGGCTAATGCTGCATTCATCTCAAATGGGAACAGTTCACATGTTGACAATTGTGCTTCTTTGGAGCTGTAAAGCTTCCATACATTGTTTTATAACTTAGCTACATGCTTTTTCTCAGTCGTGACACCAGAGTTCTGTGAGTTTGGAGTCAAATACTGAACTGAGATTTCATGTCTACATTCTGTCCTGTGGGACCTGAATGCAGCATGAGAGGCCAGGATCCTCCAGGTGTGTTCAGACTAAACTCTGCCTTGCTGTTTTCGCACAAATTTCACCACTGGATTGTTTTTGCATACTGTGTTTATTCGCCTTAAAACAGCCATGTACGATGTATGTCAGCTGTCAGCTCAGCTAGTAACATGTGCACCAACCTCCAGGTCCCCCCCTTCATTTTCTTTTCTCACCTCTGTGCTTTGTTCACATGTTTCGCTCCAGGTGAAACATTTTCAACTCACACAGATGATTTGATGATGACCATGATTTATCTTTGCATTGACTTTATATGCAACCACAGCACCTCTCAAATGGTCCTTTTAGTCTGAACCCACCCTGACAGAGGAACCTGCACCTCGTCCAACCCCCCCCCCCCC